>JAFEMH010002123.1:0-374429 GCA_022495995.1 Adenophora triphylla var. japonica | reverse complement strand
CTCTTGAAGATTCGACCAAAGAACCTTTTTTAAAACCAATAGTATCCATCCAAGAACTGGAATCGACTCTTCAGTATGTATCAAACCGAGGGGTTTCACTAATCGACAAGATTTTCATGACTTGAAGATTTGACAAAAATACCTCGTTAAAACCCAACAAATATCAACCCAAAACACAAATGAATCAAGTAGGTCATTGCCTTACCTTCGACATCCGGAGTTTCGATCTTCATATCAACTTCCTCAGAATGGTTGGCTTGCATACCTATCATGATTTCTCGGTCAAGGAATCGACACCACAGTGATACTCCTCACTCTGGAAGTAATAGTCCGAATGTAATCCAAAATCGGCGGTGCCCCGCACGATTTCGCCGCGATTCCGAACTGGGAGTTGAAGTACAGCCTGAACCTCGTCTTCTCGCATCGTCGATCTCGATATCGCAATATATCACGCTCGCGGTGAGTGACGTTCTCCTGAGGATTCGCCGCACGGCTTCCTACCACGAACACCTTTTCCTCCACGAACTACATGCTTCCTCGCTCGCCATCAAATCGTCCTGCAGCTCGATACCAAATGATGACAAAACGTAAGGTATATGCCATGATGAACCGAACAAGAAAAGAACCAAGATTTCACAAAGAAACAAATTTACAGCATCCACTCTTTTCTTTTATTTAATTCATAATAAAAACTTCTCGCCTAATACAATAACCCTCTAGCTTGTTATTTATACTTCAATAATAAGAAGATTCTAGAAATAGTAAAATAAAACCCTAATTTAATAATAAGCTAAAACCCTAAAACCCATAAAACACATTAAGCCCAAAACCCAAGCCAATGCCGAAGCCTGAAACAAACTTCTCGGCCAAGCTCACGCCTCGCCGAAGTTCCGCCGCTCGTTAGCCGCGCCGCGTCAAGCTCGTGCACTTCTCTTCCAGCCGCTTGTCGCCGCTGCGTTTCTGGCTTGATGCCGCCGAAGCCCATATCATACCATACTCGTATCATCCTTCCCTCCTTAGAAAAGACTCGTCGCCTCGAAGTCAATACCTCGATAGGAACACTACTTAATAACCCTAATATTCGAACTCCATCTCGCAAAAGGAATTCTCGTAGACTCTTCGACTTGACTCTAAACTTCAATGCCTTCGTGACGACATCCATCCACCGCCTTCCATTGTAAGCTGCTGAGATAAAATACTTCAATAATTAATTTCGAACGATACACAAAACAGTAGAATCTGTGGAGTAATACGAAGTCATAATGGATCCGTGGTACCGAAGATCAATGGTAATCAAGCTTCTAAACTTCCACACCAAGGTTGCTACCCCTTTATTATCAAATATTTTCTCTCGACTCATTATCAAGCAGGTGAGTTATTGTCATAAACAGACCGATTGCCGATACTAGACAAAGACAAATATCATACCTAGGTGGATTGGACCAATCAACAAAATTTTCTTCTCTTGAAGATTCGACCAAAGAACCTTTTTTAAAACCAATAGTATCCATCCAAGAATCAATCGACTCTTCAGTATGTATCAAACCGAGGGGACCAATCGACAAGATTTTCATGACTTGAAGATTTGAAAAAATACCCTCGTTAAACCCAACAAAGATCAACCCAAAACACAAATGAATCAAAGAGGGTTTGCCTTACCTTCGACATCCGGAGTTTCGATCTTCATATCAACTTCCTCGAATGGTTAGTTGCATACCTATCATGATTTCGGTCAAGGAATCGACACCATTGTGATACTCCTCACTCTAAGTAATATCCGAATCGAATCCAAAATCGGCGGGGCCCCCACGATTTCGCGATTCCGAACTTGGAGTTGAAGTACTCGAACCTCGTTTTCTCGCATCGTCGATTCTCGATATCGCGAATATCACGCCGCGGTGATGATCGTTTCCCTGAGGATCCGCCGCACTCGCCCTCTACCACGAACACCTTTTCCTCCATTAACTACATGCCCTCGTTCGCCATCAAATCGCCCGTAGCTCGATACCAAATGATGACAAATGTAAGGTTATGAGATGAACCGAACAAGAAAGAACCAAGATTCACAAAGAAACAAACAAGATCCACTCTTTTCTTTTATTTAATTCATAATAAAAACTCGCCTAATACAATAACCCTAGCTTGTTATTTATACTAATAATAAGAAGATTCTAGAAATATAAAATAAAACCCTAATTTAATAATAAGCTAAAACCCTAAAAACCCATAAAACACATTAAGCCCAAACCCAAGCCAATGCCGAAGCCCAAACAGCCTCTTGCTCGAAGTTCGCCTGCTTGGCCAGTTCCTGTCATAGCTGTGCGGCCGCGCTTTCAAGCTCGTGCACCTCTCTCTGGCCGCTTGTTGCCGCTGCTCGGTTGATGCCGCCGAAGCCCATATCATACCATACTCGTATCATCCTCCTCCTTAGAAAAGACTCGCCCTCGAGTCAATACCCTTGATAGAAACACTACGATAACCCTAATATTCGAACTCCATCTCGCAAAAGGAATTCTCGTACCTTCGACGACTCTAAACTTCAATGCCTTCGTGACGACATCCATCCACCGCTCCATTGTGTTGAGATAAAATACTCACAATTAATTTCGAACGTATACACAAAACAGAGAATCGGGAGAATACGAGCCAAATGGATCCGTGTACCGAAGATCAATGGTAATCGTTTCAAACTTCCACACCAAGGTTGCCCTTATTATCAAATATTTTCTCGACTCATTATCAAGCAGTGAGTTATTGTCATAAACAGACCGATTGCCGATACTAGACAAAGACAAATATCATACCTAGGTGGATTGGACCAATCAACAAAATTTTCTTCTCAAGATTCGACCAAAGAACCTTTTTTAAAACTAATAGTATCCATCCAAGAATCAATCGACTCTTCGTGTATGTATCAAACCGAGGGGGTTTTCACCAATCGACAAGATTTTCATGACTTGAAGATTTGAAAAAATACCCTCGTTAAACCCAACAAGATCAACCCAAAACACAAATGAATCAAGTAGGTTTGCCTTACCTTCGACATCCGGAAGTTTCGATCTTCATATCAACTTCCCTCGAATGGTTAGCTGCATACCTATCATGATTTCGGTCAAGGAATCGACACCATTGTGATACTCCTCACTCTCTAAGTAATATCCGAATCGTAATCCAAAATCGGCGGCCCCCACGATTTCGCGATTCCGAACTTGGAGTTGAAGTACCCGAACCTCGTCTTCTCGCATCAAGTCGATCTCGATATCGCGAATATCACGCCGCGGTGATGATCGTCTCCTCGGAGGATCCGCTGCACTACCCCTACCACGAACACCTTTTCCTCCATGAACTACATGCTCCTCATTCGGCCATCAAATCGCCCAGAGCTCTGATACCAAAATGATGACAAATAGAAGGTTATGAGATGAACCGAACAAGAATGAACCAAGATTCACAAAGAAACAGCCGCAGCCACTCTTTTCTTTTTATTTAATTCATAATAAAAATCCTCGCCTAATACAATAACCCTAGCTTGTTATTTATACTAATAATAAGAAGATTCTAGAAATATAAAATAAAACCCTAATTTAATAATAAGCTAAAACCCTAAAACCCATAAAACACATTAAGCCCAAACCCAAGCCAATGCCGAAGCCCGAAACAGCCTTTGTCAGTTCACAGCCTTCCTAAGTTCCTGCCGTCATAGCCAGCGGCCGCCTCAAGCTCGTGCACCTCCTCCGCTGGCCGCCGCTGCCGATTGATGCCGTCTGAAGCCCATATCATACCATACTCGCATCATCCTCCCCTCCTTAGAAAAGACTCGTCCTCGAGTCAATACCCTCGATAGAAACACTACGATAACCCGGAATATTCAAACTCCATCTCGCAAAGGAATTCTCAGACTCCTCGACTGACTCTTAAAATTCAATGCCTTCGTGATGACATCCATCCAATCACTCCATTGTGTTGAGATAAAATGCTCAATAATCAATTTCTGAACGATACACAAAACAGGAGAATGGGGAGAATACGAGTCAAATGGATCCGTGTGCCGAAGATCAATGGTAACTGCTTCAAACTTCCACACCAAGGTTGCCCCTTGATTATCAAATATTTTCCGACTCATTATCGCCAGTGAGTTATTGTCATAAACAGACCGATTTGTCGATACTAGACAAATGTCACAATGACAAATATCATACCTAGGTGGTTTGGACCAATCAACAAAATTTTCTTCTCTTGAAGATTCGACCAAAGAACCTTTTTTAAAACCAATAGTATCCATCTAAGAATCAATCGACTCTTCAGGGTATGTATAGAACCGAGGGGGTTTTGACCAATCGACAAGATTTTCATGACTTGAAGATTTGACAAAAATACACTCGTTAAACCCAACAGTATCAACCCAAAACACAAAGGAATCAGTAGGGTTTGCCTTACCTTCGACATCCGGAGTTTCAATCTGCATATCGACTTCCCTCGAATGGTTAGTTGCATACCTATCATGATTTCTGGTCAAGGAATCGACACCATTGTGATACTCCTCACTCTCGGAAGAAATATCCGAATCAGAATCCAAAATCGGCGGTGCCCCCCACGATTTCTGCGATTCCTAACTTGGAGTTGAAGTACCTGAACCTCGTTTTTCGCATCGTCGATCTCGATATCGCGTATATCACCTCGCGGTGATGATCGTTCTCTGGAGGATCCGCTGCACGGCCCCTACCACGAACACCTTTTCCTCCACGAACTACATGCCCTCGTTCGGCCATCAAATCGTCCCGTAGCTTCCGATTCCAAATGATGACAAACAGAAGGTTAAGTGAGATGAACCGAACAAGAAAGAACCAAGATTCACAAAGAAACAAATCTAGCCCACTCTTTTTCTTTTTATTTAATTCATAATAAAAAACTCGCTCTAATACAATAACCCTAGCTTGTTATTTATACTAATAATAAGAAGATTCTAGAAATATAAAATAAAACCCTAATTTAATAATAAGCTAAAACCCTAAAACCCATAAAACACATTAAGCCCAAACCTAAGCCAATGTCAAGCCCGAAATGCCTTGCGGAAGTTCACGCCTTTCAAGTTCCCTGCGGCCGCCTGCAGGCGCCGCCTCAAGCTCTGTGCACCTCGCGCTGTTGCCGCTGCTCGGTTGATGCCGCCGAAGCCCATATCATACCATACTGTATCATCCTCCCCTCCTTAGAAAAGACTCGTCCTCGAGTCAATACCCTCAATAGGAACACTACGATAACCCGGAATATTCGAACTCCATCTGCAAAAGGAATTATGTACCCTAGACGGACTCTAAACTTCAATGCCTTCGTGACGACATCCATCCAATCGCTCCATTGTGTTAAGATAAAATACTCAATAGTCAATTTCTGAACGATACACAAAACAGGAGAACGGGGAGAATACGAGTCAAATGGATCCGTGTACCGAAGATTAATGGTAACTGCTTCAAACTTCCACACCAAGGTTGCCCCTTTATTATCAAATATTTTCTCTGACTCCTTATCAGCAGGTGAGTTATTGTCATAAACAGGACCGATTGTCGATACTAGACAAACGTCACAATGACACATATCATACCTAGGTGGTTTGGACCAATCAACAAAATTTTCTTCTCTTGAAGATTCGACCAAAGAACCTTTTTTAAAACCAATAGTATCCATCCAAGAATCAATCGACTCTTCAGGGTATGTATCAAACCGAGGGGGTTTTGACCAATCGACAAGATTTTCATGACTTGAAGATTTGACAAAAATACCCTCGTTAAACCCAACAATATCAACCCAAAACACAAAGGAATCAGTAGGGTTTGCCTTACCTTCGACATCCGGAGTTTTGATCTTCATATCGACTTCCCTCGAATGGTTAGTTGCATACCTATCATGATTTCTGGTCAAGGAATCGACACCATTGTGATACTCCTCACTCTCGGAAGAAATATCCGACCGAATCCAAAATCGGCGGTGCCCCCCCACGATTTATACGATTCCGAACTTGGAGTTGAAGTACCTGAACCTGTCTTCTCAGATCGTCGATCTCGATATCGCGTATATCACGCTCACGGTGATTTTCGTCTCCCGGAGGATCCGCTGCACGGCCCCTACCACGAACACCTTTTCCTCCACGAACTACACGCCCTCATTCGGCCATCAAATCGTCCAGAGCTCTGATACCAAATGATGATAAATGTATGTTATGAGATGAACCGAACAAGAAATAACCAAGATTCACAAAGAAATGGCAGCCACTCTTTTCTTTTATTTAATTCATAATAAAATACTCTGCCTAATACAATAACCCTAGCTTGTTATTTATACTAATAATAAGAAGATTCTAGAAATATAAAATAAAACCCTAATTTAATAATAAGCTAAAACCCTAAACCCATAAAACACATTAAGCCTAAACCCAAGCCAATGCTGAAGCCCGAAATTCTGTCGCGCCTTGGCAGTTCCTGTCGCTAGCCAGCGGCCGCTGGGATAACATGAGGCGCCCGCTCTTAAGCTCGTGCACCTCCTTCCTGCTGCCGCCGCTCGGTTGATGCTGCCTCGAAGCCCATATCATACCATACTGTTGAGCTTGTTATTTATACTAATAATAAGAAGATTCTAGAAATATAAAATAAAACCCTAATTTAATGATAAGCTAAAACCCTAAAACCCATAAAACACATTAAGCCCAAACCCAAGCCAATGCTGAAGCCCGAAACAGCCTTTGCTGAAGTTCACAGCCTTTGCTGAAGTTCCTGTCTGTTAGCCAGGCGGCCGCTTGGGATAACATGAGGCGCCCGCCTCAAGCTCAGGCACCTCCTCTGCTCGGTTGCTGCTGCTCGGTTGATACTGCCTCGAAGCCCATATCATACCATATGGTATCATCCTCCCCTCCTTAGAAAAGACTCGTCCTCGAGTTAATACCCTCGATAGGAACACTACGATAACCCGGAATATTCAAACTCCATCTGCAAAAGGAATTCTGTACCCTCGACGGACTCTAAAATTTAATGCCTTCGTGACGACATCCATCCAATCGCTCCATTTTGTTGAGATAAAATACTCAATAATCAATTTCTGAACGATACACAAAACAGGAGAACGGGGAGAATACGAGTCAAATGGATCCGTGTGCCGAAGATCAATGGTAACTGCTTCAAACTTCCACACCAAGGTTGCCCCTTGATTATCAAATATTTTCTCTGACTCATTATCAGCAGGTGAGTTATTGTCATAAACAGGACCGATTTTCGATACTAGACAAATGTCACAATGACAAATATCATACCTAGGTGGTTTGGACCAATCAACAAAATTTTCTTCTCTTGAAGATTCGACCAAAGAACCTTTTTTAAAACCAATGGTATCCATCTAAGAATCAATCGACTCTTCAGGGTATGTATCAAACCGAGGGGGTTTTGACCAATCAACAAGATTTTCATGACTTGAAGATTTGACAAAAATACCCTCGTTAAACCCATCAGTATCAACCCAAAACACAAAGGAATCAGTAGGGTTTGCCTTACCTTCGACATCCGGAGTTTCGATCTTCATATCGACTTCCCTCGAATGGTTAGTTGCATACCTATCATGATTTCTGGTCAAGGAATCGACACCATTGTGATACTCCTCACTCTCGGAAGAAATATCCGAATCAGAATCCAAAATCGGTGGTGCCCCCCCACGATTTCTGCGATTCCGAACTTGGAGTTGTAGTACCTGACTGTCTTCTCAGATCGTCGATCTCGATATCGCGTATATCACGCTCGCGGTGATGATCGTCTCCTGGAGGATCCGCTGCACGGCCCCTACCACGAACACCTTTTCCTCCACGAACTACATGCCCTCGTTCGGCCATCAAATCGTCCAGAGCTCTGATACCAAATGATGACAAACAGAAGGTTATGAGATGAACCGAACAAGAAAGAACCAAGATTCACAAAGAAACAAACAAGAAATACCACTCTTTTTCTTTTATTTAATTCCTAATAAAAAACTCTGCCTAATACAATAACCCTAGCGCTTGTTATTTATACTAATAATAAGAAGATTCTAGAAATATAAAATAAAACCCTAATTTAATAATAAGCTAAAACCCTAAAACCCATAAAACACATTAAGCCCAAACCCAAGCCAATGCTGAAGCCCGAAATGCCTTTTGAAGTTCACACCTTTCTGAAGTTCCTGTCAGCCCGCTATAGCTAGGGCCCGCCTCAAGCTCGGGCACCTCCTGCTCGATTGTTGCCGCTCGGTTGATGCCGCCGAAGCCCATATCATACCATACTGTATCATCCTCCCCTCCTTAGAAAAGACTCGTCCTCGAGTCAATACCCTCGATAGGAACACTACGATAACCCGGAATATTCGAACTCCATCTGCAAAAGGAATTCTGTACCTTCGACGGACTCTAAACTTCAATGCCTTCGTGACGACATCCATCCAATCGCTCCATTGTGTTGAGATAAAATACTCAATAATCAATTTCTGAACGATACACAAAACAGGAGAACGGGGAGAATACGAGTCAAATGGATCCGTGTACCGAAGATCAATGGTAACTGCTTCAAACTTCCACACCAAGGTTGCCCCTTTATTATCAAATATTTTCTCTGACTCATTATCAGCAGGTGAGTTATTGTCATAAACAGGACCGATTGTCGATACTAGACAAACGTCACAATGACAAATATCATACCTAGGTGGTTTGGACCAATCAACAAAATTTTCTTCTCTTGAAGATTCGACCAAAGAACCTTTTTTAAAACCAATAGTATCCATCCAAGAATCAATCGACTCTTCAGGGTATGTATCAAACCGAGGGGGTTTTGACCAATCGACAAGATTTTCATGACTTGAAGATTTGACAAAAATACCCTCGTTAAACCCAACAGTATCAACCCAAAACACAAAGGAATCAGTAGGGTTTGCCTTACCTTCGACATCCGGAGTTTCGATCTTCATATCGACTTCCCTCGAATGGTTAGTTGCATACCTATCATGATTTCTGGTCAAGGAATCGACACCATTGTGATACTCCTCACTCTCGGAAGAAATATCCGAATCAGAATCCAAAATCGGCGGTGCCCCCCCACGATTTATACGATTCCGAACTTGGAGTTGAAGTACCTGAACCTGTCTTCTCAGATCGTCGATCTCGATATCGCGTATATCACGCTCACGGTGATGATCGTCTCCCGGAGGATCCGCTGCACGGCCCCTACCACGAACACCTTTTTCTCCACGAACTACACGCCCTCATTCGGCCATCAAATTGTCCAGAGCTTTGATACCAAATGATGATAAACAGAAGGTTATGAGATGAACCGAACAAGAAAGAACCAAGATTCACAAAGAAACAGCCGCAGCCACTCTTTTCTTTTATTTAATTCATAATAAAATACTCTGCCTAATACAATAACCCTAGCTTGTTATTTATACTAATAATAAGAAGATTCTAGAAATATAAAATAAAACCCTAATTTAATAATAAGCTAAAACCCTAAAACCCATAAAACACATTAAGCTCAAACCCAAGCCAATGCTGAAGCCCGAAACAGCCTTTGCTGAAGTTCGCGCCTTCTGAAGTTCCCGCCTGCTAGCGGGCGGCGCTGGGATAACATGAGGCGCCCGCCTTAAGCTCAGGCACCTCCTCTGCTCGGTTGCTGCTGCTCGATTGATGCTGCCTCGAAGCCCATATCATACCATACTGTTGAGCTTGTTATTTATACTAATAATAAGAAGATTCTAGAAATATAAAATAAAACCCAAATTTAATGATAAGCTAAAACCCTAAAACCCATAAAACACATTAAGCCCAAACCCAAGCCAATGCTGAAGCCCGAAACACCCTTTGCTGAAGTTCACAGCCTTTGCTGAAGTTCCCGTCTGTTAGCCAGGCGGCCGCTTGGGATAACATGAGGCGCCCGCCTCAAGCTCAGGCACCTCCTCTGCTCGATTGCTGCTGCTCGGTTGATGCTGCCTTGAAGCCTATATCATACCATACTGTATCAATTTCTCACACATCATGACAACATGGGCTTGTAATGCATCAAATTGACTAGCCTTCTCACGTAGCTCTTTCACCTCATCCTGAAGTTGTTTAACTATTGGATCATCTCTTGACGTGCCCAAATATGAGGATATAGTGGAGCTGTTCAACTTTGATGAAGTAAACTTTTGTCGAGGGCCAAGCCCAA
This sequence comes from Adenophora triphylla var. japonica, assembly GCA_022495995.1. NCBI lineage: Eukaryota > Viridiplantae > Streptophyta > Magnoliopsida > Asterales > Campanulaceae > Adenophora > Adenophora triphylla. Next base: position 364,224 of record JAFEMH010002123.1, on the reverse strand, counting down.
TCACTCTACCCTTTTTCACTCCCACAACTTTCATCCAAATATCATACTCAGGATCATCGTAATTAACCAAACCATCAGAACTCGCATTTTCTTCCAAGAGAGACTTGTACTTCTCTTGCAATAATTTTTTTAAGCAAGATGTAAACTAAATTTTGAATGACATAGTAAAAGTAATAAATAAATTTGATTTCCCATAACTACTCCAACCGAAGAACATAAACCCCAAAAAATAGGCCATTCACGCAGGAAAAAAAAGAAGCAAACACCTTGCACTTGAGCCCTTCTCATTTTGTTTAATAAGAAAAGATAAGATATAATTTCTCTACCAATATTAGCTGCAGCAAGAGGACGATGTGTGTGTATATATATATATATATATATATATATATATATATATATATATATATATATATATATATATATATATATATATATATATATATGTGTGTGTGTGTGTGTGTGTGTGTGGAACAAGTGTATGATAAAGAGAAATTTATAGTGGATTCATATAGTTATATGTTTTTATTTTTCTAACAAAGTCATCTATGTAAAGAGATTGTACATGCATATGGTATCTCCCTTTTCAGACGCACTGAAAATAGACTTGGAATTTTTTTTTCTTGTCTGGCCAATCAAAAGGTAATAACCTTTATTTCCTAGTGATTCAAAGTGTTTTAAAAATGAACACTGGGAAGAGAATAAATTTGAGACGGGATTAACTTTTAAACAAATATTTGTACATACTAAATTGCATTTACTAAAGACATGCTGGACTAAGTTACAACACAAAAAAAAAAGATTGCACAGTAGTTGAAAATCTACAACCAATAAAAGAAATTATAATACTAATGAAATAATGACAAGCAAACATATGTATATTTTTATGGAATAATACTTACCCCAATTTGCCTAGTTCGAGTAGAAATATACTCTTTTGAGGTTTCAGTCTTGGTTTGATGTTTCGCTTTAAATACCTCTAAATGGCTTGGCATATGTCCTATTTGATCATACTTGATATAAATGTAAATAAAATGTTGTGAAAGCATTTAAATATTAAATTTTCAAACCAACAAAACAAAAAAATGTACTACAATCCTTAAATATGTTTCTTTAATCGTTTAGAGTTTGAAAGCCTTACCATGTCCAAGGCTACCTGCTCCACGGGCCTACAACCACCTGTGTAAACTGCACGATCACACAAGGCATGATTCTTTTTATCGACAGCACTTTTATCTGCCCATTCTTTTGTAAGCCACTTCTTAAGAAGTCCTTGCCACTTTTCTTTTCCAATCCACTTAGGACGGTCATTAGTAGACTTTTTCAAGTCCCCACGTGCCTTTTCTTTACAGTTTCTCTCTCCCGATACATCCAATTCCTATAATTTCCAGCCACATGCATATCCATTAACTTTTGAGCCCTCTCTAAGTCCTCATCTTTGAACTCATAGTACTCCTGATTATACATGAAAGTAGACATTGTTTAATAGAAGCCATTCAAAACAGTAATCAACATTCAATATAATAAGCCTACCATTATTGGTGTCAAAGGCAATCCAGTAAAAAAAATATAAAGTGGAAAAAAGTGCAAGTACCAGTCTATTCAAGACTTGGCATATCTACATGCATAAATTACAAAACAGAGGGAAGAAAAAATGGCAAAAATTCATATTGTCTCACTTCAGAAATACCCACGTGCAAAAGATTTATATCACTCCAATCTAAGGAGTAGCCGGTAGGAAAGCAACTAATTAAACTATAACACTATGGATAGATGACCAACAAAAGAACCTAAAATGGGCTACTAAAAAGCTTAACATATCAACATTCAATATAATAATCAACATCAGTACCAGTGAAAGAAAATAAAAACTTTAGCCACGTGTGATATTATAGTCTTTCCTAAGTATGAATAACTTAAAATGCACGTAATGAAGAAATCAAATTGAACTTACAAGAAAAGCCAGACTACTTCTTTGTCTGTTGTACTCCATTCATCCCAATTAGCATATGGACCAGGCAAGTGAGTCTTGACAATGAAACCAATCCTTGAACGAGCCTCAGGTTCAAGAAAACTATTTACACCAAAATTATGGTCATTAAAATATTGCTATCATATAGGAACTACTAAGAGTTGGCATGTATAGTAAACTAATCAAATGTGTGTTTAGTTGTGTACCTAGATTTGCCCAATGGAGTGAATGGTCATTTATTTGGATTAGGTGGCGGCGGAGCTCCTCTATTAAATCCCCTCATCATTGGTTGTGGCGCTTGCTCACGCCTCCGAGAAAGCACAATGACATTATTAGAATTTGGTATCACCTCATCTTCCATAGCAGGGATCAATTGAGATGAATCACCTCGAGGCATTACCGATGTCGATAAATTTCTTGAGCCAACAAAACCTCCTCCTCTACCACACACCATTGAATTATATCTACAAACATAAATATGTTTGATGTATAGTTATCATTACAAGTGATTCATAGACTAAAGCAAAAAAAAAAAAAACCATATGGCAATCCCTAAAGTAAAGAGAACTACATAAATACACACTATGAAAAATTGCAAACAACAGTATATCACACATTGATAAAGTAGTAAGAAAGAAATCCTTTGATCATCCAATATACAAATAAAGAAGCAGATATTATAATGGTCAACAAGGAAATAAAATTTATGGCTCTGTACGCACCATTACAATTTACAGGAACATGAAGATAAAATTGTAGATAATCGAAATTTAAGACATACACGGCTTATCAATAGCACAAACACCTGGCAAATTGCAGATGATAAATATCATCTGCAATATCTTCATTATGGTGTATGATAGAGTTTCTAACACAAAATTTCAGCATAAGGATACACAAAAGATTAAACAAAAATAAAGAATATAGATTAAGAGAATGCTAGTCAACCTGTAGCAATATCTTCAAACGTTCCAATGGAGCTACGGCAGTGCGGTATGTGCAATGGAGCACAAGGCAAGTCAGTAAGAAGGCATAATATTTCATAAATCATGTATACTTATATGCTCTAACAAAGAAATAATCCATGTAAATGTAAAGGTACGAACATATCTGTTTTATCCTAATGATTTACATCGGCCCCAATATCTAAATCTTCACCATCGAGATCAAGATCAAAATTTTCTCCTCCACCATCATCGTCAGAAGATCCATCAATAATATAAATATTTCCATCTACCTCAACATCTTCATTAGTTCCTTCTCCAACTTCTTCCCCTTGTTGACCATTATCATAGAGAATAGGATTATATGTATCGTGTTCCACATTAAAACAGTTTCTACCAGGAGCCTCATCTTCTTGATATGTCTCTGACTCATCAACATCTTCATTGCAGTCATCATCATTGTCATCCACAGGCAAATCATAAGTATTCCTTGCCTTTGCTATGATAACTGAAGCCCAACCTTGACGTTTCTTTGACATGGAACTTGCATAAAAAACTTGTGCAGCAAGTGTTGCAAGAACAAAAGGGTCATTTGATTTTAGCCTTGATCTAGTATTCACATCCACAATCCCGAACTTTTTGTCTACTTGGACTCCCCTATTAACATCAAACCATTCACACTTACATAATACAACCATATTTCCAATGCCTAAATAGTCGAGTTCAACCACTTCCACCAATCTTCCATAGTAGTCACGATCATTCTCACCATAATAAGACCCTCTAACTAAAACTCCACTATTTTGAGTTGTCTTCCGAGCTTCAACATTAATAGTATGGAATCTAAAACCATTAACAATGTATCCATCATACGATTTTACACACGAAGAAGGCCCATTTGCTAAGTTTCGTATAGCAGGACTGTATATTTCACTATTTTCTCTTACATGCGTCTTAAACTAGTCAATAAAATGCAAATCATGAAACTCTTCCAACTCATTGATTGAGATGTCAGGATTGTGTCTCCTTATCTCCTCTTTATGTTTACTATAAGATCCAAAATAAAGTAATTATCACACTAAAATGAATAAAATATTAAAGCACTAACATAATAACATCTTTATATATTACATGTAAAATACTTACCTCATGAAATCACCATTCTCATCGTAACTATTTAATACACATAACGCCGCGATATTATACTCCTCGTCAGACAAAAAACGATGATTCCCTCTTCCGATAATACGACCAGGAAGAGAAAATAATTATATTGTCTCATCATTATTGGGTTCGCCTATGTCGTCATTTCGACCGGACCTAGTAAGTTTTGTTCAACTTTTAAATCAAAATAACGGGAACAAAATGTGACAAGTTCCTCTGTACGATATGCCTCAGCTATTGACCCCTCAGGATAAGCTCTGTTACGCACCTTTTTCTTTAAGTGGCACATGTACCTTCAAAAAAAATGTTAAGATTGAGTTTATAGGAAACTTATTTGAAATGTTTGTATGTAAATCAAACTAACAAGATTTTTTACCTCTCAAAAGGATACATCCACCGATATTGTACCCACCACTTTTGCTTCATATGCTAAATGAATAGGTAGATGTTCCATGGAATAAAAAAAGGACGGCGGGAAAATCATCTCAAGCTGGCATAATATATCAATTATACCTTTTTCATGTTTTTTCTAACTCCTCTTCTTTATACACCTTTGAACAAATGTCTCGAAAGAAGTAAGAGAGCGCAGTAAGTGGCTCCCATACAAACTTTGGCAAGAAATCACGAAATGCAAGAGGCAAAAATTGTTGGGTTTTGGAGTTACAAACGCAGCGGAAGAACTTAGAAATAACAACAAAACCCTTGCCCTAAGATCCGTCTAGCATGAAGAGATTATAAATTTATATGAGATAGAATTTACATACCTTGAATGCGATTTGTTAATTCAAAATAGATCTCCAATAGCGAATGTCAAAACGAATCTCAAAAACCCGTTGATGAAGTTTTAGATCTTCTCCTTGTTCTTTACCTTGTGATGAATCAACAAATGGAAGGTTTCAAGCTTTTGGTGATTAACTTATCACCCTCTATTGGTAATCCACACTCGAACGAACCAAGAACGCTTCTTGATTGATTTCTAGATGATCTCCGATTATTGAAACTATTTTCAATAATCAATGGCTAAAAGTGTTTGATCTTTGATTCTTAATCTAGATCCCAATTTTAGTGTTTCATAAACCCCAAAATTACATGTGTTTTTGGCTGACCAAAGGCTTCTATTTATACTAAGTATAAATCCCTAACTTTAGGAAAGAAACCTTGTCAAAGACCAAAACCTAACCAGCAAAGGAAAAGCGTACGGACCAATATTTGGCCGCTGGTACGACTCGTCCCCAGGGGCACGAGTCGTGCCTTATGGCCAAAATTGTCGTACTACGAATCGTGCCAGTTATCCCGGTTGCCAAATCAATGGGGCACGAGTCGTGCCTGAGGGCACAAGTCGTGCCTGAGGGCATGAGTCCTGAGCACGACTCGTTCCACAGGGCACGAGTCGTCCCCAATGGCACAGCCTCAGATTCTGTCGTCCCTTCACAAGGCACGACTTGGGCCAAGAGGGACGAGTCGTCCCTTTAAGCACGAGTCGTGCCAGAGGGGACTAGTCATCCCTTGAGCCCATAAATCACCTTTTTAGCCATTTTCAATCCGTTCTTTTATGTGTGACCATTTAGGAATTATATTTTATGTTGGTAGTGAGTTGAAACATCAACCTCACAAGACATAAGTGACTTCTAGCAAATCATTATGTCCACCCAATTAAATATAACATCAAAGCTTGATTCCTTGATAATCAAATGTCACAATCCCTTTGTCCACAATGTTCAATTGAGCATGAGTCATGGTCTAGGTCAACTTATCTCGTTCAATGCTTTCTCGATTCCGAATATGTTGATAATCCAAATGCATTTGATCTCTATCAAATCACTTGAGTATGGCCACACATTTCATCAACATCATTCATCGAGGGGCCCAGACAAACATCTCTCTTCACAAGAGGGACAGATCCCATCTTGACTTATCATTCTTCCCTACATGAATCCAATCATGCTAACATAGCCCTTATTGCTATCCGATTAAAGATAGTGTTAGACTATATCAAACACGATCTTCATCATGTGGAAGACGATGATAATCTCAGGTACAAAGGATTCAATAACACGACTATCATGAGATTTAATCATGACAACAGACCATGTCATAAATCTCATAAGTAGGTCATGTCCAATACTTGTTCTCTAGCAAGTATCCATAAGTGTAATGTGCATTTCCATGCATATAATCATCTCTATAATTATCCATTACCAACTTATACTAGTTGTTCATAACAACTAGGAACGCAGTTCAATATAATAAACATGCAAAACATATAATGAAAAGATAAACATGCTCTATAATAAATGATAAAGATAATACATAACGGTTCAAGTTAAACATAACTATAGCCTAGGGCATTACACCAACAATCTCCCACTTGCACTAAGCTCCATCTATGTATCTAATACCCATGGACCTCACATGACCATCATGCTTTGCTTGTGAGAGGGGAATTGTAAGCAGATCTCCAATGTTATCATCGGTTAATACTTTGCATATCTTAATGTCTCCCCAATCAATGAACTCTCGAATGAGATGAAAACGTCTAAGTATATGTTTGGATCGCTGATGTTACCTTGGTTCCTTTGCTTGCGCAATGACACCATTATTGTCACAATAAAGTTCCACCGGATTAGTGATACTTGGAACAACTTCCAAGTCACTAATGAACTTCTTGATCCAAATTGCCTCCTTAGCTGCATCGGATGCCGCTATATATTCGGCCTCAGTAGTAGAATCGGCAATAGTACTCTGCTTGGAACTCTTCCAACATATCGCACCTACATTAAGCATAAACACAAATCTCGACTGCGATCAAAAATCATCCTTGTCGGTTTGGAAGCTAGCATCTGTGTAACCTATTACAACAAGATCTTCTTCCATCCCTCCAAATACCAAGAACGCATCCTTAGTTCTTCTTAAGTACTTTAGGATCGTCTTGACTGCCATCCAATGGTTCTCACCCGAATCAGATTGGTAACGACTTGTCATGCTCAAAGCATGCGAGACGTTGGGTCTAGTACAAATCATAGCGTACATGATAGATCCAATAGCCGAAGCGTATGGAATATCATTCATCCTCTTTCGTTCATCAGTTGTTTAAGGACACTGAGTCTTACTAAGAGTAACACCATGACCCATTGGCAAGTTACCTCTCTTAGAATTTTCCATCTTGAATCTTCTAAGAACCTTGTCAATGTAGGTACTTTGACTCAAACCAATTATCCTCTTAGATCTATCTCTATATATCTTGATACCAAGGTTGTAAGCGGCTTCACCCATATCTTTCATTGATAAACATTTCCCTAACCAAGACTTGACAGTCTGAAGTGCAGGAATGTCGTTTCCAATGAGTAAAATATCATCAACATACAATAAGAGAAATAGCACAACGCTCCCACTAAATTTCATGTATACACAAGGTTCATCTTCGTTCTTGATAAAACCAAACACTTTGATTTTCTCATCGAACCAAAGATTCCAACTCCTAGAAGCTTGCTTCAGTCCATAAATGGATCTTTGCAACTTGCACACCTTATTAGAATTTCTTGGATCTACAAAACCTTCGGGTTGTGTCATATACACATCCTCTAACAGTTTTCCATTAAGGAAAGTGGTTTTGACAGTCATTTGCCATATCTCATAGTCATAATATGCAGCTATGGCAATTAAAATTCTAATAGACTTAAGCATGACAACAGGCGAGAAGGTTTCATCATAGTCAACATCATGAGTTTGCCTATATCCCTTTGCTACAAGCCTAGCCATGTAAGTATGCACTTTCCCATCCATGTCAGTCTTCTTTTTGAAGATCCACTTGCACCCTATGGTTTTTACACCTTCGGGTGGCTCAATCAAGTTCCAAACTTGATTATCTGACATGGATTGCAATTCGGATTTCATGGCTTCTAACCATTTATCCGAATCGGGATCGAACATCGCCTCTTGATAGGAAGTAGGTTCGTCATTCTCAATGACTTCTACTTCATTACTTTTCGACACGAGAAATCCATATCTCTCGGGTGCGGATCGTAACCTATCCGATCTACGATGGACTTGTGGATCTTGAACCGGTTCCACAACTTCTTGTGGACTTGATTCAGTCTCTACTATCGGTTCCATGCTATTTTCGGGTTCTTGAACTTCTTCAAGATCAATTTTACTCCCGCTAGATACTTTATTGAGAAACTGTTTCTCAAGAAAAGCACCATATCGAGCAACAAACACTTTGTTCTCATTGCGGTTGTAAAAATAATACCCTTTGGTTTCCTTAGGGTAACCAACAAAAATAACCTTGTCGGATTTAGGTTCTAACTTATCAGAGACAAGTCTCTTCACATAAGATTCGCAACCCCAAATCCTTATGAAAGACAAACTAGGTTATCTTCCATGCCACATCTCATGTGGGGTCTTAGGAGCCGATTTAGTAGGGACTCTGTTAAGTGTGAACGCAGCAGTCTCTAATGCATGTCCCCAAAAGGATGTAGGAAGGTCTACTTGACTCATCATCGAATGAACCATATCTAATAGGGTTCTATTCCTCCTCTCGGAAACACCATTCCATTGTGGCATTTCGGGTGGAGTCAACTCTGAAAAAATTCCACAATTTTTGAGAGGATTGTCAAACTCTTGGCTCAAATACTCACCACCACGATCGGATCGAAGTGCTTTAATTGTTTTGCCAAGTTGATTTTGTACTTCATTTTGAAATGTTCTAAATATCAAACTATTTACTCTTTGACTTCATTAGATAGACATAGCCATATCTAGATAAGCCATCGGTGAATGTAATGAAATACCGAAATCCTCCCCTAGCAATGCTGCTCATTGGTCCGCATACATCAGTATGTATTAGACCCAATAAACCACTAGCCCTTTCACTACTCTTAGTGTAGGGTGATTTAGTCATTTTTCCCAATAAACAAGATTCATATATCTCATATGATTCATAATCATGTGAATCTAACATTCCATCTTTATGGAGTTTAGAAATGCATTTCTCGTTTATATGACCAAGCCGGCAATGCCACATGAATGAGTTGTTCACGTCATTCGGTTTAGACTTCTTGTCTACATGTGTAGACACCCCATTGTGAACCAATAAATTCATGATTACACTACTCTTCATCTCTCTTTTATGTTTTGATGAAAGCATATCAGTTTCGTCATGTTTCGTTAAGTTTCTAACTAACCTCGTTAGTTTTGGACCTAACTGACTAACGGAACAACTGAAGAGGACAAAATAGTCAACCAACTAGTTGTCTCGCACGATACATACGTGTCTCGCGCGATACAACCCCTCGACAGGATGTGCAGAATCACTTTCCTTCTCCGTTTCAAACTCTTTTCTGGATAAAACCTTATCAATCCGGTTCTCCAATCATATTTGAGTTCTGGAAGCTTCCTAGGGTGGAATCCCAATCCACTTTAACCTCCTAAACTTGGTGATCAAGTCATCCATCCCCTATAAATACTTGGTGACTTCCAGTATTTCAGAGGTCCCCGATCGACGATCGAAAACACACAACACACACATTTTGTTGGTTTCTCTCCCTGAAAGATTTCTACAAAATCACCCTAAAATCACCTAAAGTTTGTTTGTCAACCTTGTTGATCAACAAACATCAAAATACGAATCAAGGATTGAGGTGAAGCTCTGTCCGCATCAAGATTTGACTCTCATATTGAGTCAAAACTCTGCCCGAATCACTTCTCGACCAAGAAGACACCTTAGAACCACATTCTAAATCAAATACTCCCTAAACGCTAGGTAAATTCCTATACTTTTACTCTCTTCTTCTCAATCTCTCTCTGTTGGCTTTTAGAGTGGTGTAATCCCATCAAAAGGATTCACCCTATTCAGCCGACTTGTTGGGACTCGATCATGGTTTAACAAAGTTGCTACACTTCTAGGTCCTTCGCCAAAGCTCGACACGATGTCTGCTTCTCCTTCTACCACCGAGGCCGAAATCAATGAAGCTAAGGCCCAACTCATCAAAGCCATGCTTAGGTTGGATGAACAAAGTAAGAAAATCGATGAGCAAAATGCCCAAATGGCCGCCCTCATGCAAGAGCTCCATGACATGAAAGTCAAGAAAGGAAGAAAACAAAAGCAGAAAGAGGAATCCTCCTCCGATGAAGAGGAATCCTACACCAAAAAGAATAAGATACCCAAGAAGTCAAACAAGAAAAAGGAAGAATTCGATTCCTCCTCTTCCTCATCCTCCTCCGATGATGAGGAACATGTCTCCAAGGGTGCTAAAACCAAGAAAGAAGGCAATGATGAAACTACTAAACTTGGTGACCATGTTACTAAGAACTACCTCGAGAAGAAACTTGCAACCCTTGACACTTCAAAAGGGTCATTCATTCCATTTGATCCCGATGCTCTTCAACAGTCCATCACCAAGTTTCCTCGCAAGTACAAAACACCCGACATTGCCAAGTTTAATGGTACTACTTGTCTTCGAGCTCATGTTGAAACCTACACTTGGGCTATGCTTCCAATGGGCGTTGATAACACAATCTTGGCCCAATGCTTTCCTCAAACCTTGGAGGGTGCTGCAAGGGATTGGTACATGTCTCTTCCTACAACTACAAGGCTTGATTGGTCGTCTGCATGTTTGGTCTTCCAAAGGCAGTTCGAAGACAACTCCACCTACCGTTCTACTAGGAGGGATCTTGAACAAACCAAGAAACATGCCAATGAGTCCTTTGCCGAATTTGCTAGAAGATGGAGACTCAAGCTTACGAAAATTATCGAAAGACCTACTCTCAAAGAGCAAATCCACATCTTCCTTCAATATCTTCGTGATGAATTTCAAGAGAAGCTCGCCGGCAACTACTTTCCTAGTTTCAATGAACTCCATGAGTCCGGGATTAGGATTGATGACTTCCTAAAAAGCAAAAAGAAGGAAAGTACTTTCCGCTTCAACAAACCTACCACAAGTAAGGATGCTTCAGTCAATGCCATTGCATTCAACCGCCCCAACACCGGCAAGTATTCTGCTGTTCCTCCTCCTGAAAAGAAAAAGATGCACTATGACAAAATTGAAGGAATCACTCAAGAAGAACTCTTCGACGTGCTTATCAAGAATGAAAAGATCAAACAAAGAGAAGGTGGTCCGCCTAAAGATATGGGTCCTAATCATGCTCATCACTTATTCTGCAGGTACCACAACTTCACCGGTCATGACACCAACACTTGCCACCATTTAAAGGACATCATCCAAGACCTCTTTGACAATGGAGAGTTAGAACGTCCCAACGTCATCACAATCCTCTCCCTCGCAATACATGAAGAAGATGAAGTTCCGAGAAGAAAAGCTGCACTTACCACTTTGAGGCTACAACCATCCTCTCCCTTTCTCCTTTGATAGAAGTAGATTAGGTTTTAAATTTCCAAGTATGAACTCGAAGAGTTGTTCTGTCTTTCTAGTACTTCTCACCTCCTCTAGTTTGTGTCCTCTAAACTATTGAGTCTGTTTCAATTTCTCCGATTAATCAAAGATATTTTCTTTTTCTAAACACTTTCCCTAAGGTTGTTCTACCTCATTAGTATTATTTAATTCATGCAAAATAATGGACCTTCCATTCCCTAAATCATTGCAAAAATAGAAAATTCTAAACAATTTTAAGACGAAATCTATCATTGGAAGGCTTAAGGGATAAACATACCCCTACTGAAAGTCAAAGATCAAAAAAAGTGAAGAAAGCCAAAGGCGCTGCTGTCAACCTTCATTCCCAAGAAGAGTGGGGCTACTCAATTCAAAGCTTTGAGAGTACAAAAAAAAAAAAACTCTCAAGCTTTCATCATCCCCACAACAAAGGTGAAAATTAAAAGGCATGAAGGACTCTCCCACAAAGAAGAGGAGTCAAGTAATATCAACCAAAAGAAACGAAGATTACTCAACATCCTCCTACAACAAGTGAAAAAAGACTTTCAGTATCAACAAAATGTTTAGCCTTAAGTCATACTAATGATTGGCTTTCTCCTCAAACTTATTTAGAAATTTCTAGATGATGCATGGTTCATTAAAAGGTAGAATAACTTTTCTAGATCCTTGAGCCAAATAGCGTTTCTTGTTGAGTCTAGGGGCTTCCTCTTAGCCACTCTCATACACACTCTTGAAATCCAAGCATCAAAATTGGGGCTTCTTAACCTTTCCTCCCCCAGTCAATCTCTACTTCAACTCTTCAAAATAATCAAATCTGCATTAGGAGCTTTCCTCTTTGCTTATCGCTCTCATCATTAGATAATAAACTTCTCCAATGAGTCAATGCTTGGATCACCTTCCAAAGAATAGAGTCCGTCTCTCCTCAACTAACTTGAGATCTCATCTCTCTCTCCTCAATAAGATTCTCTCCTCTGAGTTCTCTTCGAGTTAGCATACTATTTTTAAAAAAAAAGACACAAAAGAGATGCCCGCTAGATTGAAAACCTGAAAGGGCGGTCTAGGCAAAAACCAGGGTGCGTCACTAAGAAAAAAAAATCAAAGGACAAAAGGGAGAGTATTCTTCAGCCTTCTTCATCGAACATCATTCGATCTTCTTCAAATCAAATCAACAAGGAGAGTCTTCTTCGATCATCTTCAGATCAAGAGAGCAGACTCACAAGCCTGTTCACAAAGTCATCTACCACTTGCAAGCAACTTGGGGCTTGAGACAGCAAAGGGCCTTGGACATAGAGCCATTACGACAGTCGATAGATCTGTAGTCGTTTGCCTCCTAGAGACACGATTCAAAGGAGAATTAAGAATGAATATTCGCAACAAACCTAGATGTGTTCACACAAGGTTACTCATTGAAATATAGTACTCTCGCTGACTAGCAACAGATTCTGCACAAACCTGATTTGGTCCTAACTTATCAAACACAAGTTCACTCTCATACAGTTTACCCATCTCAAATATAAATCCATACAAATGTCCCTACATATACATATACCATATACTCATACATAAACTCACCACCAAAATGACCAACCGGCCATTTACACGAATAGACGTGGACACCACCACGTGAGTCCAGTTAAACAACTAAAATTTGAAAAAAATCTACTTGGAATCTTTATGTGCTGACATGTGCAAAAATGTAAGAATCTTTCAGGTCTATCCGAGATCCGCATACATATATCCTTGCATTACAGGAGCCGACAGAACCTCCACCTCAACCGACAACTTCAAAGTCTGTGACGGCAGCAACTTCAAGTCCATGACCTCAGCGATACCAACAAAGTCTGTGACGGCAACAACTTCAAGTCCGTGACCTCGATGACACCAACAAAGTCTGTGACGGCAGCAACTTCAAGTCCGTGACCTCGACAACATCAAAGAAAGTTCCGTGACGGCAAAGAAACTTCAAGTCCGTGACTCGACAACAAGAAAGTTCTGTGGACGGCAAAGAAACTTCAAGTCCGTGACTGGCAACAACTTCAAAGTCTCGTGACGGCAAAGAACTTCAAGTCTGGACCTCGGCACTAATCTCAAAGTCTATGACGGCAAGAACTTCAAGTTCGTGACCTCAAGACGCAAAGTCAAGAACGACAAGAAGAACAACCAAGTCCGTGACCTCGGCATCAATGGCAACGTCAGTAACCTCGGGCGGCGCACTTCAACAACTTCATCAACAAACAGGTATCTTCAGAATTGGGTCAAGTCTTTTGATTCCTCAGTATGATTTACCTTTTCAAAAAAAAAATCCCTCTTCAATTTTCAAAAATTCTTTTCAAAACACCTAAAATAGCCTTTTTAGTGTTTTGGAGTCGAACTACGTTTGGTCTGATTCTCTCTTAGAGATACGTAGGCAGCCGTGCGGCACAACCATCCCAATGTTCAGAATGATGTCTTTTCTATCGACGACACTTCTTCTTTCATAAGACCTGTCACCGAGGGGCTCTGTAGACACCCCATTCTAAACCAATAAATTCATGATTACACTACTCTTCGTCTATCTATTGTGTTTTGATGAAATCATATCAGTTTCGTCATGTTTCGTTAAGTTTCTAACTAACCTCGTTAGTTTTGGACCTAACTGACTAACGGAACAACTGAAGAGGACAAAATAGTCAACCGACTAGTTGTCTCGCACGAGACATACGTGTCTCGCGCGAGACAACCCCTCGACAGGATGTGCAGAATAACTTTCCTTCTCCATTTCAAACTCTTTTCTGGATAAAACCTTATCAATCCGGTTCTCCAATCATATTTGAGTTCTGGAAGCTTCCTAGGGTAGAATCCCAATCCACTTTATCCTCCTAAACTTGGTGATCAAGTCATTCATACCCTACAAATGCTTGATGTCTTTCACTATTTCAGAGGTCCCCGATCTACGATCGAAAACACACAACACACACATTTTGTTGGTTTCTCTCCCTGAAAGATTCCTACAAAATCACCCTAAAATCACCTAAAGTTTGTTTGTCAATGTAAGTACGCCAATCCAATTCGCGACCCTTTTAGGTGCATTTTAACATGATAAAATTGCATTAAGGGGCGTTTTGGTAAATTCCCGGCCTATCCCGAGACTTCCGGAAATGTTTCATAAGTTTCCCGCGAAGGAAGTACCTTTTGGTACTTTGCTCATGCTAAAGGACCCCTTGGGAATAAAACCTTTTTGGACCTTTTGGGTATTTTCCCTGAATGTTCCAGAAACTGGTTTTGGCCCCAAAAGCGGTTGTGACACCTTGTGTCACGCGACAAGTCGAGGCATGGAAAGTGGTTACGTAAAGTCGTGCGACACATGGTGACCACAAACTGCAGCCTATAAATAAGACCCTCCCCCTCTTAGAAATAGATCCATAATTTGACATACTGTTACTCTGCAGGAATTGCAACATAACACACATACTAAACACACACCTCTCTCTCTCCTACCCCTAACCTACCTCCAATTCCCTCCAATTCCCTTACCTCCTCTTAGATCTACGTTCTACTAATTCTCTCAGGCTTTCCAGGACCAGAAGCTGATATTGAAGGGTTCTGTATCTAACTTGATACAGAATTCATGGAAGCAACAAGGGTACACCCTCAACCCCTTTTTCCCTCTCTCTCTTACCTTGATAATTAGATAATCCTATTGTTTTACTTCTCTTGGATTCAATAATCAGACTTTATCTGTCTAGATTATTGAATTCCAATCGCAATCTCTCTGTTTAACTTGGTTGATCTGAATAATTTGGTGTTTATTGTTGAATATTTGTTGAATTTGGTGTTTAGACCCCAAGGGGGTGTGGATCTATCCATATCCACACTCCCTGGGTTGAATTGTTGTTAATTCTATATTTCGTAGCTAATCTGATTGATCAATTGGATCAGTGTTGGCTATTGGTGTTGCTGAGTTCAAATCTGTAGGTATCTACAGATGGACATTGTGTGTCACGCGACACACTGTGACTGGTTAGATCCTGTGTCACGCGACACATCTAGCCAGGTACATCCTGTGTCACGCGACACTTTGTGACCACTTGCAGATACCATTTCCCCTTGTAATCTGTATTGATCTGTTGTAATGGGGATATGGCCTCCCTGAATAATCGGTTCACAAGTTGTAAGTCTCTTTCCAAATCAATAAAATTGATGTTTACTACACTTGTTCATTATCAATGATTGCACACACTTATGGATTACTTGTATTTGGAGACTTGTGAGCCTTGTATATATTTTGTGGCCATTCTGTTTGTGCTTTGGTTATTGTGCTTGTTCCCTTGCCATGGATAGGGCAGGGGCTGATTCCACTTTGCAGGGTTCTGGTCCAGTGATCATCCTGGTCATGTGACACCTTTATCCCATGTTGTTCTGTGTCACGCGACAGGAAGGGTCACTGAATAGGTCTTCAGAAGTTTGTTTGAGGGCAGTCCCTTGAATCGAAAAATGGCTCAGTTGATTATTGCTCCTTCTTTTTTTCTGTGTGAGGGTGTGTGTATTTCTTTTTCTTTTCTAAAAAAAAAATAATAAAAAATTTTGTTTTCATAAGTAAAATAATATAGTCATCCGCACACTACCACATAGATTTAGAGCCCTCGGGTGCGATTGACGGCATCGCGGACGGTGATGAATTTCGCCTACGTTTGAGCGCCTAATATCAATCCTATCACCCTAGTGCGTTATAAGTGGCGCCACACTTAAACCTTACCCACGGTTGGTTTTTGATGCAATGTTTTAATCACACCAAAATGAATTGTTTTGAAACTTACTATAGGTCCTTATACCTTCCCCAAAACCTTTCACCTCGTGGGCATGTTGCCAATGCAACATGGTTTCACGTGAGGACATGTCACTCCCATGGCGTGTCCTTAACGAGAGATCATGCCGCGTTGTCAACGTGCACCGACGAGAGGTCGTGCCGGATTTTTCTTGGAAATTCTTCGAGAATACCCGTTATGCTGCCCAAATTTCTCCAGAAATTTGGACAACCTCTTCGTCCCATGCGATGTTAGGTTATGGTTAAGTATCATTACCTATTATAAGATTCAATGCAAAGCATTTAATGTGATTTGAATGTTGCATCCCTAGGTTTCCCCAAGGTGTAGTTTGTACAAATAAAGGCTTCTCCATTCCCAACCGCATTTAGGATTAAGACACCGATTTATACATGAAGATAAATAAATTGTTTGTGCGAGTCTGTCCCTCGTCTCCTTTCCCTCTCCCGTATTTCCTCAAAAGTCTTCTTTCTCCCCTACCTTATAAACCCGTATCCACTCCTGTAGCTACGGCGAGTTGGACCCGCTCATCTGTCCCAGGAGCTCGTTTGGTTCGTGTTGTTCAAGCAGTTTCAGGATATTCAGTCAGTGCAGAACCAGAAATGGTCGGGAATGGTGATGTGTTTGCCGCTCAGTCTGCTGGAGGTTCGGCTTCAATGGGTCAATCGGGTTTTAACAATATGTCTGCAGAAGAATTGAGGATAACTTTGGAAGCCGCTTTAGCCAGGGAACGTGAGGCCCGATTGTTGGCTCAGAATGCTAAGGCCCGAGAGGAAGAAGTTCATAACCGCTTTGTTGAAGCCATGAGAGCCAAGGGAATCGCAATACTCCGTTGGGAAGATGGTTCTTACGAGGAAATTACTGAAGACAACAACAACGAGATCGGATCTGCTTCTCCTGTCCAGCCTGCTCAACCCAGTTACAATACTATGCCTCCTCCCATGAGCTATGCACCGCGCCCTGATCAAATGCCATCCCCGAGAATGATTGGGAATGCCCAAGGAATGTTTCCTCCCCCATCCTCTCAAGTGTATAACCACGTTGCTCAGGAGGGTGCTAGCAAGAGTAGTGGCCAACCATCGAACTTCTTCGATCTCACTTCCTCTCCAGCTCCCAATGCTCCAGCACCGCAGGCTCAGTACGGATCTCAGTTCCAAGCAGGCTACCCCCAACCCCAGTTCAGCAGGTATCCCGACAGTTATCAGTGTGGTCAATCTAATGCACCGCAGCGAGAATGGTCGGTATCGTCTTTCGAGTGGAATCGAGTTTGTCAAGACGGTATTGCCGAGTAAAGTGCATGCAGTCTCAGCTCCAAGGCAACTTCCCTCAGCCCGTAGTATGTTCTCCTCTTACCCAGCATCTGTATGGTTCCACCCCGTATTCAGCTCCTTGCATCAGTACCAGATTTTCTACTCTTGGTCAGTTTAGAGGTCAGTCAGTGCAGTTCAGTCCCCAGAATCCCAGTGTTCAGTTTAATGGTTATGACATGTACGGGAACATGATTCCCAGCTCGGTCAGTTTGTTGGATAGCAATATCAATATCCCCAGTACCTTCGGTCTCCCATCGGCTGCTTTGCCCATTAGATCTACTCCTGAATTCCCAGTGCCGTCTTTAACAGTGGCTCCTACTATTCCCCAAGTTCCAGGATTGACTCCAGAAGTGACAGCTTTATTGAAGCAGATGCAGCAGCAAATCGATAGGTTGACTGTGGGTTCTAGTGGTCTAAAGGTGGTGGACTCGGCTCAAGTAACACCTCTGCCCCATAAGTTCAAAATGCCAAAGATGGATTTTGATGGAACAGCCTGTCCAAAGACTCATGTGGATACTTACGTCATGACAATGGGAGCAATGGGCTGCACACCCGAGTTTATGGCTTCTCATCATCTGACTTTGAAGGGTCCGTCGCTCACTTGGTTCTTGGATCTCAAGCAAGAATGCCGCTCCACCTGGAGCCAGATCACAGAGACCTTCTTGGAAAAGTATAGAGGCAATCTAGAGTGGCGTACCACCCGAGATGACTTAGTGGGGACCATTCAAAGAAATGATGAGTCGATCACAGAATTCTATAAGTGGTGGAATGCCAAGCTTAATGAGCTATCAGAGCCAATTCCCCTTCAGGACCAAAAAGATATTTTCTTGTCGTGTGTGAAGCCGGTGTTAAGGGAAGCCATCAAAAAAGGTTGGTATCCAGATTTGCGTGAGATGGTTGGAATGGGAGCTAGAAGTGAGAACAGACTGTTTAACCAAACCCCAAATTCAAATGCCGGCGGTAGCAGCGGAAGTGGAGGATTCCGATACCGAGCACCTAATCATGTTTCTGTAATGGCGTCAAAAGTAAGAGAAGTCGACAAAGATAACAGCATCAACAACCTACAAAGAGGAGGTGGCAATGTACAAAATGCAATAAGATTTCAGCCCAGGCCGCAACCGAGGTTTGATGACTTAGGCATGTCTACATAAGAAGTTTTCAACGGCCTGCTTAGGACCGGCATGATTAAGCCGCTGGAAAATTACAGTCCTGTCCGTCCTAATCCCAATCTTGATGCTAGTAAGCATTGCCGATTCCATCAATTCCCGGGGCATACCACAAACACCTGCATAACCCTCAAGAAGATCATCCAAGGCCTTGTGGATGACAAGAAGATCGAAAAATCTCCTCGCCCCAACGTCGTCAACAACCCTCTGCCTAGTAACAATGTGAATCTCATCGACTTTGATCAAGATTACTTTGTCAATGTAATAGAGTTTGGGGAGTCTGTAAATGGAAATGTTAGTGATGATTGTAATAAGGTTGTGACTGATGTAATCCCTTGTTCCAATGAAATGAAAGATAACTTCTGCTATGTCTTGTATCTTGATGACTTGTATGATTTGAATAATGCTGCTGATTACGATGAGTACGAAGAGCGTTTGGTCATTAACGCTATATCCTCTATGGCTCATAGAGAATCCCCAATCTCTTTGGAGGAGCTCAGGATAGCAGCTAACGTGGAGGCTCCGTTGTCCGTGAATGAGATAAGACATGCAGCGTGGCCATACAACACTCGCCCTATTCTGCTCACGCTGGCAGAACTCAAAGAGGCTAGCAAGAACTTTGTGGTTGAAGATCATCAAGAGGTTAATTTGTTGACTCGGTCTGGAATAATGTTGGGAATGGATAGTACTTATCCATCTAGGAAAGGTAAAGGAGTTGCGGTCTCGAATCCCCAGGCCTCTCAAGACCCCTACAGATCAACAGGAAGTGAGAAAACCCGCGAGGACCCGATTTTGACATAGTTAAAGAGGACCCAGGCTGATATTTCTTTATGGTCTCTGCTTACATCCTCCTACCCCCACAAGCTAAAGTTGGAAGAGGCCCTGTCCAAAACCAAGGTGTCTGTCAACGCCACTCCAGACGAGGCATGTCAGCTGATTAGAACTGCACAGTATGGGAACATCATTACTTTTACAGACTTTGATCTGCCTGCTTACGGTTCGAAGCATAATGAGTCTCTACACATCACTGTACCCCTGGAAGGACGTCGGATTCCCATGTTTTGGTAGACAATGGGTCGGCCATGAATGTGCTCCCTGCCAAAATGATGAGTATGCTAAACATTGATGCACAGAGCCTTAAACCATCCAGCCAGACCATAAAATCCTACGATTCTACATCCAGGGCAGTGTTAGGGATCATCTCTTTGAATATGTTATTTGGGAGTAAGGAGATGGCAGTAGAGTTTCAAGTTATCGACATTCCTGTCACGTTCTCAGCGCTATTGGGTAGGCCGTGGATTCATGAAATTGGAGTGATAGCCTCCACCCTCCACCAGTGTTTGAAGTTTGTGCAAGATGGGGTATGGATAACCATTTACGGTGATAGCGTCACTATTGGGGAAACCAGCACCAATTCCATGCCAGTGATGGAAATAAAGCTTGACCAAGAGAACCTGATGCTCAGTGGTTTTACGATAGAAAAGCCTAAAGGGAAGGTCTGCACTATAGATTTGACAACCTCCTCCGACAAGATTCCCCCTGTGCTGAAAATGATGAGAGGCATGAGTTACATCCTGGGGCTAGGAAAGCGTCAACAGGGACTGTAAGCTTGTGATGCCAGAAGCCAAGAGAAACAGGCGAGGCCTGGGGTATGTCGTGACAGGAGAAGACAAAGCGTATGATAAGACTGAAGCATTTAAAGAAAGGATGACCTCAGCTGCTGGTAAGAGGTACAAGAGGCCCGACATGCGCCCGTACTGCTGGTCTTTGAACAGACACTTTGTCAAGGAGGATGGGGAAATGTTTGTTTGCCCGGAGCCGAAGCTGAGCCAAGTGGAAGAAAGGATGAGAACAATTCGGAGGTTTGCCAACAGTCAAAACCCGGTAAAGGCAATGCTCGTTAGTATGCCCAGAAGGCCAGGTGTCACCGCCACATTCGAGAATAGCTACCATTTTTGGGGGCCTGATTATGTCAACCAGTTTGAGAAGCTTGCTCTGGATGAGCCCTTCATATACAAGATCCGTGGTGCAGATCCTGTAGACATTGATTATGATTTAGCAGATTTGTTCAAGGAGCAGGGGCTGTCAGGGCCCATAAGCGACACGTTCACGGAGGAGATACCTGCCGAAGGGTTTGTTGTTGCTGAAGATCCCAGGGATATGATTGACTTTTCCTCTGATAACAAGGTAGTGGCTGTGTTGGAATTTGAAAAGGGGCCAGTTACGAATTTGAACAGTTTGGAGACCGTCACAGAGAGGCCGCTTGAAATTACCCGGGTTCGGCTCGAGCGCGGAGCCCCGGCATCTCGCATTTGCTCGCTTTTGGAAGTCGCCCGGAACTGAGAGGCAGCGCGATCACGCCTCGACATCTGGCTATTCCATTTGCGTTGGAGGTGTCTCGCTGTGTGTTTGCTTTGTAGAGTCGCCACACCATTTTTATTAAGCCCAAAACATTGAAAAAGGGCATCAGTTTAAAAATAAACTGTTTTTGTGTGATGAGATTTTAGGTTCGGAGGTCAGATGACTCCTCGGGAAGAGAATATTAGAATATTAGAGGTCACCCGAGTCGCCTTGTAAAAACGAGTCTTTTGGTACCCCTTATATTCTTTAACTGTTGTGTGTGTGTGTGTATGTGCTTTTAAAAATGCATGCTGTATCGGATGTCTACATTGTACACTGCTTTATTTGAAATGTATTGAAATAGTGTAGGAAGGAAGCCTTACCAATGTTGGTTCGTGTCTTTCTTCCGCTGGGGAATAGTATTTGAGGATGGAATAGTGCTTTGGGATGAGCCGGTTGTCTGCGGACAGAGTTTCGGCGTGCGTGTGATGAATGCCCGATTTTCATTTTTTTGAAAAATCAAACGGAGTCGCCACGCCGTTTTTAGTTTAAGGGCCAAATTTTGAAAAATGCCCAAAAATGAGAGAAGTGGGTTCGAAGGTCACGTTACACTCCGGGAAGAACGTTAGGGTTCACCCGGAATGCCTCGTAAAATGAGTCTTCCTAGCTTAAAACCATTTGTGTGTGTGTGTGTGTGTTTTACAAGAGGAATTTTCTGGAAAAAAAGTTTTGACTTGACTGGACTGAAATTTACCAAAACAATGTGCTTCTGTGAGTGAAAAATGACTGAAAAACAAAATATCTGTCCATTGCATTCTTGTCCGCGCGGACCAGAGCGAGATTCATTCCTGTCCGCGCGGATGGGACAGTAATATTCCTTTTCCGCAGCCTTCCAGTCTGATTTTGTAAATTCCAGAATGTAAACTGGAGTTACAGAATTAGAACTGGAGTTTTTGCAACTGAAAGTGTTAAAAAAACATTTTTGGGATTTGCATCCATGCTTGTCCCCACTTTCCTTAGGCTTTGATTAGTGATCACTAAACATGATTAGTGGAGATCTACTATATCAAGCCATCCTTAGGGTACATTAGAACTTGAAAGCACTTCATTTGCTTGGGATGGGGAGATTTAACATAAAACAAAGATTAATGTATGAAAATTGATATTAGGTTAAGGGTATATCAACTTTAGAGTGGATTTCTAAGGTGGTCATTAAGATAACCATCCTTGAGATCTTTGAACTCAATGTATCAACTTCACCCTTTTTGTAACCTATAAACCTTAATGATCTTCATCCATGGAAATTGTTCCAAGGTGAAGATCTTAGGTTAGGAAAAAACATTTTTAAGGAAGTAAAGACAATTTAGACCTTTTAAAATGGTCATCCATGGAAATTTATTCCAAGATGACTACATTTTAGGTCAAACAAGCACCAATGACACAAAAAGAAAGTGAAGGTAAGAATATGGACCATTTAGTGTGATCATCCATGGAGATGAACTCCAAGGTGACCACACTTTAGGTCAAGAGATCAAGTAACAACTAGTTAATGTAAGATGAGAGACAATAAATTGAAAGAAATGTTGATCCTTATAGAGAATCATCCATGGAGATGAAATTCATGGAGATCCTCTTGGATCTAGGGCAAGAAATGAAGAACAAGTATATAAACAAGTTACATCTTTAAAATGTGAGATATATGCATGGATGTGGGAGATTAAGGTAAGGAGAAGGAGGGTTTACCAATGGTTGTACCCTATCTTCTTTGGATTTGTGTTTGGGGCTTGAATTTGATCAAGATTTGTGTTGGGATTTTGTGTTTTTGTTTGGTGTATAAGCTGTTTTCTGGATATTTTTCGAATATAACAGTAAAGGTTTGAGCTCTTGTCTTGTTAAACTGAGAGAGAATGATTGTATTTATAGGCAGATTTTAGGTTACAAAGATATCCGCACGGATGAGAATGAGTCTCATTCTTGTTCGCGCGGATGAGAGTGTAGGCGTGCCTGACTCTGTAGAAAGCAGCTTTGGCTGCTAGCAATTAATGTAAAGTTGGTCAATTTCTTGGAAATGACTCTTCCCAACCGGTTTTTGACCTATTTTTGATATTCCTTTAAGGCCCTTTTTGTTTAAATTGCCTTAGGAAAAGACCAAAATGCCCTTAGCTGTTTGTTCGACATGGAAGTCGTTAACTTGGGCTGAAGGAACATTGGCGGCTCAGATTGGGACACTTACAGTGCGTTGGGATCGCAGGGATCACTCGGGCAGAGTTTCGGCGTGCTTTGGGATCGTAGGAATCACTCGAGCAGAGGTTCGACGTGCGTTGGGATGGCAGGGGTCACTCGGGCAGAGGTTCGGCGTGGGCCGGAATCGTCGGTTTGACTCGGAAAGAGCCGGGATGCCTCAGGAAATACCAGGCAAGGCCTCAGAGTACCACAAGAGGCCTCAGAGTACCTCGAGAGTGCCTCGGGGCAGCACGGGAGCGTCGTAGGAGCGCTCGGAGAGGCTTCGGAGCACCACAAGGGGGCTTGGAAGGCCTCAAAAGGATCCGGAAAGGGCCGAGATTGCCCCAAAGGGTCTTAGAGGGGTGCCTGAAGGTTGAGGGGAGAGGAGAGAAGAGGGAGATGTGTGAAATGAGGAAGGGAGAGCCCTCTATTTATAGTGCCCAGATTTGTGCAAGAAGGTCCGTACGGACCTTCCAGGTAATCCAAGATTTTGGTTTTCCTCGATTTGAGGGAATAAGTGGACTTTAAGAAGATTCAGCAATGATGGTGTCTGGTAACAAGAAGGTCCGTACGGACCTACTTGCATGCATAAAGGTCCGTACGGACCTCCCATGAAGCTGAGTAATGATGCTTCCCGAGATTTGAGGGAATACGTTGGACTTTAAGAGGATTCAGTAATCATGGCAACAAAGAGGTCCGTACGGACCAGTTCTGCATTTTTACATAATTCCTCAAAGGTCCTTTTGTCCCTTTTTGTTCCAGAAAGGTCCCTCCCTTGGTTTGGTTGGTGGTTTTGTGGTTTTTGAGGGTTATGGGTATTCGAGACTGCGTTTGTGTGAGTCTGCAGTGTTTCCCGTGTGCTCGGAAGAGGGTGATCCAGATTGGGGTACTTACAGAAGCCCCTTAATGATGTCACTTACGGAGGAAGTGGGGTCGTCGATAAGATAAGGGTCCTGATCTGGATCGCGTGCTGGGTGAGAAAGTGACCGTGTAGGTCGGTTCGTGAGGACATGGAGGTGTCCTGCTGTGTGACCGTTTAGGTCAGTTGGCTGGACCCTGTGATATGATTCCTACGTATCCCTAGCGGGAATCAAGCTTGATCGTAGTTCGTGTGTGGAGTGAGTGTTGTTGTGGACGAGGACGTGGGATGTCCTCTGACTGAAACTCTGTGTGTGGATGTTATGGTATCCTGTGGGTGACCGCATAGATCGATGGTAAGGACGTGGTGGCGTCCTGGGTGACCGCATAGTTCGATGGTAAGGACGTGGTGGCATCCTGGGTGACCGCATAGGTCGATGGTAAGGACGTGGTGGCATCCTGGGTGATCGTATAGGTCGATGGTAAGGATGTGGTGGCGTCCTGGGTGACCGCACAGGTCGATGGTAAGGACGTGGTGGCATCCTGGGTGACCGTATAGGTCGGTGGTAAGGACGTGGTGGCATCCTGGGTGACCGTATAGGTCGATGGTAAGGACATGGTGGCATCCTGGGTGACCGTATAGGTCGATGGTAAGGACGTGGTGGCGTTCTGGGTGACTGTATAGGTCGATAGTAAGGACGTGGTGGCGTCCTGGGTGACCGCATAGGTCGATTGGTAAGGACGTGGTGGTGTCCTGGGTGACCGTATAGGTCGATGGTAAGGACGTGGTGGCGTGCTGGGTGACCGTATAGGTCGATGGTAAGGACGTGGTTGCGTCCTGGGTGACCGTATAGGTCCGATTGACTGGACCCTGTGATAGGATTCCTACGTATCCCTAGCGGGAATCAAGCCTGATCGTAGTTCAGAGGTCGTGAATTTGTGAGTGTATGCGGGCGTGGTGGTACCCTGAAGTGTCGTGTGACCCTCGAGGTTGACTGTGAGGACGTGGTGGTGTCCTGAGATGGAAATTTTACGATTTTTCGAATCGGGTGGTTTAAAGCCTTCCGAGCTAGGGATGATAGTGATTTGGGAGGTTTATACAGTCTTTCGGACCGAGTGGTTTAGAGAATTCTGGGCTGGAGATAGTAATTTGGGAGGTTTATACGGTCTTTCGGACCGAGTGGTTTAGAGCCTTCCGGGCTGGAGATGAGGGCATGACTTGTCCTCTGGCTGTGGTTGTGTAGTGCGTGAGGACTTGATTCGTCTTCTGACTGCGGTTTGTGGAGGCGTGACTGCCTTGTGCTTTGATTGTGAGAGGCGTGAATGCCTCGTGTTTTGTCCGCTGAGGAAAGGTTGGACTTACGATGACTGCCGGTGTTCATCTGATGGGGATATGTGGCCTCGTAGGGGCTTTGTCCGCTGAGAAGGTGACTTCGGGCTTACTTTGATGGCCGGTGGTTGATTCACCGTTTGGCATTTTGGAGGCATTTTGTGCCTTGAGATTTGTGCCTGGAGGCGCTGGCTCCTTTTGCGCTTGTTTTACCATTTAGTGGGCGAGGTACGGCTTATGATGACGGCCGGTGTCTGAGTTGCCATTTAGTGGGCGAAATCCGGGCTTACGATGACGGCCGGTGTTCATCTGCTGGGGATATGTGGCCTCGTAGGGGCTTGGGCATGCTGTACGGAGACGTAGAGATGCGGATTTCGGCCAATATTGGGGCCTATTGCTGTGGTACCGGCTTGGTGACGGCGAAGCAGCTGGCACGCTCCTTCTTGTGGTTCGCCCTTTTCGAGACTCTGTTCTCGAATCATGCTACCGCGGTTCATTTTCCTCTGCTGGAGAGTCTGATTGATTTGGAGAGGGTTGGGAGATAGCTTGGGGCGAGGCGGGCCTAGCCGAGCTTTATTTTTCTTTGGACCGGTTTAGCCGAGGCGTGGCCAGTTCTTTGGGCTGCTTTGATTTTGCTTTGGAGGTATGAGTTTATTGCTGTTTTTGATTTAGCAATTTATCATTTCTCCGTTTTCTTTTGCACTGAGCCTTTTCAGCTTTTGTCGCAGGTGTGGTTCTATGAGATCTTCCGGTGCTTTCCGTGGGATCGAGATGCTGAGGCCATATCGGCCTATCCTGCTATGTTAGGCTGGGCCTGTCCGTTGAGGAGGAAGACTAGTAGGGGGAAGCTCACCATCGCTTACGGGGATGTGCAGGAGCACCTGGGGAGAGATAGCCCGGCGGAGATTGATCTGTACCCCTGGGCTCGATATGGGGATGACGAGTTTGAGGGTGGTCCCGTGGTGACGGCGCAGAGGAAGATGCTGTGGGGCCTGACCTGCGATGTCATGTATTTGGGGGAGAGGGTCTTCAGGCAGCATGGTCCGGGTATGCTCCCCATGGCTCCGAGGGACCCGCCTTTTGGGATGATGGATTCCCGTGACATGGACGTGCTGGAGTTTGAGAGATATCTTGGCGGCGTGAGCGCCGATGAGTTTGTTTTGTATGGAGAGGAGTATGGGGCCTTCGTTAGCAGGAAGTTGAGGATGCCACAGGTGTTGGCGAGGGAGAGGCAGGATGGCCCGCCGCGTCCCCCATATGTTCTGGTGCCTAGGCCGGACTTCACATATGTTCGTGGGGATTCGTCGAGGCGGAGGGTGTCGGTACCCGTCCCCGAGCAGGCTCCTACTGCCTATTGGGTTGACCCTGATATGCCGGTGAGTGTGCTTACTCTTTTCCATCTTGGCATCTTTTCTGTATTTTTCTCTTTTTTTGTATGCCTGTATCTCTTTAGCTGAGCGTTTCTTTGGCTGTTTTATTTGTGCAGGTCTCGGGGAGAGCCTTGACACGCTGACCCGCCGTTATGTGGCGATGCGATCTTTTGCGAAGAAGATGGCGGGGAAGCTGTCTTGCAGGTCTTCGCGGCGTGTGCCGGCGTACGAGCCGATGCCTTCGAGGCATTCTGTGGATGTTCCTCCGCCGAGGGCTGAGCCAGGGTCGCAGTTGGAGGGACCCATTCGGGGGCGGCATAACATGGATGCAGGGACGTCTTCGGGAGTCCAGAGGCAGCCGATCCTTCACCAGTTTTGGCCTTCGCAGGAGGCGCCGGGAGAGAGTTCGTCAGAGCCTTCCTTCTTTGATCCATTTGCCGGGTTTGACCCTTCAGAGTATTTTGAGTACCCACCCCAGAAGGGGGTTCAGTATTCTGATGACGAGGGTGTGGCTGGCGAGTTTTCCGAGGTGCCTGACTTCTCGCTTGATGATGATGATGATGATGAAGAGTCGGATTAGGGCTCATTTACTTTCCCTCTTTCCATATCTCCTTTCTTTTTTTTTGTCTAGCAACAGACATTATGGGTACCTGTAATAAAACATTTGCATTTGCACCGCAAAATATTTTATTTTAAGATGTAATGCCGCATTTTGTGATTCTCGGGAATTGTCCTAGGAATTGTTGCTAGTTTATTATTTGTGCATGCCACGTGAGCTGGGAGTGCGTTTGTGGGCAGCGTATGCTTGCCGGAAATGGCTTTGGCCAGAATTTGGGCAGTTTGGAGCAAGGTCCTGCTGGGAACAATGGCTGTTGTACTGTTTGTTGGAAACGTGGGATCATGGTGCAATAAGGTCCGTACGCACCAACTTAACATGCAAAAAGGTCCGTACGAATCTCCTTTGCTTTTGGGAAGGGATAAGTGTTTTCTGGATGTCTGGACTTTCCACACTTCCCATTTGCAGTCATTTCGAGCTTTCTTCCCCATTTTCTCTAGGAACCTCCATTTTTGCCATGGATTCTTGGTATATTCCAAGAATTTTGCCAAGGCTTTCGAAGGAGCGGCAAGAATACTTCCTTGAGCGGCTGAAAATGTGGATGCGACACCGTATGAGGCATCATAGACGAGCTTTCGAGGTAAGGTTTCGACTTTGCTCGGTTTGGTCCCTTAAGGAGTTAGTTCTTGATTGGGAATTGTTGCGGGCTGCCGCGAAGTTCTGGGATGTTAGGAGGCATGTGTATTGCTTCTCCTATAATGAAATGGTGCCCACCTTTGAGGATTTTCGGGCTTTGATTGGAGGATCGGAGGTGGATGTAGACACCCCATTCTGAACACATCGGATCATACTTATACCACTCTAAGTCTCGCTTTGAGTCAAGAAGTAGAAATCCACCATTTCGTCATGTTTCGTTAAGTTTTGACTAACCACCGTTAGTTTGGGACTAAACTGCATACGAGATAACGAGGAAAGGACAAAACTGTCCACAGGAGCAATATCTCGCCGCAAGATGGCGTGTCTCGCGCGAGATATCCCCCCTCTGCAGATTGCAGACGACAGTTTCCTCGTCGATTTCAACCTCTTTCCGGGATAAAACTTTATCCCTCCGGCCAACCAATAGGATTTGGAGTCTAGAACCATCTGATAGGGTTTTACCTCTCCACTTCTTCCTATCCATCCCCTATCAATACTTAGTGACTTCCAAGGATCAAAGGACCGCGAATTTTCACAACACACACACATTTTGTTGGCTTCTTTCCCTGAAAGGATCCTATAAAATCACCCTAAAACTCACCTCATAGTTTGTTTGTCAACCTTGTTGATAAACAAACATCAAGCTCCAAGTCAAGGACCGAGGCGAAGCTCTGTCCGTGTCAAGAGTCGATTCTAAACTTGAGTCGAAACTCTGCCCAAATCACCTCACGCAAGGTAACCCCTAAATCCCTTTCTAATTGATTGTTAGAGTGGTATAAGTCCATAGAATCTATGATCGGCCTAGAGCCTCTCCAAATCATGGAGACGGTCTCGAAGCAATCGATCCTACATTCCGTTTAACCCCGTTAAATGGACCTTTGTTTGTAATATTTAAAATCGTTTTATTCTTTTCTTTTGAAAACCTCTCTTTTCTTTAGCAAGACCGATCTCCGGATTGGGTGAAATGGATGCTCCTTGACCTACCCATTTCATAACCTAAGCCCCGAACCCAAATCTCTTTCAAAATGGTTTTCCTATTTTCTCCAATCGAATAATATAGGTGGCGACTCAAAACGAAAAGATAAAATTCTTTTTCCTCACAACGCTACAGTGGCGACTCTGCTGGGGACTTAAAATTAAGAGGCTTAAACTTGCGTCAAAATTAAAAGAGAGGTTTTCAAAAAAAATTTGTAAATTCGAATTTTCTGCTCTCAGATGAAGCATATCTCGCGGCGAGATATCATATCTCGCGCGAGATATGGCTTCGGCAATCTGGTTGTTTTCTGGTTTCTCCCGTTTGTCTCATAGTCCAAGACGAAAGCCGAATATGCAAGGGGGATCCCAGAATTCATTATCTGCAGAGTTCCCACATCTTAAGGCCTCCCTTAAGGTGTAGAACTCGAACCTTCGTTTCCTTTAAATAATTGATTATTATTTATAAACTGCGTGCGATTAGGTTTTATTTAATTAAAGTCCGGTTCATTGGGGATTCGGGAGTTGTAAATTGAATTATTTATCTCTCTTTCTCTCTCTTTATGTGGAACTACGACGGCCTGAGTCTTCCTAATTTGGGAGAAACGTAGGCAATCACTTGGTGCGGCCACTATCTGTTTTCCTTTTGATTTTTCAAAAAAAAAAAACTCTCTATTTTACTCTATCACCTAGATTGACTCTCACACACGCGCACTCATATTATAACTGTCATTGCACTGCATACCCTCTGTAAACCCGGGACCCACACTAAGGACGGATGACGGTAACCACCTAGTCGCCGGTCTCTCCGAAGTTGGACAATCCCACTCCGCGTATTCAATCCACTTAGATTGTCATATCGCGGGGAGCCTAGCCTTCCAGCCCTGCATCGCCACATTCTCATGTAGATTGACTTTTTAGGATCACTCCGTGACCGGTCGGTTTTGACTCGGTGATCTTTTCTTGTTTTTGACCAAAACAAAGCCATGCAAAATTGACAACAAAGAAGGATTCGGAAAAGTCCCTTCGGAAAAAGTCCCTTCGGAATGACCCTTTCGGATGTCCCTTCAAAAAAAATATATGCATATAATCCTTCAAAAAAATATTACATGGCTTTGTTTTACAAAAATCGGATTGATTGCTTAGTCGTTAGGTTCTGATAAAGGCCTTAGAAACCCCTCAAAACGGACTTTTCGTTCCGACCAAAATTTAGGTCTAAATAAAAATCGACTTTCCGTGTGATTATCTCGCGCGGGATTACTTGTCTCGCGCGGGATAATGCTTCTGTTTGCTGAATTTGAGCCTGAGCCGTTTGAGCCTGCTTCCGACTCGTTGGGGCTAGATCCTGATATCTGCATCTCTTCGTCGCTTCCGAAGCTACTCAACTTCAAGACTCCCAACAAAACGTCTACAGAAAAGTACTTCGTCACTCAGAAAGATCTCGACGAGGAAGATTTGCGAAAGATGACCAAGTCCCTTGTCGCTGAAATGGAGCATGTTGAGGGTTGGAGAGAAGCCTTTGATTTGCCTTCTACCCGCATTGCTAGGGATTTCCGGAAGATGGAGAGTGACTCGACAAAGGGACGATCGTCCTTGCAAGAGGAGCTAAGTGATATCAAAACTCAACTTGCCAAAGCCCCGCAAAGAAATTAATGACAATGACTCGTGGCATCACATGGAAGAATCCATCCAAGCTGAAAAGACAAAGATACTGATTGAAGAGCTCGAGGAAGTCAAGAGTGAACTCGAGACCATGACCCAAAAGTGCATCAACCTTGAAGCTCACGTAGAGGATGACATTGATGAGAGGGTCAAGTATTTCCTCAACACTCTCTACCGTGACCTCAAAGAGCAAATGGAGGAAGAATATCAGTCTCGCCACAACGTCTTCGTGCAACACTATGAGAACCACATTCGAGACCTCCAAAATCAAATGGCTAAGAGAAGGAAGGGTAGAGTCTTCTCCGACATTGGAAACATCACTCTCGGTCATCTCTTCAGAAGTCTTCACAAGGAAGGAAAGCTAAGCCCAATGGAAGGTTACCAACCTAAGAGGGAAGGACGATCTCCACACCTCTACTGCTACTACCACCAGTGCCATGGCCATCACACCAATAATTGTTTCAACCTGAAGAATGCAGTCCAAGACTTGATTGACAACGACGCCATCAGAGTTTGTCCAAGTGGTGGAATAATTTGGATGAGTTCAAGCAAATGAAGAATCTCTTTTCTTTTCAGTTGTTTACTTTTAGTTGCAAGAGAAACAATTAATAGTCTAGTTTAGCCTAGTTGGGTACTACTTGCCTAAAATCCTCATTTGTGGGCAAGAGTATCAAGTTTGCTTTTCAATAATAGTTAGTCAGTATTTCCCTTTTTAATTCTGATTAATTCTTTAAACAAGAAAGAAAGCACTGTGAGTGCATAGAAACTTGCAACGAAAATGACTACTCCAAGGCACTTTGGTTTTCCGGAAGCCTTCCTGTCTGGAGAATGATACTAGCAAAAGGGTACTTTCCTAGATTGGGGCTCGGAAAGCACTTACAAGGGATAACAGAACCGCCACCGGTTCCCCCACTTCACACAAAGCATGGTCTAGGATACATCATCTCCATCCACGATTAAGATGACGAAGAAGAGTGGGGCTTCACTCAAATCAAGGGGGAAGGAACCACCTACAAAGGCTGCGACGACCCAAAGCCCAAGAATGGCAACCTCAAGCCATATCGAAAGACACTCAATGGCTACTTCGTTCGAGAAGGGGAAAGTATTCCCTACTTTATCTTTTCAGAACCATGGACTGATGATAAAGGAAAGCGCCAACCGGGCTTTGAAATCTTCAGCGACTGCGATGCTTCTCCAGATGAAACAGAGTCCATCCCACTAATCCCTAATGATTTGTGGGTCACGAAGGCAGAAATGACAAGTGAATGGGACTTTGTGTTGGGAGAAGACATGCTGCGACAGTTCCAAGACCTGCTCTGCTAGAAGACAAATGCATCCATGCAATATCCAAGGGGACGCTCCAACTACCGACTACACAAGATCGATACGTAAAATGTGATGAGCCAATTCTAAACTGGCACGTCACCGGAGGACCACTTGTTGATGAAGACTTCATGATCAAAAAGCTTGGTTGCACTCCCCATCCCCGCAGGAAGATAGGCCCTATAACTTTTACGTTAGAAGCAGGCTCCACCTTCGATGAACTCACTCAAGAGGAAATCGAGGCGGTGGCCGAACATGTATTCCTTTACTTCCTTAATGAAAACTTTGATCTTTCCGAGTACCCTGAGATTGCTAACATCGTGAATGATGAATTAACTAATAATAATCAATATAACGAACACGTTAATAATGAATCATACGATGAGATAGATCAAGAAAACGAACAAATCTTAAAAGAATTAGCTAAGCAAGTAGGTCGTTGTGGAAAGAATGGCCCTGT
Organism: Adenophora triphylla var. japonica; assembly: GCA_022495995.1. Taxonomy (NCBI): domain Eukaryota; kingdom Viridiplantae; phylum Streptophyta; class Magnoliopsida; order Asterales; family Campanulaceae; genus Adenophora; species Adenophora triphylla. The sequence goes on along the minus strand of JAFEMH010002123.1, from coordinate 331,691 downwards.
TGACGACGAGGAAATGCAAACGGTTAATTTTGGGACAACGGAAGACCCCAGAGAAACAAAGATCGGCAGCTTCTTCAAGGGGGAAGACAGAGAAACCTTGACGCAGCTCCTCAGAGAATATGTCGACGTATTCGCTTGGTCCTACAGAGATATGCCTGGGTTGAATCAGTCAGTTGTAGAGCACAAGATACCGCTGCTACCCAAAGGGTTCATACAAGTGATTGAGTATCCGGAATGGTTAGCAAATACAGTGCAAGTAGCCAAGTCGAATGGGAAAATACGAGTCTGTGTTGATTTCAGAGACTTGAACAAGGCATCCCCTAAAGATGACTTCCTGCTACCGAACATAGACATGTTGATGCCACAGCTGCATACGAAGTCCGCTCATTCGTCGACGGTTTCGCAGGGTATAACCAAATCCTCATGGCAGAGGAGGATCAGCACAAAACAGCATTCACCACACCTTGGGAACGTTACATTCGCTACACGGTCATGCCGTTTGGTCTCAAGAACGCTGGGGCTACTTATCAAAGAGCAGTCACGACCCTATTCCACGACATGATCCACAAGGAAATAGAGGTATATGTGGACGACATGATTATTCACTCAAAAGGGACAGATGGTCAGCACTTCAGAGATCTCAGAAAATTCTTCAATCGACTGAGACAGCAGAAGATGAGGCTCAACCCCGCCAAATGCTCATTCGGAGTGGTCAAAGGGAAAGTCTTAGGGTACATGGCCATAGAGCGTGGCATAGAAGCGTATCCCGCCAAGATAAAAGCCATTACGTACATGCCTCCACCTGCAACACGTAGAGAAGTAAAGGGATTCATGGGCAAGCTTCAATATATCGGGCCGATTCATCAATCAACTGACTACAATGTGCGATCCTATCTTCACGATACTTAAGAAAAACGCACCTCAAGAGTGGACCGAAGAATGTCAAGAAGCATTCGAGGAAGTTAAGCACTACTTGACTTCCCCACCTATCCTGGTTCCACCGCACAAGGAGAAGCCCTTGAAGTTGTACCTCACGGTTACAGACAAAGCATTAGGGGCTATACTCGCTCAAGAACAGCCAGCCTCCCACATAGAGAATGCCATCTATTTCGTCAGCCGCAGATTCCAAGGCAGCGAAATCAACTACTCTCCACTCGACAAATCCTGTGCTGCTCTTGTTTGGGTATCACAAAGGCTAAAGCACTATATGGAAGCCTTCCCGGTCCGTCTCATTGCAAAAATGGATCCACTGAAATATATCCTAGACAAATCAAATTTGTCTTCGAGACTGGCCAAATGGTACTTCATGCTCGGCAGGATATGATATCACTTACGTCACTCGAAATCCATCGTGGGAGTGTATTCGCAGATCGCTGGCCGAATTTCCTTGCGACGAAGTGAAGGGGAAGACCCGCGATTCCCTGATGAGGACATCATGAGTATAGAAGAAGAAAATAAGTGGCAATTATTTTTCGATGGCGCAGCCAACAAGAGAGTGTTCGGCATTGGAATGTTATTAGTAGACCCTAACGACATCTACACTCTACTAGCAATACGTCTTGACTTTGACGCCACCAACAACACCACAGAATACGAGGCTTGCATAGCAGGACTTGAGGCAGCCCTAGAACGCAACGTGACTGAACTCGAGGTATTCGGGGATTCCCAATTGATCATCAATCAGACATTGAAGAAGTGGAGGGTCCAAGATCCAACCCTTCAAAGATACAGTGCCCATCTCTAAGAGTTGGCGCAACAATTCCAAGATGTCTCATTCCACTACCTCCCAGAGACAAAAATCGGTTTGCAGACGCATTAGCCATACTTGCTTCTTTGGTCGAAATCCCTAAAGGAAAAGCAGTCAAACCCTTCAAAATAACACGACGTACAACTCCTGCATACTGCGCCGTTATAGATCTCCATGACTGCAAAGACAAATGGTTATCCGAATGTGCCACTGTTGGGAACTCCGAAGAGAAACCATGGTACCATGACATTTGGCATTTCATCCAAGATGGAACCATACCGCCGGAGACAGACCCGAAGACTCAGATCGCCCTTAAGAGGTTGGCTGCTAATTACGTCATCACCGCTGGCCGTCTATTCAAGAAACATTCCCAAGGAAACCTCCTTTGTGCCACCGAGGAAGAGGCCCAAGAAATAATGGACCATGTTCATCAGGGCATATGTGGAACCCACATGAGCGGAAATATGCCCGCCAAAAAGATCATCAGGCATGGGTACTTTTGGCTAACCATGGAAGCCGACTGTACCAAAATGGTTAAGAAGTGCCACAAGTGTCAGATACACGCCAATCTTCAGCATGCACCGCCTTCCGTGCTGTACCCTATGACTTCTCCTTGGCCGTTCTCTACGTGGGGGATAGACGTGATTGGAAAGGTCACACCCATAGGAGCCAACGGACACTGCTTCGTCCTAGTAGCCATCGACTACTTCACTAAGTGGGTTGAGGCCGCCTCCTACAAAGTTCTGAATGCCAGAAAGGTTGCAGAATTCATCAAGCACAACATCATCTGCCGGTATGGGGTTCCGTAAGAGATGATATCGGATAATGGGTACCACTTCGAGAAGGAAACCGATCGCCTACTAACCGAATACAAAATCACAAGACACAAGTCGTCTCCTTACAGGCCTCAAACGAACGGAGCAGTTGAAGCCGCGAACAAAACGATCGAGACTATCATCGAAAATGGCAGCCACTGGAAAAGATCGGCCCGACAAGTTACCTTTCGCCTTTGTGGGGATACCGCACTTCAGTCCGAACAGCTACAGGAGAGACTCCCTATGCCCTCACATTCGGAATGGAGGCTGTCTTACCGATAGAATTGGAAATACCATCACTACGGGTTCTCCTAGAAAACCAAGTGAACGAGGTCGACTGGCTAGGAAGCAGATACGAAGAGTTGGCCCTGTTGGACGAAAGAAGGTTGAAAGCAGCTGAACATACTCAAGCTTAGCAAAGAAGAATGGCAAGAGCTTTCAACAAAAAGGTCAAGACGAGGAACATCAGAGTAGGTGACCTGGTTCTCCGTGAGCACCGTCCTGGACCTTTCAACCCGCTAGGCAAGTGGGGACCAAGATGGATAGGACCCTACATTGTGAAGAAGATATTCTCTGGGGGAGCCCTTCAGCTGGTGGACTTAGACGGAGATCAACTACCGAAGCCGATCAACATGGACAAGCTCAAGAAGTACTTCGTGTGACTTGGCCTCCTAAAAAGAAATCGCTCGCTAGGTTGAAAATCCCGGAAAGGACGGCCTAGGCAAAAATTAGAGCTAGCACAAGAAAAGAAGCCCGCTAGATTGAAAACCCGAAGGGGCGGTCTAGGCAGAAGAAAGGGTGTGCATAAAAAAAAGGCTTATCTCGTGCGAGATTACCCCTCGACACGGGGCCGTATTTTGTCCTTTTCTCAAAAAATGAACTACGTTAGACCTGAGCCTCTTATTTAATTGCTGTAAAAGAGGAACGTAGGCAGCCTTCGGGTTCGGTCTAATCAAATAAATAAATCTACTTTTGTCCTTTATTAATCGAATGCATTTTATTAACGACAAAAGGGAAATCCTAACCACAACGACTAATTTGCTAAGCTAACGACCTTGAAAAAATATACTGATAAAGCAAAAATAATTGATCTATCAAAGCAATCTCTTGGTACTCCTAAAGATCTAGCCTCTCATTGACTTGGTAGGCCGGCGGACATGATCTCCACCGTCGTCGTGATCCTCCTTGCGCTTTGAGCCCCTCGAAGCAGAGCATCCCTCGAGGCGATCAAAAATAGAGTCAAGGCGATCCAAGACAGATCCCGACAGCCTCTTGAAGACATGGGGCCTATCTAAAGCTTGCGTCTTTCCAGGCATCCCCTTGCTTCGCCTCTCGTACCAATCCCCATTGAGAAAATCCTGAGTTGGATCAGTTCGCACATTAGCAGGATCAGACTGAGCCTCGCTCCTTCGCAAAATACTGCTAGCTACAAAAGAATCTCCTAGTAGTGAAAGCCGCAGATCATCAATCTTCTCTGCACTCGGGTGACCGGTATGAAGGAACCAATCCAAGTACTTATCAGACAAGAAGATACTTGCATTAAAAGTCCGAAGGTTCGACCAGCGGTCCCGACTATTTCCTTCACCCCATGCTTGAGCTAGCGCCTGCGCAAACTCTACACCAATATAAGACACTTCACGAGAGGCCCCCTCAAAAAGATAAGTATCCTGCTGCTGACCAAGCTGACGGAGCACCCGCTTGGGAAAATAAAAGGAGGAATCTTGCAAACCCGGAAGAACAACCCTGTCAAAACCCTTGGTATTGGCAACATACTTGTTCAACCTCCAATAAGGTGGACACCAAAGAATGTCAGCAGTTACGGTCTTCGCAATCAACTCAGCCCATTCATCCGCTGAAAGATCCTTGATCAATAACTTTCGCGTATGATATGTGAAAGGGGAATATTCCAACGGGGGACCTACCAACTTAAGATGCTCCCTAAGCCAAATGGTCAACAGAAGAGGACTCCCTTGAGTCATGACACCGGTCCTATGCAGCTCGTCAATACCATGCAGGGTCTCACCCAAGATTAGCGGAATAATGTTCCTAGAACGTTTTCTAGCCTGCAGAACAGTTTCCACCAGTTGGGAGTCAACCAAGCCGTCCCTACATGTAAACAGAACATCTCCGAAAAGAAAAAGAGCCAGAAAATTCCGTTTATAGACATGAAAAGCGTCATCATCTGAATTACCACTGAAGCGTCCTGGAAAAGAAGAGCAATCAACCCACTTGCGGTGAACCAACTCATAGTAAGTCTCAAGGGGGATCCCTAACAATTCATTCAAAGCCTCCGAATGATTCCTATGGTCCTTGGGAACGGCGATCTCGCCAGTCAGAGGCATATCCAAGATAATGGCAAATTCCTCCATAGTAGGCACCATCCCATTCAAAGAAAAATTGAAAAGGTGAATAGAGGGACCCCAAAATCGAGCAGCACCCTGCAAAAGACTCCAATCCGATTGGAGGTTCGTCAAAGTGAAATGAATTCTGAATCCAAATTCTGCTATAAACCTATTGCGAGACCGGTTGCGAAACGACCTCACAAAATCCCTTGATGCTTGCTTGAAAGATGCAATCACTTCAGATGACAGGAAAAAATCATCGACAATCATGGACGTTGGGGGAATCTCCTTGGAAGCCATGAATCACAAGGTTGAAGAAGAAGACAAGAGTTTCACCCTAACAGAATATCTCTAGAGTTTGAAAGGATAGAATGAGTTATCTGGCCGGACTACAGGGTGATTTTATAGGGAAAACTGACAAAATCCTGTTAGAAAAAGGAAGAGATTTCTGCCTGGGTAGCGTGTCTCGTGCGAGACACCTTATCTCGCGCGAGATATCCCTACGGCAAAACAAAGCAGCTTCGCTCAAACAGCAATCTAGCCCCAACTTGACAAAGCAAGTCTCGAAAAACCTGCGTGTACAGTTCACAACATGCAGTAAAACGCCAAGATCAAGCTCAAAATTGTGGCCTAGCGGCCATTCCATTTCCGAAAACATGGAAAGTTGAGAAAGTTAATTAATTAACTAATTAGACCTAGGATTAGGGGTTAAGAAAAACCATTGTTTGTGCCACCTACTTGTTCCTAACAGGTACCGAAGAAAAAGAAAAAATTGTCTGGGCCCACCCGGCCAATATGTACAGATCATCAGAAATCAGATAAAGAGAAAGGGAGGGGATCACGCCATCAAGTCGCTTGAGCCGCCGGCACCTCCTCCATCACCACCACGGGGGCTACCATACCTCCTCGACCTCTTAGCTCCGCAAGTAGGGGTCACCGCCGAGGCAACTGTCGAGGCCGCCAAAGAAGCCTTGTGGAACAGCCTCTCGGACAGGTCCGACACCAGGGCCATCAGTCCCGCCATCTTAGTCGCGCCACGGTTGTAATCGGCCGCGGACAGAGTGACCTGACAACAAGAGAAAAAGAAAACGTTCAGATGAAGTCGGACTAATACACTTATATGGACGAATACGAGATATACCTTCTGGAAAGTGACCAAATTGTCCTCGACAATAAGCGTCTACGCAACGTCAAAGTTCAAAATTTTGACACATTTACCCTTGGAAATGATAAACTAGTAAGGAAACGTGGAAAAATCGGCACCGCAAGTCACGGAACGAGCCAAACGTGATATGCGCACGATCGCCCTGCAGACGGCACTGGGCCGCCCGAGAACCGAGTGGTCCAAAGATCAACTCAATTCACATGATTCAGAGCCCAGAAAGGCGAATCATCAAAGAAAAAGCCCGGTCCAACGCCCAAACAGGTGGATCGTCATCAGAAAAAGCTTGGTCCAATGCCCAAACAGGTGGATCGTCATCAGAAAAGCCCAGTCCAATGCCCAAACAGGTGGATCGTCATCAGAAAAGCCCGATTCAACGCCCAAACAGGTGGATCGTCATCAGAAAAGCCCGGTCCAACGCCCAAACAGGTGGATCGTCAAACCAAAAGCTCGGTCCAACGCCCAAACAGGTGGATCGTCATCAGAAAAGCTCGGTCCAATGCCCAGACAGGTGGATCGTCAAACCAAATGCCCGATTCAATGCCCAAACAGGTGAATCGTCATCCCCAACAAAAAAAAAAAAGAAGCCCGATTCGGAGCCCAGAAAGGCGAATCGTCACAAAACCGACAGGACTCAGAGGACCGGACAGGTAAGCCTTTGTTTTCTAACATATTTCCCGCAGGTTCGGAGCCCAGACAGGCGAATCTTCAGACAGGCAGGTATATTCTGAATTGGGTCTTGATTTGATTCCTCAGTATGAATTTACCTTTTCAAAAACAAAATCTCCGCGATTTTCAAATGATTTTCAAAATACCTAAAGCAGCCTTTTCGTGTTTTGGAGTCGAACTACGTCATGGTCTGATTCTCCGATAGAGATACATAGGAAGCCGTGCGGCCCGACCATCCCGATGTTCAGAATGATGACTTTTCTATCGTCGACATGACTTCTTTCATAAGACTTGTCGCCGAGGGGCTCTGTAGACACCCCATTCCAAACCCATCGGATCATACTTATACCACTCTAAGTCTCGCTTTGAGTCAAGAAGTAGAAATCTACCATTTCGTCATGTTTCGTTAAGTTTTGACTAACCACCGTTAGTTTGGGACTAAACTGCATACGAGATAATGAGGAAAGGACAAAACTGTCCACAGGAGCAATATCTCGCCGCGAGATGGCGTGTCTCGCTCGAGATATCCCCCCTCTGCAGATTGCAGATGACAGTTTCCTCGTCGATTTCAACCTTTTTCCGGGATAAAACTTTATCCCTCCGGCCAACCAATAGGATTTGGAGTCTAGAACCATCTGATAGGGTTTTACCTCTCCACTTCTTCCTATCCATCCCCTATAAATACTTGGTGACTTCCAAGGATCAAAGGACCGCGAATTTTCACAACACACACACACATTTTGTTGGCTTCTTTCCCTGAAAGGATCCTACAAAATCACCCTAAAAACTCACCTCATAGTTTGTTTGTCAACCTTGTTGATAAACAAACATCAAGCTCCAAATCAAGGACCGAGGCGAAGCTCTGTCCGTGTCAAGAGTCGATTCTAAACTTGAGTCGAAACTCTGCCCAAATCACCCCACGCAAGGTAACCCCTAAATCCCTTTCTAATTGATTGTTAGAGTGGTATAAGTCCATAGAATCTAGGATCGGCCTAGAGCCTCTCCAAATCATGGAGACAGTCTCGAAGCAATCGATCCTACATTCCGTTTAACCCCGTTAAATGGACCTTTGTTTGTAATATTTAAAATCGTTTTATTCTTTTCTTTTGAAAACCTCTCTTTTCTTTAGCAAGACCGATATCCGGATTGGGTGAAATGGATGCTCCTTGACCTACCCATTTCATAACCTAAGCCCCGAACCCAAATCTCTTTCAAAATGGTTTTCCTATTTTCTCCAATCGAATAATATAGGTGGCGACTCAAAATGAAAAGATAAAATTCTTTTTCCTCACAACGCTACAGTGGAGGCCATCTCGCTTCCTTTAATTGGCGGTGCTGCCGTGAGCGTGAAGCTTGAATGCTTTCTTCGGACTTCGTTGGGAGAAGTGCAGGGCATGGTGCTTGATTCGGGTCATATCGACATTTCTGCGCTGCCGGAGTGGTTTATGAGTGATGACGAGAGTGATGTCTCGTGGGATGCATTTGCCTTGTGCGTGATAGCAACGCTTTTCATGGTCAGCTCCCTTGGGGTTTGCGATAGCGCTTTGCTAGATGTGGTTGGGCACTGCAGAGCTAGAGAGGATATTGTCCCGTTGGTGCTGGGGGAGACCCTCCACGGCATTGATCATTTGGCGACTGGAGATAGGTTCATGAGAGGGGGAAGCCCCGTTTTGCTCACCCTGTGGCTGCGAGAGAGACTTCAGGCCATGCCCGAGGCTCCGACGTCATTTAGTCCATGGTCATTTGCTCAGCAACCTCTTGTGTTGGATATGGATCAGTCCGCCTGGGAGAGATGGATGGCATGGCTTGGTACGCATCAGATCCGTTGGTGGGCTCCGTACTGGAGGATTGAGACTAGGAGGGCCTTCTAGGAAGGGTCCTATGTTGTCAAAGTTCCAGGTTTGTCTTAGTCCTCCTTCTATATTCCATCGCTTGTTTCTCGGCAGTTCGGGATGAAGCAGGAGCCTTTGTTGGGCTGGGATGACCTTGCCATTGCGGAGGTGGCTCCTCTTTGTATGGCAGCTCCAGGTGCTCTTTTGTATTTTCTGAGGATATGGAAGCATTTCGCTTTCCCTCCTGTGGTGCTCCTTAGATGTCGGGAGAATGTCGTATTGACCACCCAGTACCTGGCTTGGTATGAGCAGCGTGTTGGGCAGTCCCAAGTGATTTTGGGGAACAGGCGTGAAGCGATTCTGGGGCCCGATTGCCGTAGTAGCTATTGCCTTAGGAGTGCCGAAGCCTGGTCTGACCCTCAGGATGTTACGGGAGACACTTTGTTTGACTACGAGACCAGAGTTGACCGACTAACAGAGAGAGGTCCCCTCTTGCAGACTCGCAGGGAGGAGATCTGAGCCGAAGCACGGGCGAATGAAGCCCTGAGAGCTGCTGGATTGTTTGACTCTACGGGGAGGACCCCTAATCTCGGACCGAGAGACGCAGAGCTGGCTCGCGTGGAGCAAAAGAAGACTCGCCGGGGACGAGGGAAGAAAGGTAAGAATGGTGAGGGGACTAGCGCAGATGGCGCGTAATGACCTCTTAGGTATCCATTCATTGCATTGTAAACACATTATTTGTTAAATGTATTAAGCTATCTTTTAGCATGTTGTGAACTTGAAAGTAGATCGTGCTTGAACTCATCAAGAAATGTTGTAATCGTTAGTGATTTGTGATTTACTTTTAAAGCTTTGTCGAGACGCAAGATCTCTTGTTCGCTTTTGTTTCTTTTGTGAGCCTCGACGGCGTCCATCTTTGGACTTTTCTGTTGCATTTGCGGACTGAAGCAGCCTGGGCCTTGACGGCCATCCCTTTTGCTCGGGCTTTGTATTTGGATGGGAGATTGGATCACCCCTTGACAAGTCATTTCGATGGTCTTTTCCGTAGCTTCCTTGCCTCTTGTTTGTTGGCGTCGACCTCTTGACCTCTTTTGCAGCTTCTGCTTGAGCTTTTTATATTTATTTTGTAAGCTTCTGCTTGAGCTCCCTTTTTTTTTGAAAGCACGTGAGGGCGAAGATAAGCCCCTGGCTTGGAAGTTGACATGGGTCAGTTGTTTGACGCTGAGTGACCTTCAGATGTCCTTTGATGTTGCCGCCGTCATTTGACTTGGTCAAGGTGATGTCGGGGGCATGCTCTTGGAAAGTGTGTATTTTGATGGAGGTCTTGATTGACATTCAAACTTTTGACTTTTTTGTGTGTTTTTAGACCGGACCAATTAAGGTTGCCTACGTTCCCCCGGACTAGAGGGCTCAAGTCTGTGTAGTTCGACACTACATGGAGTGCCAAGAGATGCACAGTTGTTCTTCTTTAGGCGAAGTATCTGCGAAGTTTGCTTCCGTTGACTGGATTCATGAAGGGATTGCCGTCTAGGTCTGTCAGCTTCATGGCACCTCCGGAGAAGATCTTTTGAACCACGAAAGGGCTGATCCATGTTGGTTCCCATTTTCTCAGTGGGTTGGTTCGAGTGGGAGGCTTTTCTTTGAGTACCAGATCGCCTTCCCTGATGTCTCGGGACTTGACTTTCTTGTCAAAAGCTCTAGCCATCCTTCTTTGGTAAGCTCGGACGTGTTCCATGGCCTTTAGTCGTTGCTCGTCTAGCAGAGCCAGTTCGTCGTGTCGGCTTCGGAGCCATTCGACTTCATTGATTTCATTTTCCAGTAGCACTCGGAGTGAGGGAATTTCCAATTCGATGGGAAGGACTGCTTCCATCCCGTATGTTAGGGCGAATGGGGTTTCTCCGTGGGCTGTTCGGCCGATGTTCGGTAGCCCCAAAGTGCGAGGCGGCTTCTCGGGCCAATCTCATCCTCGGGTGGTCATTTTCGGATGATCCGTTCGAGGGTTTTGTTTCTTTGCTTCTACGGCGCCATTTGTTTGTGGCCGGTAGGGAGAAGACTTGTGGCGCGTGATCTTGAATTCGGCCAGCAGTCTGTCGCATTCACCTTCGAAGTGGGAGTCGTTGTCTGATATGACCTCGTTTGGGATGCCGTATCGGTAGATGATGTTTTCCTTGAGGAAATGTGCCACTTTCTTGGAGGTGAGTACCTTGTAGGACTTGGCTTCGACCCATTTTGTGAAATAGTCGATGGCTACTAAGACGAACTCGTGGCCGTTGCTGCCTGGAGGAGCAATTTTCCCGATGACGTCAATTCCCCATGTGGCAAAGGGCCAGGGTGTAGTCATGCAGTAGAGATTGTGAGGAGGTAGGTGATTGAGGTTGGAGAACCGTTGACACTTATCGCAGCTTCGGACAAAGTGGATGCAGTCTGCCTCCATGGAGATCCAGTAATAGCCCATCCGGAGAATGATTTGCATTAGGGCCCTGGCGTTCATGTGGAGACCGCAAGCCCCATTGTGGATTTCGTTCATGAGCTCGTTCGCTTCTCCCTGGCTGATGCAGCGTAGGAGTGGTCCTTGGTAGCGTTTTTTGTATAGCATGTCCCCAAGGATGACAAAGTGAGAGGTGAGGCATTTTAGGGCCATGATGCTCTTGGCTTTGACTCCTTCCCTGCATTGACCGTCCTCGTTCATGAAGGGAGTTTCCCAGTTCTTGAGGTATTGGAAGATCTGGTTGTTGGACTGTGCTGGTGAAGAGGCTTCTGACTTGCGTCTCTTTGGCTCTTCAGCAGTCTTCCAAATCGCTGTTATTAAAACCTTCTCGGCAGCTTGGGCCCGGTTTTTCTCTCGTTTGACAACATGCTTAAATGTTTGCTTAATGCATTTATTCAATTAATGTGTTTGCTTCTTTGTTTAGATGAATTGTGATTAACGGTTGCGTGTTAGTTAACTCATCATTTGTTAAAGATGCAATGAAAGGATATTTAGAAAGGTCGGACCTTTTATTGAAAGCGTAAAGACTATACATTGTTGATTATGGACTCACGATCTTCTGGCGTAGATCCATCAGATGACTCGAAAGACATGAATTCACAGACAACACGACTCGAAGCTAGACTATAGGCGACGAGGGATTGGACCAGGCTTCATTACTCTTGGCGGGCTGTAGCTCTAGAGAGAGTGGCGATGGCTTTGGTGGCCAATCTTCAGTTGGCATGGATCCCGGAGGATAGCTTGCATGTGGTTCGACTTCAAACCATATCGCAGAGGTCTTTGGTTGCTCCCCTGATGATGTCCCTCCATTGGTGTTGCTACCAGATTTTGGGGGTCCTGGACAATAGAAGTCACTTAGGGCTACTTCCAGGAGGGCGAAGCATTCGCTGATTCAGAGTTGATTCTTGCTGATGTTGATCATTTTCATAGAATCTGCTTCTTTATCTGGGATCTTTTCTTGGATGACATTTACAATGTCTGACTCGAGGGGGCATGCTATCTCTCCTTCCCCGATTAGGCCTTGGAGGAGATTGCGCCACTGTTCGTCTAGGTCAGACACTGGGATGTTGAATTGGACTATGCTGTGATGGCTGTCCCCGTGAGATCCGAGTGTATCGATAAGAGGGTTGTCCTGTACCAGTGGGTCGGTGTTGAGCCAGTTTTCAAGAGGGTTTTCAGCGAAGTATGGGTCTACTCCTTGGTCAATCTCCATCTTGGCGTCCATCTCTTGATCCTCTCTTAAGCATTCTTCGCAGTTGCATATGTCGGAGTTGTCATCTTGACCCATGAGCTCTTCGATCTCTAGCTCGTCGCGGCTTAGAGCGTGGATGTAGGGATCCACTTCGTAGCGGGACAGGACTGGAGACTGATCTGCAGAAGAGTATTCGGTCATGTTGGGACCTTCTTCTGGGTCGTAGCTTGCTGGCCAAGCGCTTGCCATTGTGCTGCTTCTGCGGATTACCTCGAGGATTCCCTTGGCGTTGATGAATTTTACGTATTGGTGAAGGGTAGATGATACCGCTTTCATCGGATGTATCCAAGGTCGTCCCAATAGGGCAGAGAAGGTTGGCTTGATTTTTACGACTTGGAACTCTACCGACTCCAGTTGTGCATCGAATTGGATCCTCAGATTGATGACTCCTACGATTGGTCGCGGAGTGGAGTCGTAGGCTCGGATTATCCGGGGCGAAGGTCTTATCAGGGAGCGGTCGACGCGAAGGCGTTTCAGTGTGCTCAAGGCAATGATGTTGACTGCGGAGCCGTTATCGATCAAGACGTTCGGGAGGAAGAACATCTCTATCTTTATGAGGATGAGGAGGGCCTCGTTGTGTCGATTCTCACACATCGGCAAATCATCGTCTGTGAAGGCTAGACCGCTTCCCGTGCTACCATTTGATTCAGTCTCCTCTGGGGAGCGTTCGATCCATCCATTGGTGTGCCTTGGTCATGGCAGAGATCGTAGGGAGACAGTTGCCCTTGGGCGTTCTTGTCTGGATTCCCGGTCACGGTACCGTTTGACTCTGGTTTCACATTCCCAGTCGTAGCGGGATAGCATGTTGACGGTTTCAGGGATTGCAGGAGGCTTGCTCTCGCCTGGAGTTTCGTCAAAGGATATCGTGTTCACCATGTCATTTCGGGGGAATGGATTTCCGATGGTATTGGGGCCATGGGGGCGTTCCAACTTTCCTTCTTCAATTAGCCCCTGGACCACTTGCTTTAGCACGAAGCAATTGACAGTGGTGTGGCCGGGGTAGTTGTGGAAGGCGCAGTGCTTGCTCATATCCATGTTGGGCTTGAGAGTCTTTGGTTGGAAATTCTCGAGAGGCTTAAGGAGATTTCACTTTACCAATGCCTCGAATACTTGGCCCAGAGGCATTTCAAGATTATCGAAATGCTGGAATTGTGGGAAGCGAGGGGGATTGTTGTTCCTCGGGGCTACTTGATCGCGGTTTATTTGAGCTCCGTTCTGGATGTAGTGTACCGTTCCAGCTGCTTCTTTTCCTTTGTTCAGGACAGGTACTGAAGTTGACAGGTTTGTCCGATAGCGGTAAGACGAAGCATGGGTTGCTGTTGTCTTCTGATGGCTCAGAGTCTTTTCGAACTTGGTTCCGGCGTTGACCATGGCACGGAGATCTGGATAGAAGTGATGGCTGATCAAGGTCCTCAAAGATGGTTTGAGGCAGGAATGGAAGATGTCCATTTGCTCTTCTTTGGAAAGCGGATCCATTATCTCGCTTAGCTTCCAGTTCCACCTTTTGAAGAACTCGCCTACGGGTTCGTCATCCTTTTGTTCGATGGCTTGCAGATCGTGGCGGTTTGTCTCCCACTCAAGGTTGGCGCGGTATTTTTCCAGGAAGATCTCACTGATTTGATCCCAGGTGGAGCGATTTTCCGCTTTCACATTGAGGAACCACCTTAATGCCATGGATTTGAGGGAATGCTGGAAGTGATCCACCATTTGCTGTGGTGTTGCCCCTTTGGCTCTCATTCCCAAGACATAAGTGTCGATGTGGGTTTTTGGGCATTCTGTCCCGTCAAACTTTTCCATTTTCGGCATCCTGAATTTCGGAGGAAGTGGGACCACCTTGTTTGGGTCAGTGGGCATGAGGGAGTCCTTTCGAGAACTGGCAAGTTTGCCTTGCATGTCTTTCATTTGCTCGATCAACCAAGCCATGTGAGGATCGGCAGGTTGAGGAGGGTTTCCATTTTCGGGGATGGACACCGAAGATGGCGGTGGATTGGCTGATGGGATCGCCATTCGGGAGTCTTGGGGAGGTAGTTGAGTGTACACCAACCCATACCCTGGAGTGTTGAAGTTAATGGCGTGATTACCCGGTCCGCTAAGGGTTGTGTTTGGGAATTGGGGAAATGTTTTATGAGCCCCAAGTGGTAGACCAGCGGGTGGCAAGTTTGAGACGTCGGGATATCCGCTTGGGATGCCTGTCCCAGGTAAGCATGTGGATTTTTGGTTATGGCTGAGAGGCTCGTATAGAGGCAGAGGATTGAATCCTGGGGAATACCGAGATGCATTGGGATCTGGCGGTGCAGGCACGTATGTGTGCTGTTGATACTGAGCTTGGGGTGCAGAGCCGGGAAACTGACTGTGCTGAGGCGGGCATGTCGGAGCTGCTTGACTGATGCCTGAGTGGAGCTTTGAGCGAGAGCTGCTTTGCGTTGCTGGGATCTCGTAGCTTGGCGGAGGCGGGACCTGCTGATAGCTTTGAGAAACCGGGGGAGCCGGTATTTCTTCGTCTTCTATGAGAACGAAGGTTCCATCAGGTTGGGGAACTGCAACGGTTCCTCGAAGACGCAGGGTGTCTACGATCCAGGCTTGCTGCTCTTCTTGGCGCTTCTTGATAGTTTCGAAAGCTCGCAGCACCTCCTCCATTGTCTGAAGGTTCCTTAGTGGCGGGGTTCCGTTTCCTTCACTGTTATCTGTTGATCCCGTCATGGGGGAGTAGCGGACGGTGCGGACCGTTGAACTGGAAGGGCTGTCGGACCTTGTGACCTCGATACTGAAAAGGCGGCTCCCGGGTATTCTCAACCACTCTCGGTTTGCTGGAGGGGGGTGACGGGTAAGGTTTAGACACGGGAAGGTTGTTCGGGATAAATGTGGGAAAGCTCACGTGACATGCAGTTTCCTCTTTTTGTCTTTTTTGTTGTTTTAATTTACTTAAAACGTGTTTTCTCAGAGTCCTAGGTAGGTTGGAAAAGATTGCTCTTCTTTTTCGCAACTATGCTAGATCCTGGGTCAGTGGAGACCGTCTGTGCGGCTATAAGCCCCTCGTTTTGCACCTGTATTTCGACATCCCGGGGTGGACAGCCCTGGGCGAGGGTCCTATAGGGAAAGCGGTTTCCACTGGCCTAAAAGAAAAATCGAACCTAAGGACTGAGCCTGACATGTTCGTTTTAATGCGTTAGCCATGTGAATAGTGAACCGAGCCGGTCACTAAGTCAAGATCGGGTCAAGAGTTCGGCATGACCTCTCTTTACCTTGCTTGCGCAAGGGATCTATGACGTTAGGCGTTGGCTGGGTCATATTGTCATGGCTGACGTATTAAAGGCTTGATGACATGGTGTCATGTGAGCATGGATGTATATCCGGGACGGAACATCGTCAGGGTGTAGCTTCGAAAATCAAGATCAGGTCAAGATTTTAGCATGACCTTTCATTGCTTTGCTTGCGCAAGGGATCTTGAGTTTTGAGGTTCGACTCAGAAAATGGCCGGCATGGGATATGTATCCAGGCTGTATGACACGGACTGGGTAAAAACCAACCGAGTCTGGACAGAGTGTGACTCAAGACTCAAACGTTCAGGGTTGATGCTTGGCTAGGATGGGATGTTTAGAATGATCCCGTGCGCATCCAAGAGGCCTAGGAAGACCAAACAGACTGCAACTGAGACCACTCCGGGTTAAGGGTTGTAGTGTGCAGTGTATCCGAGGCAGCAGTACCCGTAGCGTGCGGTGTAACCGAGGAAGCAGTGCGAGTAGTGTGCGGTCTTTAAAATTATTTTTCTGAGTAAAACATAAGTTTTTTTTTGAAGAATTTTAAATATATGTACACAGATGTATATTGATGCATTTTTTTTTCATATTTTTATTTTTTTTTTGGAAAATAAAAAGTAAAGCACATGCACACACACACACACACAACAGTTAAAGAAAGGGGTAAAATGAAAGTTTGACCCTCATCATCATTTAAAAATCTTTTGTTTTGTTTAAAAGTTTTTAAAATAAACTATCCCCAGCAGAGTCGCCAACTGAAATTACCCGGGTCCGGCTCGCGCGCGGAGCCCTGGCATCTCGCATTTGCTCGGTTTTGGAAGTCGCCCGGATCCGAGAGGCAGCGCGATCGCGCCCCGACATCTGGCTATTCCGTTTGCGTTGGAGGTGTCTCACTGTGTGTTTGCTTTGTAGAGTCGCCACACCGTTTTTATTAAGCCCAAAATATTGAAAAAGGGCATCAGTTTAAAAATAAACTGTTTTTGTGTGATGAGATTTTAGGTTCGGAGGTCAGATGACTCCTCGGGAAGAGAATATTAGAATATTAGAGCTCACCCGAGTCGCCTCGTAAAAACGAGTCTTTCGGTACTCCTTATATTCTTTAACTGTTGTGTGTGTGTGTATGTGCTTTTAAAAATGCATGCTGTATTGGATGTCTACATTGTACACTGCTTTATTTGAAATGTATTGAAATAGTGTAGGAAGGAAGCCTTACCAATGTTGGTTCGTGTCTGTCTTCCGCTGGGGAATAGTGTTTGAGGATGGAATAGTACTTTGGGATGAGCCGGTTGTATGCGGACAGAGTTTCGGCGTGCGTTGGGATCGCAGGGATCACTCGGGCAGAGTTTCGGCGTGCTTTGGGATCGCAGGGATCACTCGAGCAGCGGTTCGGCGTGCGTTGGGATGGCAGGGGTCACTCGGGCAGAGGTTCGGCGTGGGCCGAAATCGCCGGTTTGACTCGAAAAGAGCCGGGACGCCTCGGGAAAGATGAGGCAAGGCCTCGGAGTACCACGAGGGGCCTCAGAGTGCCTCGGGGTAGCGCGGGAGCGTCACGGGAGCACTCGGAGAGGCTTCGGAGCACCACAAGGGGGCTCGAAAGGCCTCGGAAGGATCCGAAAGGGGTCGGGATTGCCCCGAAGGGTCTTAGAGGGGTGCCTGAAGGCTGGGGGAGAGGAGAGAAGAGGGAGATGTGTGAAATGAGGGAGGGGGAGACCTCTATTTATAGTGGCCAGATTTGTGCAAGAAGGTCCGTACGGACCTTCCAGGTAATCCAAGATTTTGGTTTTCCTCGATTTGAGGGAATAAGTGGACTTTAAGAAGATTCAGCAATGATGGTGTCTGGTAACAAGAAGGTCCGTACGGACCTACTTGCATGCATAAAGGTCCGTACGGACCTCCCATGAAGCTGAGTAATGATGCTTCCCGAGATTTGAGGGAATAAGTTGGACTTTAAGAGGATTCAGTAATCATGGCAACAAAGAGGTCTGTACGGACCAGTTTTGCATTTTTACATAATTCCTCAAAGGTCCTTTTATCCCTTTTTATTCCAGAAAGGTCCCTCCCTTGGTTTGGTTGGTGGTTTGTGGTTTTTGAGGGTTATGGGTATTCCAGACTGCGTTTGTGTGAGTCTGCGGTGTTTCCCGTGTGCTCGGAAGAGGGTGATCCAGATTGGGGTACTTACACCGCTGCAAAACTGGACTTCATTCCAAGGACCGGTCGCTGACAGGGAGACTATGATCAAAAAGCTAGGGCTCAAGCCTTGTCCCAGTCCCTCTGAGTCTAAATTTGTCCCCCGTCTCTTGAGTCGTTCCCCTGAATCCCTTGTGATTGAGTTCGAGTCATCCGATCGGTCTGACGTCCTCACGACGGAAGACCGTCGTCGTGTTGTAGATACTGTTTTTTCCTTCGCTTTGAATAAAATGGTCGATCTTTCTGAGTATCCCGTAATTGCAAATCTAACAATTGAACTCTTAACCAAGAATAATCATCAAGATTTAAAAATAATTAAGCCAGATTCAATTGAAGATAGTGCACACATAATAGATGAGCAAATTTTAGAAATCGATTCAAAGCAGGTTTGCGAGCAAAAGGAAAGCCGGGCCCAAGCTGCCGACAAGATATTAACAACGGTGAATCTGGGAACAGCTGAGGAACCCAAAGATACGCAAATTTGTAGCTTCTTCTCCGGGGATGAACGGGTTGCCCTGATCGAGTTGCTTAAGGAATTCGTAGACGTCTTTGCCTGGTCCTATAAAGACATGCCCGGATTGGATGCATCTATTGTAGAACACCGGATACCCCTGGACCCATAGATTAAGCCGATCAAGCAGAAACTGAGGCGGATCAAGCCCGAGTGGTCCTTACAAGTCAAAGAAGAGATTGAGAAACTCCTACGGATGGGCTTTATCAAAGTGATCGAATACCCGACTTGGCTGGCAAATATTGTAACGGTCACAAAAGCAAATGGAAAGGTTCGGGTTTGTGTAGACTTCTGGGATCTCGACAAGGCTAGTCCCAAAGATGACTTCCCCTTGCCCAACATTGACATGCTGGTAGATGCAACAGCAAACTACAAGGTCAAGTCTTTCGTCGATGGCTTTGCGGGTTATAACCAGATTAAAATGGCCGAGGAATATCAAGACAAGACAGCATTCACCACTCCTTGGGGCACTTATTGTTACACGGTGATGCCATTTGGGCTGAAGAATGCTGGGGCTACCTACCAGAGGGCCGTCACTACCCTGTTCCACGACATGATCCACAAGGAGATTGAAGTGTACGTTGATGATATGATTATTCACTCGAAAGGGTCAGATGGACAGCACTTCACTGATTTAAGGAAGTTCTTCAACAGACTTCGGGAGCATTCCATGAGACTAAATCCAACCAAGTGCACTTTTGGAGTTATCCGGGGTAAAGTTTTGGGCTATATGGTCACAGAGCGAGGCATTAAGGTAGACCCCAGAAAGGTCAAAGTAATTATTGAGATGAAGCCGCCTAGAACTGTCTCCGAGGTAAAGGGTTTCATGGGCCGTCTACACTACATCAGCCGATTCATCAACCAGCTGACCTCCATGTGTGAGCCAATCTTTAAGTTATTGAAGAAGAATCAGGAAGTGGTTTGGAACGAGGAATGCCAACTAGCTTTCGAGAGAATCAAAGCTTATCTCGTTAATCCTCCCATTCTTTGCCCACCTCACGGGAGCAAGCCTCTACTGCTATATTTGACCGTCATAGATACAGCCATCGGGGCCATGCTAGCACAAGAGAAGAAGGATTCCAAGGTCGAGAACGCCATATACTTTGTCAGCCGCAAATTTCAAGGTAGCGAGTTGAATTACTCTGCCCTAGAGAAGACATGCATTGCTCTGGTTTGGGTGGTCGGAAAGCTAAAGCACTATATGCTATCCCACACAGTACATCTGGTCTCCAAGATGGACCCGATTAAGTACCTGTTTCAGGGTGACAGAGGCAACATTTCCACCAGATTGGCAAAATGGACCTTCTTCCTAGCTGAGTTTGATATTAAATATGTGATCCAGAAATCAATCAAGGGACAAGCTTTGGCAGATCAATTGGCTGATTCCCCCAGTACAGAAGCCCGAGGACCAGATCTCCAGTTTCCAGATGAGGGGATTTTTGTCGTAGAAAATGGCAGCCGGTGGCAGTTATTCTTTGACGGCGCAGCGAACAAGAGAGGTAACGGCATCGGGATGGTACTAGTAGACCCAAATGACGTGCATACTCCCATAGCTATCAAGCTAAACTTCTCGGTTATCAACAATGCAGCCGAATACGAAGCTTGCATAGTCGGTCTTGAGGCTGCCCTTGAGCGACATGTGGATGAGTTGGAAGTGTTTGGTGATTCCCAACTGATAATAAATCAAGCCGCCAACAGATGGAAAACTTCAGATCCGTGTCTCCAGAGGTATCATGGTTACATTGCAGAGCTCGTTGGCCAGTTCAAGGAAGTGTCATTCCAGTTCCTGTCGCGAGATAAGAACATATTTGCCGATGCCCTAGCTACTCTGGCCTCTTTGGTAGAAATCCCATAAGGAAAGTCAATCAAACCGTTCAAGGTTGGTAGGCGAAAAAATCCTGCATATTGTTGTGAAATTGAGATCGAAACCGTCAATGAGCCGTGATACAACCAGATCTTCCAATATCTCAAGCATGGTGAAGCATCTTTCCCCGTTGATAAAGAAGGAGACCTAAAAGGTATTCATGCCAAGAGTATGCAAACTTTGAAAAGGCTATCGGCTCAGTACGTCATACTTGGCAATGAGTTATGGAAGAAAAGGGAAGGTTGCCCTCTCCCCGCATGTGACGAAGAAGAAAAGCTCGTAGAGTAATGGAAGATGTTCACAATGGCGCTGCGGACCTCATATGAACGCTCGATCCCTTATGCATAGCATTATCGACCGGGCTACTCGGATTACTATGGAGACTGATTGTATTCAATTTGTGCGGACTTGTGATAAATGCCAGCGGTTCTCCAACCTAAACCACATCCCTCCTCATGATCTATACTGTATGACAACTCCTTGGCCCTTTGCAACGTGGGGAATCGATGTCATCAGGAAAATAACTCCACCCGGGAGCAATGGACACTCATTTGTTTTGGTTGTGGTAGATTACTTCACAAAGTGGGTGGAAGCCGCATCCTACAAAGTGCTCACAGCTAAGAAGGTAGCTCGCTTCATAAAGGAGCAAATCTTTTGCCGATACGGAGTCCCGAATGAGATCATTTCTGACAATGGAACCCACTTCGAGGGAGAGACCGATCGTCTGCTTACTGAATACAGGGTCAAGCGCCACAAGTCTTCACCATACAGACCGCAGACGAATGGTGCTGTTGAGGCTGCCAATAAGAATCTGGAGAGAATCATAAAGAAGATGGCCGAGCGAGGAAGAGATTGGCCGGAGAAGCTGCATTTAGCATTGTGGGGCTACCGCACTTCAATTCGGACTGCTACCGGTGCAACCCCATACGCCTTGACCTACGGAATGGAGGTTGTCATGCCCATTGAGCTAGAAATTCCATCCCTCAGGGTATTGCTCGAGAATGAGGTAAATGAGATTGAATGGCTCCAAAGTTGGTACAATGAATTGGCACTGCTAGAAGAACGCAGATTAAAGGCCATGGAGCATAATCGGGCGTACCAGAAAAGAATGGCCCGTGATTTTGACAAGAAAGTGAAACCCAGGGACATCAAGGTTGGTGATCTGGTTCTCAAGATGAAGCCCTCGAATCAGAGTAGTGCATTGGGCAAGTGGGCACCTGTTTGGGTCAGACCCTTTCTAGTGAAGAAGATATTCTCCGGAGGAGCAATTCAGCTAGCAGATTTGGATGGCAACCCGTTCCTGCACCCCGTCAACGGTGACAAGTTGCGGCGGTATTATGTGTAATCGAGTCTTTTCCCCCTCTGTACTTAAAAAAAAGAGAAAGAGAAAATAAAAAAAAGAAGAAATGAAAAATAAAGGCGCAATAAAATTATCCAAGATGAGACTGAAAACCTCTCATAAGGCAGTCCATGTAAAAATAAGGGACGCGTCCGGTGCTAAAAGAATATACCCAGCTAGGCTGAAAACCCTAAAAAAGGGCAGTCTAGGTAAAAAACAGGGTTGCACCATGTCCCCCTTCTGTCTTCCCCTTTATTTAAACACAAAAGTTGACTGGGTCGAACTACGGAGACCTGAGCCCCTTAGTTCTCTTTACAAAAGGGGAACGTAGGCAGCCACTTGTGGTTCGGTCTAAAATGCTGCAAAATCACATATCTTGCCAAAATGTGTTTTGATTACAGTTCCAAGGCTTTTCAAAGGTTCATTTTGAGTTAATATTCTTGTTGATGAGTTCAAGCACGGCCTGCTTTTGACTCAACTAACTTGCTGCGAACAAGAAGGCAATAAATTTTCAACATCTATTTCGTCTGCATTAAAGTAATCAAGGGATAGTCATGTTCCATACAATAAACTTCTCCCTCAAAAATACAAAAAAGAGTCCCCTATCTCTCAGAAAAGTGTCTAGAAGCTCGTCCCCGCTCCCGCTCCCGAACTCGCATCTCTATTCTTCCTTTTCCCCAGTCCCCGGGAGGTCCTTGGCCTAGGAATGTCAAACAAGTCGGTTTGAGCTCAACCCAATTCAGGTATAACGCGTGTCGGTGGCTCGATCAGACCAGTCTCCCTCAAGGCGTCCCTGACAATCGTCTCTTGTCTCAAGGCCTCTCTGTGAGCTATCACCTCTAGATCATCCCTCAGAGCAGCTCTTCGGATCTCTTGCCTCTGATAGTCCTCAGCAACATTACTGGTAACATTATCTGGGTTCCCCCTGGGCCTCTGTATCTCTGAAAGACCGACTGGTCGGGTAGTCTGCTCCCAAGTATTCCCTACAACGAGCCTCTATTGCCAACTGCACAGGACCCTGCTGCTCCCCATACCAGATCAAGTACTCCGTGGTCAAGAATGTAATCCCTCTGGACTGCCGAAGAAGTGTACGAGTGGGAAAGAAACCCTCCGGAAAGGATCTGCTAAAAAACTGCATAGTCTGGGGCTCGGTCATGGCCATCGGAACAAAGATCGGGCCGCCCTCCCTCAAAGCTCGGACAATCTGCTGAGAGTACCCATACTGCCTGCTCACTAATGAGGGGATACAGAAAGAAGATACATGCAAGCCTGGCAGCCGGACTACCACTGACCCATCCTGAATGTCCCTCATGGTCTGTAACCTCCACCCGGGAATCCAGAAGTTTAGATCAGCTATCCCGTATCGCGTCAATCTCCTCTGCCAGCTGTCAGCGGCCGCATCCCTCAGCACTCTGCGTTGCCCCGTCACCCAAGGCATAGCAATTTGACCCGCTGGAAGGGGCATGATCAAGCGTAGCCTCTCATAAAGCCACAAAGATAGTAAACTGGGGCTGCCCGCACCCATGAAGCCTAATCCCCCTGCTAGCCTATCAAGGCCATGATAAGTCTCAGCCAGTAGCAAGGGTACAATGTCCGATTCCCCCTGCTCAGAACAGATTTGACGAAGATCCATACCTCGGTCGCCCCTGAGTTGCCTGACAACCTCCAGCAATGTGCCCGGACAGACTCCGATGTACCTACAGAAATAATGAGTCGATAAGCTAAAAAGCATAAACATGTCCAGAGACGTGGAAAGATCGAACAACTCAGGACTGGATAAGCGATATCTAGCCATCAGAGTCAAGTCTATGAACTCACCACCCAGAATCATTGATGGCACCTGGTCCGATGGCAAACGCAGGAAGTCTGATAACTGCTCCACAATCGACCGTCTGTCCCGTAGGAATGCTACAGTAATCGACCCATTCAGGCCAGTCAATGCCCTGAAGTCCTCTATGGTGGGTGTCACATCATTATATGACAGAGTAAAGACGTGCCGCTCCGAATCCCAAAAGCAGGATGCAGCCCGGATCAACTCCCAGTCAATCCTCCAGTCCTTCAACGACCAAAGACACGACATACCGTATCTCTCATCAATGAGCCCCCTATGATGTCTCCGGTGATAATGTGAAATTTTGAGGAAATCTTGATGAAATTGATACTCCCGAGAAGCTACTTCTTTGTTGTAATGCTCCATTGCAGTTGAAAGTTCCAACCTTGACCACAAAATTCGCTTGTCTGTCAAGATGGGGCTGCTGGGTTCCTCCTACTGAAAAGGCAATTTCTACAAGTGAAGCCTGAGCTGATTTTAAAAGGGACCTGTTACGAGCTTCGTCCCGTCGTGTGACACAACCTGTCCAGCAGACGCAGAATGTCGGGCGACACACCCGGTTAGCATCAGACATCCCAGAGTTCCTGCAAGTCTACCCCCAAAGCACTCTCTGACACGCCGTCGCTGCAATACACCTTCCACATTCCTATGTAAGTGCAAGGGAGAGGGTCCCCCACCATATGCACCCCTATACACACTCACCCGATACAGAGCCCAGTATCTCATGTACAAACCCGACAAAATCAACCTTTTAATACAATGATTACATCTCTTTCTCAGAACAGACAGACTCGTGCAAACAAGCTAACATAGTTTAATCTTTGCTAACAGAGTAGCATAGTTAGATGTAGTGCTTGGAGTTTTGTTTCCCCCGCAGGTACAATGATCAACTGAGCCTCATCAACCCTCGAAGACAGGCCCTCAGCCAAAACCGAGACAAAAAATCCATATCTATTTTAGCCTCCCCAGCAAGGCGTACCAAAATCAGTGGCCTCGCTGCCAAAGCACCAGCAAGAGCCCGCTCCCTAGCAAGCAAAAACCCCGTCCTACTAAGCAAAGCTCAAAAGCCAACCGTCAGCAAAGACCGCCCTGCACCCGGCAAAGTACCAGCAAGCCACCAACGACAGTAGCGTGAGTCCCCCGGCAGCTACACTTATCCCCATCAGCAGCAGTAGCGTGAGACCCTTCGGCACCTACCCTGCACAAACACCCAGTGGTATAAGTCCCTCCGGCATCCACGAAGACTAGCAGCAGTAGCGTGAGACCCTCCGGCAGCTACCCTGCACCAACACCCAGTGGTATGAGTCCCTTCGGCAGCAGTAGCGTGAGACCCTCCGACAGCTACCCTGCACCAACACCCAGTGGTATGAGTCCCTCCGGCATCCACGAAGACCAGCAGCAGTAGCGTGAGACCCTCCGGCAGCTACCCTGCACCAACACCCAGTGGTATGAGTCCCTCCGGCATCCACGAAGATCACCGGCAGTAGCATGAGACCCTCCGGCAGCTACTCGCCACCACCCAGTTGCAGCGTGAGACCCTCCGGCAGCTACAACCTTTCAACGGCAGTAGCATGAGACCCTCCGGTAGCTACTCGCCACCACCAGTTGCAGTATGAGACCCTCCGGTAGCTACAACCTTGCACCAATGGCAGTAGCATGAGACCCTCCGGCAGCTACTCGCCACCCGCAGAAGCATCAATCCTCCCGACAGCTACAGGTAAGCACAGCAAAGGTACGAAGGCCCCTTTTCTACCCTTTCTTGCTTCTTGTCAATTTTGTTTCCGAACTACGATTTGGCTTGATTCCCTTCCTAGGAATACGTAGGAATCCTTTCTCCAAAGGTCCAGCCACCCGATCTCCCCAGATCATCGTCCATCCCTCTGCCTTACCCCTTGTCGCTCATTGGGATTGGGTCTTATTTTTATCGACAACCTCACTTTTTCCAAAAGTGACATTGCTGAGGGGCTCTGTAAGTACGCCAATCCAATTCGCGACCCTTTTAGGTGCATTTTAACATGATAAAATTGCATTAAGGGGCGTTTTAGTAAATTTTCAGCCTATTCCGAGACTTTCGGAAACGTTTCATAAGTTTCCCGTGAAGGAAGTACCTTTTGGTACTTTGCTCATGCTAAAGGACCCCTTGGGAATAAAACCTTTTTGGACCTTTTGGGTATTTTCCCTGAATGTTCCAGAAACTGGTTTTGGCGCCAAAAGCGGTTGTGACACCTTGTGTCACGTGACAAGTCGAGGTATGGAAAGTGATTACGTAAAGTCGTGCGACACATGGTGACCACTAACTGTAGCCTATAAATAAGACCCTCCCCCTCTTAGAAATAGATCCAGAATTTGACATACTGTTACTCTGCAGGAATTGCAACGTAACACACATACTAAACACACACCTCTCTCTCTCCTACCCCTAACCTAACTTCAATTCCCTCCAATTCAACCCACTTCCCTTACCTCCTCTTAGATCTACCTTCTACTAATTCTCTCAGGCTTTCCAGGACCAGAAGCTGATATTGAAGGGTTCTATATCTAACTTGATACAGAATTCGTGGAAGCAACAAGGGTACACCCTCAACCCCTTTCTTCCTCTCTCTCTCTCTTACCTTGATAATTTGATAATCCTATTGTTTTACTTCTCTTGGATTCAATAATCAGACTCTATTTGTCTAGATTATTGAATCCCAATCGCAATCTCTCTGTTTAACTTGGTTGATCTGAATAATTTGGTGTTTATTGTTGAATATTTGTTGAATTTGGTGTTTAGACCCCAAGGGGGTGTGGATCTATCCATATCCACACTCCCTGGGTTGAATTGTTGTTAATTATATATTTCGAAGCTAATCTGATTGATCAATTGGATCTGTGTTGGCTATTGGTGTTGCTGAGTTCAAATCTGTAGGTATCTGCAGATGGACTTTGTGTGTCACGCGACACACTGTGACTGGTTAGATCCTGTGTCACGCGACACATCTAGCTAGGTACATCCTGTGTCACGCGACACTCTATGACCACTTGCAGATACCATTTCCCCTTGTAATCTGTATTGATCTGTTGTAATGGGGATGTGGCCTCCCTGAATAATCGGTTCACAAGTTGTAAGTCTCTTTCCAAATCAATAAAATTGATTTTTACTACACTTGTTCATTATCAATGATTGCACACACTTATGGATTACTTGGAAGTTTGATTAGAAAGACTCGTCTACGGACGAGGCATGTTGGGTGAACTCTCGGTTCTTCCCAACACGTAACCTGACCCCCGAACCCCTTCTCTTTTCAAAGATTTTTCAAAATGCACCTCTTAAGCATGGCGTGGCGACTCCTTTTCTTTTTTTCATTTTTTTCGGCGAGCGCACGTTCAGTCAACCTTGTTGATCAACAAACATCAAAACCCGAAACAAGGATTGAGGTGAAGCTCTGTCCGCATCAAGATTTGACTCTCATATTGAGTTGAAACTCTGCCTGAATCACTTCTCGACCAAGAAGACACCTTAGAACCACGTTCTAAATCAAATACTCCCTAAACGCTAGGTAAATTCCTATACTTTTACTCTCTTCTTCTCAATCTCTCTCTATTGACTTTTAGAGTGGTGTAATCCCATCAAAAGGATTAGCCTAGAGTCCCTTCAATTGATGAAGGCGATCTCGAAGCATATAATCCGACATTCCTAATCAAGAAATTGATTAGGGTTTTCTTGTTCTTATTAATTGAAAAGATTGATAATACTCAATTGGCAAGACCGATCTTCAGATTGGGTGGAATGGGTGCTCCTCGACCTTTCCATTCCATAACTTAACCCCCGAACCCTCAAATCTCTTTTAAATCAAAAAGGATTTTCTTATTGTTTTCCTAAATAAATAATAAGTGGCGACTCCAAGATGTTTAAAATTCACGCATCGCTACAACATGATAAACATTTTCAACACTATTTTGTTTCTCATCAACATCAAGAACATAAAGGCCATTAAATAAATTTGCAATACCATAAAGTATATCATTTAAATAAATATAAAACTTCTTATTCTTAATAAGAAAATTATACCCTTCAATATCCAAACAAGAAATAGAAATAATATTCCTACTCAAATCCGGAACATAGTAACAATTGTTCAAAACAAGTACTAAGCCACTAAGTAAAGTTACATCATATGTCCCTATGGCTAATGCAACAACTCTTGCTCCATTCCCAACACGTAGGTCAACTTCACCTTGTTTGAGTAGCTTTCTATTCTTTAGTCCCTTCACATTTAAACAAATGTGAGATCCACATCCGGTATCTAATACCCATGAACTAGAAATAGAAAGGAAAATATCTATCATATAGATACCTGAATCAGCAGCAATCGTATTTCCCTTCTTCGCCTTTAGGCCTTCCTTGTAAGCCTTGCAGTTGGGCTTCCAATGACCAACCTCTTGGCAATGGTAGCAAACCGCATCCTTTTGAGATGCCTTGGGATCCTCTCTGGCAACAACAACTTTTGCCTTAGGTTTAGCAACACTTGCTTTACCTTTGCCATTTTTCTTGAACCATTTGCCTTTGTTAACCATTAACACAGTATCGGTTTGGGGCTTCTTGATATTCTTCTCTACGGTCTTAAGCATCGCATGCAATTCTGAGAGATTCTTATCCATGCCAGTCATATGGTAGTGCATAATAAAATGACCATAACTTTCAGGTAATGAATTCAATATCAAATCCGCGGCGAGTTCCAAACTCATCGGATTACCAAGCCTTTCGAGACGCTCAATGTGACCCTTCATCTTAAGGACATGAGCTCCCACCGATTGCCCCTCTTGCATCTTGCATGCAGTTAGGGCCTTAACCACATCAAACCGCTCTCCTCAAGCGTGTCCTTCTCAAGGATTGATCGCAGTGACAGGGGTTGATTATTGTGATTAGCCATTTTACAATAAAATGTGCAAACAATATAAGCATATATCAATATCAACACATTTATCATCTAAGAGCAAATAACGTATTTCATAAATACTCCCACTAAATTATACACCTTCAAATACAAACATGTATCATATAATCATAGTAGGCTAAGATCCATATTTCACTTAATTCCGGTTTAGCTGAGCTAATACTCGAAATCAAGCTATTTAGGTAGAAACATCAATCATATCACTATATGACTCTTAGATCTTTTATGAGATTTCCTTAGACATCATATGTCAAAAACATGTTTTAAATCTCATCTATGCCTTGGGTCAAATCTCATTTGAAAGCACCAATTAAGTCAAAACATTTTTCAAACGTATGAGACACGGAACGATGAACCTGAATATGGCCAAAACTACATCAACCATAATCTCATCTTAATCACAAATTAAGATATAATGATGCACCCAACTGAGCTGAAACTACATCAAAATACCCTAAAATTTCACAAGTGTTCTAATTAAGGATTGGCATAAGACTTAAATATTTAGAAGGTTTTCATATTGTAACAAACATCGCATGGTTGTAACATAGATCTCATGTGAACATAATCATGAACATAGGACTTCACAAAATTTCATACAAACAATTTGATTTTAATTTTGAAAAATTACAAATCTAAATAATCATATTAATAGATCAATAACCTATGTGATAAACTAATCAAATTAATTCATCATTAATCATGAACATGGCATATCATATATACTTGTTTTTCATAAAATAAAACACATGGAATCTAGATCTATTTCATATACCATGGTAGCAAATAATCAAATTAAATCTAGCATGCAATTTCAATTCTAATCCTGGCAAGACATGGCTCTAATACCACTGTTGGGTTTTGGGGTTACAAACGCAGTGGAAGAACTTAGAAATAACAACAAAACCCTAGCCCTACGATCTGTCTAGCATGAAGAGATTAGAAATTTATATGAGATAGAATATACATACCTTGAATGCGATTTGTTAATTCAAAATAGATCTCCAATAGCGAATGTCAAAATGAATCTCAAAAACCCGTTGATGAAGTTTTAGATCTTCTCCTTGTTCTTTACCTTGTGATGAATCTACAAACGGAAGGCTTCAAGCTTTTGGTGATTAACTTATCACCCTCTATTGGTAATCCGCACTCGAACGGTCCAAGAACGCTTCTTGATTGATTGCTAGAAGATCTCCGATTATTGAAATGATTTTCAATAATCAATGGCTAAAAGTGTTGGATCATTGATTCTTAATCTAGACCCCAATTTTAGTGTTTCATAAACCCCAAAATTACATGTGTTTTTGGCTGACCAAAGGCTTCTATTTATACTAAATATAAATCCCTAACTTTTAGAAAAGAAACCTTGTCAAAGACCAAAACCTAACAAGCAAAGGAAAAGCGTAAGGACCAATATTTGGCCGCTGGCACGACTCGTCCCCAGGGATACGATTCGTGCCTTATGGCCAAAATTGTCGCACTACGAATCGTGTCAGTTATCCAGGTTGCCAAATCAATGGGGCACGAGTCATGCCTGAGGGCACGAGTCGTGAGCACGACTCATCCCACAGGGCACGAGTCGTCCCCAATGGCACAGCCTCAGATTCTGTCATCCCTTCACAAGGCACGACTTGGGCCAAGAGGGCACGAGTCGTCCCTTCAAGCACGAGTCGTTCCAGAGGGGACTAGTCGTCCCATGAGCCCAGAAATCAACTTTTTATCCATTTTCAATACGTTTTTTTGTGTGTGACCCTTTAGGAATTATATTTTATGCTGGTAGTGAGTTGAAACATCAACCTCACAAGACATAAGTGACTTCTAGCAAATCATTATGTCCACCCAATTAAATATAACATCAAAACTTGATTCCTTGATAATCAAATGTCACAATCCCTTTATCCACGGTGTTCAATTGAACATGATTCATGGTCTAGGTCAACTCATCTCGTTCAATGCTTTCTCGATTTCGAATATGTTGGTAATCCAAATGCATTTGATCTCTATCAAATCAATTGAGTGTGGCCACACATTTCATCAACATCATTCATCGAGGGGCCCAGGAAAACATCTCTCTTCATAAGAGGGACAAATCCCATCTTGACTTATCATTCTTCCCTACATGAATCTAATCATGCTAACATAGCCCTTATTGCTATCCGATTAAAGATAGTGTTAGACTATATCAAACACGATCTTCATCATGTGGAAGATGATGATAATCTCAGGTACAAAGGATTCAATAACACCACTATCAAGAGATTTAATCATGACCCCTGCATATAATCATCTCTATGATTATTCATTACCAACTTATACTAGTTGTTCATAATAACTAGGGACGCAGTTCAATATAAAAAACATGCAAAATATATAATGAACAAAATAAACATGCTCTATAATAAATGATAAAGATAATACATAACGGTTCAAGTTAAACATAACTATAGCCTAGGGCATTACACCAACAAAAATCTCTCCATAAGAACATGGCAGTCATGACTTTTCAACCCATTTATTTTGTTTTCTAATGTGTTAGCACAACGGGATATGTTGGAAGCATAGCCATCGGGAACCTTTAACATTTTAAGCCACTCGTACACTTGTTTGATTTCTACACTACTCAAAGTATAGGTGGCCTTTGGCAACAAGTACTTCTCTTTACCTAAATGCATACCTAAATCTAAAGCATGTAATTCATGTCTTATACTAAGGGCCCAAAAATCCTTACGCGTATTTAAGTGGTCTTTTGATTTATTCTTAACATTCATCACTATGTTAAAGACATTATCGAAAACATTCTTTTCAATGTGCATCACATCCAAGTTATGGCGGATCAAAAGCTTGCTCCATTAAGGTAAATCAAAGAATATGCTTTTTTTGTCCAATTATGCCAAACACCAAATCCAGTAAACTTCTCATCATCACAACCCTTCCATCTTCCAAATCTTATTTGCTCGAAACCTGCTATAACTGAACATACGCCCCGTTCCACATGCAAACACATGGGAAGTTTGAAAATGGTTTTAGAAAATGTGACGGAACATACGAGCGCGATTGATAAAATATGAGAGTCGCCACTCCATTTTTAAAGGAAAACTTTGAAAAACATTTTGTAAAGGATAAAGGGTTCGGGGGTCAGGTTACGTTTTGGGAAGAACGACAAGTTCACCCAAAATGCCTCATAACGAGTCTTTCTAATCTAACATCCATAATATTCAACAAGTGTGTGCCATGTGTGAGACAAAATAGAATAAATGCATTTTTTATTAATAATGCGAAATAAATACAACTTCTTAACCACTTTGAGCGGGGGGCCACATCCCGAGTACAAAATTGAGGAACAGATTACAACTGGAAGAGCAACTTCTGCATAATGGCTAATTGTGTCGCGGGACACAGGACATAGCCTGGCAAAGTGTGTCGCAGGACACAGGACTTAGACTGGCTAAGTGTGTCGCATGACACAGGTAGCCATCTACAGAGGCTTTACAAAATTCGCTTGCAGAAGAAACCAAAGAACATTAAGATCAAATTACATCATACATGTATGCCAGAGACCACATAGATCATTATTTAACACTCAAGAGAGTATGGATATGATTGATCCATACTCGTCTTGGTGATCAAGCCAAAACACATCAAAAATGATTCAATAACATGCAAACCATGGATGATTCGTAGAAGCAGAGATTATAACAGATATATTATGATCAGAACTCAACAATTATATATCAGATTAAGCCTAATTGTCAGATTTTGTATGTAGATGTGCATGAAGAAGCAAGGAAAAGAGAGAGAAAGAAAGGGAGAGAGTTTGTTACCCTTGTAGACCACGTTTCCTATACCAAGTTAGGTATAGGAATTTGTATGAGAGAGAGAGGAATTGTGTATGTTTTTGGTGGTATTACTGTATGTACACTCTCAATTTGACAGAGTAACACTAAGTTTGCAAAGAGGGATTCACAAATGAGAGGAGGAGGCCTTATTTTACAGATGCCTGGGAGTGGCAAAGTATGTTGCGGGACATTGTCTGTCCATTTTTCATGGCACGATTTGTCGCGCTACAGACTGAGCCAAAACCGCTTTTCGACGCCAAATAACTGCCTTGGAACCTTCTTGAGTAATTCCTTATAGGTCCAAAAGCCTGGATAAATGCCATATAAGTACTATCTCAGTAAAGAACTTACGAAAAGTCCTCGAAAGTTCCGGGATAAAATGTAAATGTACCAAAATGCCCCTAGTTCACTTTTTATTATGTAAAAGGCACTGTACGGATCGCGAGTTGGATTGGGGTACTCACAGTAGCCCCTCGACAACGTCACTTATGAAAGAAGTGGGGTTGTCGACAAGAAAGGATCCCAAGCCTAACGAGCGGCTGGTGGGAAAAAGAAAGATCAAAGTGATCAAATGGCTGGACCTTTTGGGAAAGGATTCCTATGTATCCCTAAGAGGGATTCAAGCCAGATCGTAGTTCAAGCAAGTGAGGACATGCGGTGCCTCAAACCAAAGAAAGACCAAAGTGGTTAAATGGCTAGACCTTTTGAGAAAGGATTCCTACGTATCTCTAAGAGGGAATCAAGCCGGATCGTAGTTCAAGCAAGTGAGGACGTGCGGTGTCTCAAACCAAAGAAAGACCAAAGTGGTCAAATGGTTGGACCTTTTGAGAAAGGAAACCTACGTATACCTAAGAGGGAATCAAGCCGGATTGTAGTTCAAGCAAGTGAGGACGTGCAGTGCCTCAAATTAAAGAAAGACCAAAGTGGTCAAATGGCTGGACCTTTTGAGAAAGGATTCCTATGTATCCCGAAGAGGGAATCAACCCGGATCGTAGTTCAAGAAAGTGAGAACATGCGGTGCCTCAAACCAAAGAAAGACCAAAGTGGTCAAATGGCTGGACCTTTTGAGAAGGATTCCTATGTATCCCTAAGAGGGAATCAAGCTGGATCGTAGTTCTAGCAAGTGAGAACGTGCGGTGCCTCAGACCAAAGAAAGACCAAAGTGGTCAAATGGCTGGACCTTTTGAGAAAGGATTCATACGTATCCCTAAGAGGGAATCAAGCCAGATCGTAGTTCAAGCAAGTAAGGACGTGCGGTGTCTCAAACCAAAGAAAGACTAAAGTGGTCAAATGGCTGGACCTTTTGAGAAAGGATTCCTACGTATCCCTAAGAGGGAATCAAGTCGGATCGTAGTTCAAGCAAGTGAGGACATGCGGTGCCTCAAACCAAAGTGGGATAGATGACTATTATGGGGAAGTCACCCGAGAGTTGACTATTATGAGGAAGTCACCCGGAAGATTAACTATTATGGGGAAGTCGCCCGGGATTTAACTATTAGGGGGAAGTCGCTCGGAAATTGACTATTATGGGGAAGTCGCCTTAAATTTGACTATTAGGGGGAAGTCGCCCGAAAGATTGACAATTAGGGGGAAGTCACCCGGAATTTGACTATTAGGGAGAAGTCGCCCGAAAGATTGACTATTAGGGGGAAGTCACCCAGAATTTGACTATTATGGGAAAGTCACCCGGAAGTTAGACTATTATGGGGAAGTCGCCCGAAATTTGACTATTAGGGGGAAGTCGCCCGAAAGATTGACTATTAGGGGGAAGTCACCCGGAATTTGACTATTATGGGAAAGTCACCCGAAAGTTTAACTATTATGGGGAAGTTGCTCGGAAGATTGACTATTAGGGGGAAGTCACCTGGAATTTGAGTATTAGGGGGAAGTCGCCCGAAAGATTGACTATTAGGGGGAAGTCACCCGGAATTTGACTGTTAGGGGGAAGTTGCCCGAAAATTTGACTATTAAGAAATAGACTTGAAAATGCCAGAGGCAAAAATGGTAAAACAGGCCACAGGGGCAAAATAGGAAAATTTGATTTATTAAGAAATAGAATTGAAAAGTGGGGCGAACCCGGAGAGATAACAATGATTTTTGTGAAAAGTGGCGCGGACTCGGAGAGATAATAATGATTTTTGTGAAAAGTGGAACGGACCCAAAGAACATAGCATGCTTTCAAGAACATAATGATATGTAATTGACTGAGATTTTGATACATGTGTTGTGTTTACCTGCAGGGCTTGCGTACGAGAGGGTCACCTGAGGTGATCGACCGTCTTTGGAGGAGCTTGCCAGGTAGTGAAGATGATGCACATTCACCCAAAGGCCTGGTGTATGCAGCTAGATTTGGGCACTTCTTTGATATGGCGTAGGCCATCGGGAACACACAAAGGTGCGTAGAGCTGATGAAAGTTTTTCGCCAATTCTGGTGGGAGACTACCCATTCCTTTCATTTTAATTTGGGAGAAGCCACGGTGACTCCTTACGATTTTGCAGTTATTACGGGGTTGCCCTTCACAGGTCAGCCTATATATACAGTTGAGCCTGCCGTTGATCTCGAGCCTCTTGCTGAGGATGACTTAGTGGGACTAGTCGACTTTGCCCTTCAGGACAAGAAGGGAAACGGATACGAGTTGGGTGAGATCCATGGGAGAATTGAGGGGCAGAGTCGGGCCCATCCTCCTGTCTTTGATGACTCTGTTGATAGCAGGCTTCGGGCTGAGAGATTGGCTAGAGCCTTTGTCTGGGCTGGGTTATCTGATATGATATTCCCCAACGGCACTTCTACTGCTCTTACTGCCCTCCTGGAGCCTCTGAGAATCTGGGGGAATCTGGGAAACTTGTCTTGGGGAGAAGCTGGGCTTGCTAAGATGTATCTAGCCCTAGATGACATCGGCAAGGGAGAAGCAAAGTCCTTTGACTGCTTTCAGATGGCTTTTGAGGTAGATTTTCACCCATAATTTTCTTTGCACATTCATTCACATCATTAGCATTTCTGAACTGTCTGGTTTGTCTTTTTCAGGCCTGGACCTATGAGGTGTTTGGCTGCTACTCTTGGAGCATCAAGGATGATTTCCCGACCACTATGCATCCTGCTCTCCACCGTTGGACCAAGGATGCCCGGAGACAGACTCGGGTAGTGGGAGTGGGGAGTAGGATGACGGCCTCCTACGCTGATACGATGACGCTGTTGAGAGGGGTTCCCCATAACCTTTCTTTGTTCCCCTAGGCTAATAGATACCCAGCTGCGTACCTAGATTATGCTCTTCATCTGATAGAGTGCCGCAAGTTGCTGGTGGGCTTGACCGAAGATGCTTTGTACTTGGCAGAGAGAGTATACAGGCAGCACGGGGTTAACAGGCATGCTTTAGTCCCCGATGATCCTCCGGACAGGATGTGGTTCCCTCGCCAGCTGGATGATGTGGATGATTTGATTCTGGGCGTGGGGGCCCATCTGTATGCACATGAGGGGGACTATGCTATATATGTGGCTGGTAGGTTGCAGTCTTCCCAAGTCAGAGCTGGTTATGATGCTCAGGGTGCGGGGCCCTCGACTGGATACATGGCTAGACCTCCTCTGCCCCTGACGTATATTGATTTCCAGGGTAGTGGCCATGTGTGGCGAGCTACCATTGATATGACCCAGATTCATCCTCGTTTGCAGCTCCCACGGGGCTCGAGATCAGTAAGTATCGCTTCTTGCCTCTTTTGAATTGTTTGCATTCATTTATGTTATCAAGAACTGTCTTCTGAAATCTTTATGTCTGATTGGAACAGGTTCCAGCCTAGGCTTACAGGAATATGGCTCGAGCTTTTACAGGTGTCGTGGGCATGATTCACAAGCTGCAGAAGGGCATCAAATACTGGAAGAATCAGTGCCAGTCCCAAGGTTCAGTGAATGTCTCCCCTCCTGGTCAGCCAAGGAGGAAGAATAGTCGCTTTGATGCGAGCGTCAGCGGATCAAGGGTTCGGACAAAGAATCCATCTGTGACTCTTTTCGGCTCTAGCTAGAGTGATGATGAGAGCGATGATGACGCGATTGATCCTGCCAATGCTTCTGAGCTCGACTCCTTTGTTGTCGAAGAGGCTGATGATTACTATCGTGTGGAAACTGATGCATATCAGGCTCCTTCAGATGATCCGGATGAGTCCGAGGAGGATGGGGATGATGAAGAGGATGGAGATGATGAGGAGTCAGAGTAGCCCCTTTATCAGATTGTGATTTTTTGATTATTGTACCCTGTGGAAAATAAACACTCTTGACTATGCTATTTTTGCTGTGCACTACTTTGTACAGATTGAACTTGGTTATTGTTAGCTTTTATGCACGAGTCCATCCTACTTTTGTAGAAGGTGAAAATGGAAATGGAAAATGGGTTGATGGTTTTATGTGTTTATGGTTTCATGGATTTATGGGGTGATTGTGTATATGGGATGAGTGTGTATATGTGTGTATGGTTTGCATATGGCCAAGTGAACCCTTTCCCATGCGTTTGAGAAGTGGATGGGTGAAAGTTGCAGCATAGACAAGTCGGGGACGTGCCCTGGTGAGTGCAGAGTACATCAGTTTTTGTTGTTGTCTGATGGTGGCCAAGTATGTAGCACGACTCAGGATAGGAAGTGGCAAGATGTGTCGCGGGACACAGGACAACATGTGGCAAGGTGTGTCGCGGGACACAGGCAGCCTAATGACAAGTTTATTTTTAACCAAGCTTCAAATTCACTTCAAGGCAACACCTTTTCCCAGGGTAAGAATTTCAGCAGCCCCAAGTGGAGTAGACATTAACTTCAATTTTAAAGCTAGCATCAAAGATCGAGACTGTAAAGCAAGCCCCTGAATTTACACAGAGGATCCTATGTACAAACAATCCCTTTCTACCTGAGAGAGCCCCGGTACGGAGATATTTTTTGCGAACCCAAAATGCTAACTGGAATCCTGATCGGATTTGGTCACCCAAAGTTATCCCAAACTGAATCTGGTGCAGCCTTTGTTTGACGAAATCCTCGGGGAGTATTTGTGAATCCAGGAAGCAGACTCCCGTTATAAGTAACCATCCACATAATCTGTGAACTAAGTCTGGTACAGCCTCACTTTGACAGAGTGTCATGCTACATAACAAGGTTACCCATCCTTCTATTTGTATCCTAGTCAAACAGTTATTGGAAAAGACTTAGAAATATATACATGCAGGGGCGCATTTTTGTGAAAAGTAGGAATGTATCCCGATTTTGTGTAAAAACTCACTTTGGGTTTGACTCTTTTGAGAGAGTGTAATCATAGCAAGGTTTGTAAACAGTGTATGAAAGCTCCTGCTGACAGAAAATTAGTGTTTAGCTCTATACTCCTATTTTGTAGAATAAATAAGACTTAACGAGACATATGAAAACTGGTTTTATTCACAATGATCACAAGACTGCTTAAAACCCTTTGTTAATGTTCGGGTTATTCAACCACTAATCCTGATATGAACAAATATCTTTATTAATTAAGAGGAGAAAACCAACCGACATCATGGATCAAATTTGAAAGGACCAGATTGAAGGAAACAGGACTTCCATGATGATAGCCCGTAGAACATGTCTTCTTGCTTTTACTGGGTTGTCGCTGAGAGACATGGATGTGAAGCCCCAGTGAAGCATTCATAAAAAGTGTTTTTGGAGAACCGGAATGACATGAATTTTCACAAGAGTAGGACAAGTTCCTAATCTTGGAGAGGAGATGACATATGCTCACATGAAAAGACAAATGAAAGAATTGAATTTGCGTAATCTCTGATTGATGGTCCTGAACCATGGTGCATTAGGCTCCAATTTAAGCAAGCAATGAAGTTTTAATTTGATTTAGACCTTGATTAAATTGGGACTAGACTGCTATCCGGTAGGGACTGTAGCTGGGTATCAGGGTTTCGATTGGTCATCGGGTGATTTGGATCTTTGTTTGCATCATGACCTCTTGAGGTGAGAGGCTGGCTGGGCTTTTTGCTGACTAAACCTCTGAAGATGAGAGGTTGGTTTACAAGGATGTGTTTGGGATTTCTATGGCGAGAAAATTGTGGTTTCATCTTCACTCCCTCTAAGAATGAGAGGTCAAATTTGGCTTCGCGGAGTTCAAGGGTAATGGGAATATCCTCTGAAAGTGAGAGGATGGTTGGAATCAATTAAAAGGTGTTGGCGAGGGGAAATCCATGTTGTCTCTTTATGGTTTACGAGACTCCCTTTGAATAAACAACTAGATCATTATTTGCTTTGAAAGAATCACTAGGGAAGAGGTTTCTTTTTCTTTTTTTTTTCATTTTTTTTTTTAATTTTTTTAAAAAAAATTTTTGAGAGAGAACTTCTGCTAGCCCCTAGTGTGAATCGCTGCATTCTGCCATTCTTGAGTTTGGAGGCGATCAATTTTCCTGTGAATCATGGGAGCCTCAAGGATAGGCTTTTCCTTCTGGAGGTGGCTAAACGGGGTTTCAAAGCATGTCGATCTTGAAATGAATGATATTGTTTGGTGAGGGGAAGGTAATGGCTTTCCTATGGTGAAAGATTTCAGTTGCAATCCCTACCGGATGACCTAAATGAAATTAAGGCTTCATTGCTTGCTTAATGCAAATTCATTGACCAATGAAATGATGTGTTTGATGAAAAATATGTGAGAATATGAGCCAAATAAAGAGCACAAGAGATGCGAGATAGGGGATTGGCAAGCCCCAACTTGAAGAGGTCATCGACTGATTTTCTCACGCCAATTAATCTAAATATTAGCTATTTCAAGAGATTATTTGTTGAGCAGCACAAGTGATCATATAGAATAAAACCATTTCATTTAAATGTAATGTAGGTGTGCAAATGATGTCTCGAGTCTAGGAAGAAAAGAAACAAAGACTTTTATTACTGAAAGAACAATAACTAGTCCAAAGTGGACTCAACAGACTCGTGTCCCAAAGGGACATTCTAGAACCTACGAAAACTGAATGACTTCTTCAACCTTGTATGGGAGGGTACCTTGGAATTCCGACTTTCCAAATTGCTGAGAAACTCCTTGAGCTGACAGGTGTCCAAGCTGACTTGCGCCGGGCAACGGAGGAAAATGCGCATTCTGAAATAAAGAATACTGGTTCTGAAACGGAGCACTAGCAGTCAAATAAGGAGCTGATCCTGGATACTGAATTGACCCAAACTGACGCTGCGTAGGCGATGAACCGAAACCATGAGTTGAACCCATCAATGGCTGAGAAAACCCTCCCTAATGCTGAGACTGATTAAAAGGAGGCTGTAGAAACCTTTCCCTAGCCTTAGCAGCCTGAGCAAGCATCTGGGCCTCACGCTCACGAGCAAGAGCGGCTTCAAGGGTAGCCCGCAACTCTTCAATAGATAAACCATCCGCACTCTACTGACCCATGGCATGCAAACCTCCAGACTGGTTGGCCATAACATTCTCTGCACTAGACATCTCGGTCTCCGAATCAGATGAAGAATACCACTCGAATACTGTAACTTCCTCCGTTGCCTCGGGAACATGGACTAAACGAGAACCAGGAACCGGAGCACGAACCCAACTTGCTGTAGCCTACAGAGGTAAAGAGCTTTGATAAGGTGTGGGAGAGGGAAGAAAGGGAAAGGAGACGGAAGACGGACTCGCGCAAGTTTATTATTAATGTTCAAGTAGAAAATAATTTCTTTTAGAAGTCCTAGGAACGGTTGGAAAAGGAGAATCCTTCCTTTTCGCAATCTAAACCTCAAATGGGAACCTAAGGATCTACCATTCAAAATATACCAAATGCATTGTATGAAAATTAATAATAGTCAATAATACCAATACAAGACTAAAGCTTTATGGAGCGGACGAGTAGACCAATTTTTTTTTGAAAAAAAATTGGCAGCATAGCATGACGGGTATTTCTGAAGAATTTCAAGAAAAAATCCGGCATGACCTCTCGTCGGTACATGTTGGCACTGCGGCATGATCTCTTGTCGAAATCATGTTGCAATGGCAACATGCCCATACGTGCTAGGCCGTGTAGGTATTTATAGCCTATGATTAAAATTCATACAATTTATTTTAGTATATTTGAAAATGATGTATCAAAAACCAACCGTTTAGGGTAGGCTTAAAAAAAGTGTGATCCAACCTAGGGTGCATCTAGGGTGCTAGGATTGATATCAGGTGCTCAAACGTAGGCGACATACATCACCGTCTGCGATGCTGTCAATCGCTCCAAAATAGGATCTAAAACTAGTGAGGTAGTGTGCGGTTGACTATATTACATTATTGAGAAAAAGATTTTTTATGTCCTTTTTTTTATTTTGAAAGAGATGACAAAGGAAAAAATAACACTCACACTAGAAACCACATGATACAATAATCAACACATCACAATATGATCAAGGGACTGCCCTCAATCAAAACCTGAACAACTGCATAATGGCCAACTGTGTCGCGGGACACAGGACAGAGCTGGCACGACTTGTCGCACGACTTGTCGCACGACTTGACAAGCCATAAATCCAGAACTCAAAGCAGAAACAAGAACCAGCTCCCATCATGGCAAGGACTCATCATAACCTCAGTACAACAGAATAGAAACACACAGAAGCATGGCAAGCATGGAAGCATAGAAGATGCACACATAAGGTCACAACTAGGGCTATTACACGAAACGAGCCGGCACGAGCTCGGCTCGGGCTCGGCTCGTAAAAAGCTCGAGTTCGAGTGGGCTCGAGGTGAACTCGAGCTCGAGTTCGAACCGACTTTCAAGCTCGGTTTTTTTTCGAGCCGGCTCGAGTTCGGCTTGTATGTTCGACGAGCTCTGACCGAGATCGACTCGACTCGAGCTCGGATCGTTAAGCTCGTTAAAAGCTCGAATAAATATAGTAAATTATGATTTTTTTAAAAAAATCAAGGCTCATTTAGGCTCGTTTAAGCTCGAGTTCGTTTAGGCTCGAGTTCGATTAGAGCTCGAAAAGCTCGTTTGATTTCAGATTTTTTCAAAAAATAAGTCCAAGCTCGAGCTCGGCTCGTTAATACTGGAGTTCGAGCAGCTCTTGAAAAGCATGAAACTCGATTCGATCCGAGCTTGAACGGTCATACTGGGCTCGAGCTTGAGCTCGATAACTTTTATTCGAGCTGGAGTTCAAAACTTCAAGGCTCGGCTCGGCTCGTTTATAGCCCTAGTCACAACAAGTAACACACAAGTGAAGATATAGGATGTTAGAAAGAACGAAATATTGACCCACTATTTGAAAATAAGTTTCATGTCCCCAGCGGAGTCACCACTGAACATATGCCCCATTCCGCATGCAAACGCATGGGAAGTTTGAAAATGGTTTTAGAAAATGTGACGGAATATACGAGCGCGATTAAGAAAATATGAGAGTCGCCACTCCATTTTTAAAGGAAAACTTTGAAAAACCTTTTGTAAAGAGATAATGGGTTCGAGGGTCAGGTTACGTTTTGCGAAGAATGACAAGTTCACCCAAAATGCCTCATAACGAGTCTTTCTAATCTAACATCCATAATATTCAAAAAGTGTGTGCCATGTTGTAAGTGCTCCAATTTGAGTTGTTAGCATTTTCGTTAGAAAATTAACGAAAGTCTTCCTAACATTTCTAACAATTCCTAACTTTTCTAACAAAATAAGGGTAAAGTAGGCATTGCTATTTAAAGATAAACCAAGAAAAGAATCTTAAAAAAGAAATTGTAAAAACCCGAATTGGCAAGCTGAAAAACACAGCCAGTTTGAATATTTTGAAAAATATTCCTTGTGTCCAAAGCCTGCAGCTGCATTTAATGAACATTG
Organism: Adenophora triphylla var. japonica; assembly: GCA_022495995.1. Lineage (NCBI taxonomy): Eukaryota > Viridiplantae > Streptophyta > Magnoliopsida > Asterales > Campanulaceae > Adenophora > Adenophora triphylla. Next base: position 289,831 of record JAFEMH010002123.1, on the reverse strand, counting down.
CACGCTGCTTGACTTGTCCGCGCGGATGGAATTGTAAATTCCAAAGGCCTATAAATTGAGCCCTTCAGTCTCAGAAAAAAGGAGAACAACAATTCACAGCAACACCTTGGCGAAAATACTAGAGAAAACAGTGGGAATTCCTTTGAATTGCCACCTTTTTCTCTTGATTATTTTCCCAAATCACACCCACTCACTCTCAAATTCAAAGCTTCAAACACAAACACAAAAGAAGATAGGTATAACCTCCTTCTCCCTAACCTAAATCTCCTTCATCCATGCATGCATTTCAAACTTCAAAAATGTAGTTTGTTCATCAACTTGTTGTTCATACTTGCTTGACCTAAAAATGTAGTCACCTAGGAATAAATTTCCATGGATGACCATTTAAAAGGTCCAAATTACTTCTTACTCACTTAAAAGTGTTTTTCTTCAAAATCATTCACTCAAAAGTGTTTTCCAAAATCCATTTTCACAACAAAATCTTGATTTCAAAGGTTAAAATTCCCCTTCCCAAGCAAATGAAATGCTTCAAGTCCTAATGTACCCTAAGGATGGCTTGATATAGTAGATCACCACTAAAATGTCTAGTGATCACTAATCAAAGCCTAAGGAAATGGGGACAAGCATGGATGCAAAACCCCCCTTTAAAATTACATTTTTCTTCTTGAGAAAGTTGCTGTCCAGTAGCCTTTCTCTAAGACCTCTGTCTATGGTCTAATTTTTTGGACACAGAAGAACTTGGAATTTGGTGTTGACTACAAAATACTTTTTGTAGACAACATCCAGAGATTTCCAGACATATTTTTAATTTATTTTTTGCGTGATTATAACTCCCTTTTCAAATTATTTTCCAAAGGTCAGATTCAACACTCTCTGGAAATCCAGATTTCATATCTGAGATTTCCAGAAGGTTTTGGTCCACCAAATCGTCTCCAAATGGAAAAGTATTTTGCAGAAACCTTATTTAAGATGTTTTGAACAACTTTCAATCTCGGACTTTCCCCAGATTTTGAAGTTTTAAAGCTCTTAAATCCATTTTAAAATCAAGTGTCCACTGCCTTTTTCATTCTGGCAGAATTGATTTCCAACTTCAAGAAATCTTTTGAGTACCAAACCTCAACCCTAAAATCATACCAAAAATCATGGGACTTTTTTAATGCCTTATAAAGAGTTCCCAATTTTTAGTTTTCTCAGTTTGAACTTATTTTGGCCAAAGGAACACACACACACACACACACAAATGGTTTTTAAGCTTGGAAGACTCGTTTTACGAGGCATTCCGGGTGAACCCTAACGTTCTTCCCGGCGTGTAACGTGACCTCCGAACCCAAATCTCTCATTTCGGGCATTTTTCAAAGTTTTGGCCCTTAAAACAAAAATGGCGTGGCGACTCCGTGTTTTGATTTTCAAAAGAGAAAAATCTTTTCCGGTGGCACATTCGTTACAGTGGCGACTCCGCTGGGGACAAAAATAAGTTTTATCTTTTCAAAAAAAAGAAAAGCTTTTTGTGGGTCAAGCTTCCGTCCTGGCATTTGAAACCGTTTGTTGTGTGTGTGTTGATTTTTCACATTTTCGTGTTGTTTTGGTCGCCTCGGAAATGTCAAAATTTTGACTATCGGACCCGTTGACTTGAGTTTTGAATTATTTGCTTATGTGCTTATGTGTTCATTTACTTCAAAAAAAAAAGATTTCAACAAAAAAATTTCAACAAAAAAAGATTTTCAAAAAAAAAAAAGCTTTCAAAAAAAAAAGCTTTCAAAAAAAAGTTTTCAAAAAAAATCATTTTGTGCATGCATCATACTTTTCAAGACACATAAAAATTTCTATTTTACTCAGAAAAAGAAGATAGACTGCTTGCACACTACGCGCACTTGGCCTTACACTGCACACTACGTCCTTAACCCGGGAAATCCCAAGAGTGCCCGTTTGGCCTTATTACGCCTCTCGGTGCAAGCAGGGGACTACCCAAACATCCCATGGAGCCTCGTGTCGACCCTGCACTTGTCCGTGACACACTTTGTCTGAGACCCGATTGGTTTTTAGTCTGGTCTGTGTCATGCCCTGTCTGTGTATAGACCTTTCCTTTCAAGCCTTAGTCGGCCTACCAAGTCAATATCTTTCGGGACCCTAATCGCCGAAGTCCCGCCGGTTTTTTAAATCACGGGCTTTGACCAGATATTGAGTGGCGCCTTGACTTTGACTCTGACTGGCACAAATTATACACTGACTCCCAGCATGACACTGAGTCATCAAGGATTAACGATCATTCCATGTCTAATTACGACCTAACTAAGGACGGGTCAAGATCAATTGTGGACATTTATCAGTCCGAACCATGCCGACTTTTCGTCGAGCCCTCGGACATGATCTTGACTTTGACGTCAGCTTTGTCCGTAATTTACATCGAATGCTCGTTAAGACTCGATTACCCGCCAGACTTTTAGGATCGTTTTTCTTTTCGGTCGGTGGGACCCGCTTGCCCTATAGGACCCTCGCCCGGGGCTGTCCGCCCTGGGAAGTCGAAATACAGGTGGAATACGAGGGGCTTATAGCGTAGTGATGGGGCCCACTGATCCAGGATCCAGAGTAGTTTGCGAAAAAGAAGAGCAATCTTTTCCAACCGCTTAGGTTAATAAAACACGTTTTAAGTAAACAAGAACAAATAATTGCATGTTGCATGAGCCCAAAGCCCAAACACCTACCCTCCTTCATTCCCAGACATCTGAACCCTCGTGTCTTTCCTGATGGCACCACCACCGTGGAAGAAGAGGAGGACCCCAATCCCAATCTTGGTCGCCCCGACTACTCCAGGATGCCACCACCAACCTCCTACGGTACTACTACCAGAACCCATGCTTCTCCATCGCTGGGTCAGCCAGCTCCCCAACCACAGACCACTGGATCTATGCAGCCTGACGGGACGAGCCAGTTCCCAGTTCCTCAGTGGGGACAAAATCAGTACGGAATGTCTTCTCATGGTTGCGGCTACCTCAGAATGCCACAGCTAATTGGGATCCCGCCTCAGTTTTGACCCGATCAATCCGGGCCTTCGCAAAGAATAGCTCAAAGTGCCACAAAGAAACGGTTTGGAATGCCGCCACGATGCAGTTCGGGGCAACGATCGAGAGCCCCTCATCGGAATGATCTTTGGCTCGGCCCGCTTCCTCCTTTGCAGCTTTCCTGACCCATTTCTCACTCGGGGTTCGATGGGTTACCAAGCCTCCATCCCGGTTTCATCGAATCACCGGACCGCAGGTATCCCTCGGGTTATACACTATCACCACAGACAGCCATGCAATTCAACAGTCAGGGACAGCAGCCGCACTTAAGCCTACTTATGGGCCTCACTTCGGAAATCCAAGCTACCCGGCTACATCAGGACTGCCTTCACCCTCTTTGCCAGTTGAAAATCAACAGCAGGCCGCAAGGTTCTATCCCTTTGCCCAGGCTCCTACTCACGCCCCTCCGGGTAATTTGGGCCAAGGACAGGTTTTCACCTACGTCTAGGGCTGTAAATGAGCCGAGCCGAGCCGAGCTTTGAAGTTTCGAGCTCGAGCTCGAATAAAAAATATCGAGCTCGAGCTTTTCTCGAGCTCGAGCTCGAGCCCAGAATGCATGTTCGAGCTCGGCTCGAATCAAGTTTCGAGCTTTTCGCGAGCTGGCTCGCGAGCTTTTCGCGAGCTGCTCGAACTCGAGTTTTAACGAGCCGAGCTCGAGCTTCGACTTATTTTTTGAAAAAAATCTGAAATCAAACGAGCTTTTAACGAGCCGAGCTCGAGCTTCGACTTATTTTTTGAAAAAAATCTGAAATCAAACGAGCTTATAACGAGCCGAGCTCGAGCTTCAACTTATATATATATATATATACTAAAATTTATTCGAGCTTTTAACGAGCCGAGCCCGAGTCGAGCTCAAACGAGTCGATCTCGAACAGAGCTCGTCGAACATACGAGCCGAACACGAGCCGGCTCGAAAAAATGACGAGCTTGAAAATCGGTTCGAGCTCGAGCTCGAGCTCACCTCGAGCCCACACGAACTCGAGCTTTTTTCGAGCCGAGCCCGAGCCGAGCTCGATCCGGCTCGGTTCGTGTAACAGCCCTACCTACGTCCCCGGAACAGCCGTTCCCTCCACCAGTCTGCCGCCGGTGGTAGCTCCTCTCTCTAGCCCAGTCGCTGGCTTGAACGCAATGGCTCCGCCACAAGATCCTCATACGGCTGGTTCATGGAACAAAGACTGAGAAATGACGGCAAGCATTCTTGGAATTGACCGCTAAAGTGCTGCCTTAGGCCTACGGACCCGGACTCCATTGTTCCCCTGCCCCACAAATTCGTGATGCCTAATTTGGATCTCTTTGATGGGACTGCATGCCCGAAAACTCATCTGGATACATATACCTTGGCAATGAAGGCCAAAGGGTGCACCAATCAGCAGTTGGCTGACTATTTCAGTCTCTCTTTGAAGTCCAGTGCTCTAAAATGGTTCTTCCGCTTAAAACCCGAGGCCAGGGCTACATGGGACCAAATCACTAGTGACTTCAAAGAAAAGTATAAAGCTAATTTAGAGTGGGAAACAAATAGAGTTGACCTGCAGACAACAGTGCAGCGTCCTAACGAGAACATCGGGGATTTTTACAAGCGTTGGAACCTGAAGCTTAGCGAAATGGCAACTCCTCCTTCTGAAGAGGAACAACTGGACATCTTTCAGTCATGCTTGAAACCACATCACGAGAACCTCCTCGGTCACTTCCCCTCACGCAGAGACTTGCGGGCAATGGTCAATTAGGGCTAAATTTGAAAAGGCTTACAATCGACAGTCTTTGCACACCCTTACAGATATCGGGCTCCTCCTTCCAACACCGCCCCTGCTCCTGCTAAAGGCAAAGATGTGGTTAATTACGCGGGACAGGAATGTAATAACACAACTCCTTTTGCTCCCAGAAAACCAGCTGAGCCCAGACCACAGGTCATAAACCTCGAAAACTAAACTTTGGAATGCCTCTGAACGATATCTTTAGGGGACTGGTGAAAGAAGGCTTGCTGCGGCCTTTGGAGAATTTCCAACCCAGGAATCCGAATGCTCCCGTGGATACTTCAAAGTATTGCGCTTTTCATCAAGCCCACGGACATCTGACCGATAATTGCTTTACTCTGAAAAAGGCAATCCAAGGCTTGATAGAGCAAGGAAAGTTGGAAGGCCCCGAGGGGCCTAATACAGTCAAAAATCCTCTGCCAAGAAACCATAACCAAGTAAACATGATTGAAAGCGGAGAACCTTCGCATGTCCTGGAAGATGCAGAAACTGATGAAGGTCCCCAAATACCCATGGCCAACCTTGTCGAGGATCCTGAATTCGGATTCCCCCTCAGCCTTGAGGATGATGAACAAGTCAGCCCACCTTGGTCTCATGTCAGAGATTTCTTGCAAGAATATGAGGCTCGCTATTTCTCGGAGGAAGGGAAAGCTGATACTGAAGAACTGGGGTTGTTCCGGTCAAAACATGAAAAAACCATTTACACGAGATGGTTAGAGCAGTCAAGGAAGATTGAGCAAGAAAGCTTCAGACGGGCGCCTGTACTGGGGCTTATCAGCAAAGAGGCCGAAGAACATCTGGAGCTAGTACACTTCTGCAAGTTGGTTTTGGGAGAGGCTGAATATGATCCCGAGAACAGCGAAGAATCAGAGGAGGAGGATTCCTTCTATATCCTGCCTGGAGTCAAATACGTGCCACCCCCTCTCACTCTTCCCCCGCAGTTTCTGGGAGGAGAAGCTGAGTCGCAATTACCACTTCCAGGAATGGGGGCATATGACAATTTCTGCGGCTGCACGCTGTGATGATGTGCATCCGAAAATTTTCCCATTTTTTGTTTGAAAGAAGAAAATCAACGAAAACGGAGTCGCCACGCCATTTTAATTTTGAGGGCCAAAACTTTGAAAAAAGCCCGAGATCAGAGATTTTAGGTTCGGAGGTCATGTTACGCGTCGGGAAGGACGTTAGTGTGCACCCGACGCGCCTCGTAAAACGAGTCTTCCAAGCTGAAAATCATTTGTGTGTGTGTGTGTGTGTATTTTGGCCAAAATAAGTTGAAACTCAGAAAAGTAAAAATTGGGATATCTTTTTAAGACTTTAAACTGATCCCATGATTTTTTGGAAGATTTTTGGATTGAGATTTGGTACTCAAAAGACCTTTTGAAGTTGAGAGCCATTTCTGCCAGAATGAAAAAGGCAGTGGACCTTTGATTTTGAAATGGATTCAAGGGTCTTAAAACTTCATAATCTGGATAAACTCAGAGAATGAAAGTTGTTCTAGACACCTTAAATAAAGTTTGTGCGAAGAAATTTTACATTTTGGAGAAGATTTGAGGGGTCAAAACCTTCTGGAAACCTCAGATATGAGATCTGGATTCCCAGAAGCTGATGAACTAGCCTCTGAAAGAAAATTTGAAAAGAGGAGTTTTACTCACCCAAGAAATAAAGTAAAAATATTTATGGAAAGCTCTGGATGTTGGCTACAAAAAGTATTTTGTAGTCAACACCAAATTCCAAGTTCATCTGTGTCCAAAAATTAAGACCATGGACTGAGGTCTGAGAAAATTGCTACTGGACAGCAACTTCTCAAGAAGGAAAATATGATTTTAAGGGGGGTTTTGCATCCATGCTTGTCCCCATTCCCCTAGGTTTTGGTTAGTGATCACTAGACATTTTAGTGGTGAATCAACTATACCAAACCATCCTTGGGGTACATTAGGACTAAGCATTTCATTTGCTTGGGAAGGGGATTTTTATCCTTTGAAAATGAGATTTTATGCTTGAAAATGGTTTTTAGAGTTTTGAAAATGAGTTTTCTTGGTAAGAAAGTAAGAAAACTTGGAAATAATTTTGATCTTTGTAGAAGATCATCCATGGAGATGGTCTTCCATGGTGATCTTCTTAGATCTAGAGCAAGAAGATGAAAGAACTACATTTTGTAGTTTGAAGATGCATGCATGGATGAGATTTAGGGTTAGGAAGAGGATGGTTTACCAATCTTCCTTGTGTTCTTGAGTGTTTGGCTTGAGTGTATGAGTGTTTAGGGCTTTAATATGAGAGTGAGTGGATGAGTATGAGTTGGGAAAGATTGGAGAGAAAATGGTGACAATTCAAGTGAATTCTCCTTGTTTTCTCTCTATATTTCGCGGAGGTTCGGTGCAAAATGTGTTGTTCCTCCTTATTTTTGTTTTTGGAGGGCTCAATTTATAGCCCTCTGAAAATTGCAATCCCATCCGCACGGACGGGAACCCTCGGCGTGCCTTGTTCATTAAATGCGGCTCCGGCTTTGGACAAGAGGAATATTTCTTTTCAAAATTCAAATTAACGGCCGGTTTTGTGTTTCCGGCCATTGCCATTTTTGGTTTTCTTCTTTTGTTTTGCTTTTTGAGATTCTTTTTGAGGTTTAACCTTAAATAACAATGCCCATTTTACCCTCACTTTGTTAGAAATGTTAGGATTGTTAGGAATTGTTAGAAATGTTATAACTTTCGTTAATTTTCTAACGAAAATTCTAACAAGCTCAAATTGGAGCACTTACGGTAGCCCTCGGCGACGGCGCTTTCGAAGGAAGCGGGGTCGTCGATAAAGTAAGGCTCCATATTTGGCGGGATGATCGAGTGATCGGGCGGCGAACCTAGCGGTAGGCTACCTACGTATCCCGAATGGGAATCAAGCCGATCGTAGTTCGGGTCTTTGACCACAGCGATGATGGCGTTTTAGGTGCCTCGAACACGATGAGCGAGTTCTACGGTCGTTTCTTTGGAAAGAAACTTCTGCTTTGGGGATAAGAGATGACCATTTTCGGTCGACGGGTATCCGCTCTGCGGGATAGGGATGACCATTTTCGGTCTCTTTTGGGATGACTGCGATTTATCGCTTTCCTAGTGATAGCGTCTTAGGTGCCTCAAACCTTGGAGATGGCGTTTTAGGTGCCTCGAACCTTGGAGATGGCTTTTTAGGTGCCTCGGACCTTGATGATGGCGTTTTAGGTGCCTCGAACCTTGATGATGATGGCTTTTAGGCGCCTCGGACCTTAATTTGAAATGGCCTTTCGGTAGACTTTGTCTTCTTAGAAGAGACAGGGTGACCGTTTTGGTCGAGTGGACCTAATGATAGGCTACCTACGTATCCCTAGTGGGAATCAAGCCCTTTCGTAGTTCGAGAACTACTCGAGATTCCGTTGGCTTTTGGGATTAGTTAACTTTGTTGGGGATTTCGTTAGCCTTTCTTTGGGGAAAATCGAGACGTATTCGTCTGCAGGGGAATTGGTCTTACGTTTGGCTTGCAGGGGAGGATGATTTTGATGAAAGATACGGGATCTCGTTATCTTTCTCGAGGAAATCGGTCTTACGTTTGGCTAGGGAAGATTTTGATGAAAGATACGGGATCTCGTTATCTTTCTCGAGGAAATCGGTCTTACGTTTGGCTAGCAGGGAAGATTTTGATGAAAGATACGGGATCTCGTTATCTTTCTCGGGGCACTCGGTCTTACGTTTGACTGCCGGGGATGATTTTGATGAAAGATACGGGATCTCGTTATCTTTCTCGGGCGCACTGGTCTTACGTTTGGCCAGGGGGATGATTTTGATGAAAGATACGGGATCTCGTTATCTTTCTCGAGGAAATCGGTCTTACGTTTGACTGCCGGGGAAGATTTTTGATGAAAGATACGGGATCTCGTTATCTTTCTCGAGGAAATCGGTCTTACGTTTGACTGCCGGGGAAGATTTTGATGAAAGATACGGGATCTCGTTATCTTTCTCGAGGAAATCGGTCTTACGTTTGACTGTCGGGGAATGATTTTGATGAAAGATACGGGATCTCGTTATCTTTCTCGAGGAAATCGGTCTTACGTTTGACTGTCGGGGAAGATTTTTGATGAAAGATACGGGATCTCGTTATCTTTCTCGAGGAAATCGGTCTTACGTTTGACTGCCGGGGAAGATTTTGATGAAAGATACGGGATCTCGTTATCTTTCTCGGGGCACTCGGTCTTACGTTTGACTGCCGGGGGTAATTTTTGATGAAAGATACGGGATCCGTTATCTTTCTCAGGGCACTCGGTCTTACGTTTGACTGCCGGGGGGATTTTGATGAAAGATACGGGATCTCGTTATCTTTCTCAGGGCACTCGGTCTTACGTTTGACTGCCGGGGGGATTTTGATGAAAGATACGGGATCTCGTTATCTTTCTCAGGGTACTCGGTCTTACGTTTGACTGTCGGGAAGGATTTTGATGAAAGATACGAGATTTCGTTATCTTTCTCGGGGCACTCGGTCTTACGTTTGACTGCCGGGAAAGATTTTGATGAAAGATACGGGATCTCGTTATCTTTCTCAGGGCACTCGGTCTTACGTTTGACTAGCTAGGGAAGATCTTGATGAAAGATACGGGATCCGTTATCTTTCTCGGGGCACTCGGTCTTATGTTTGTATTTGCCGGGGAAGATTTTGATGAAAGATACGGGATCTCGTTATCTTTCTCGGGCACTCGGTCTTACGTTTGGCTTTGCGGGGGATTTTGAGGGTCGACTGCGATGCATATTATGCGGGGAGAGAGGGTGACGCGCCGGCATGGCGTGGGTCGCCTTTGAGGACACCGGTGGAGCCTCCCGCCGATATGATGCACACCGAGCGATCGGTCCGTGACTGGGATGATTCAGAGCGGCCCGGCACTTCTCGGATTTCGTGGCGGCTGAGCCATATGCGACATTCGTCTTGAGGAGAGTGAGGATGCCTCGGGTTACGGATAGGGAGGGGCTTGGGATCCGCGGTACCCTCGGGCAGATTTTCCTATATCCAGGAGATGGGGTCCGATTGAGGGTGCAGATCCCTCGGCCGGCGACTTCCACGAGCTTTCCGGCCTCGTCAGGGTATGAAGGTATGGCTTCACCTTTTCCCCTTCTTTTCTTTCTTTTGTTTCATCATCTTTATCATCACCTCTTTTTTTGACGCTTTTGCTTTTGTGCGGTTTTCGGAGGTGGTCGTCGAGAGCTAAAAGCAAGTGATCGGGGCAAGAGATTCATCGGGAGGATGGTCGCTTGCGGGACTCCTCGAGCTAGAGCGAGGCGACCACGGCGGCGCACGTCGGACGGGAGGCTTCCCCTATTCGCTCGGAGACTTCCTCAGAGACTCCTTTGTCTCCTTTTCTTGATCATCGCGCAGTACTGCCTTCGGATCACGTCATTCTAGGGGATCCACACGGGCAGGGACACGTTTGGCAGCATGGCGGGTCGTCTTCGTACGTGCAGGAGTCTGATGCCTTCACCTTCGGGTACGACTTTTCGCGAGATCTCGGCTTGCCCTATCGGAGCGTGCCGGTTGGTCTGATGAGCCTCTTTCGGAGACGAGGACGATCCTCGAGCCCAAGATTTTCGGGGCTCTGAGGAGGCGGGCCCGAGTCGCAAGAGGGCCGGGGGAGACATCGGGCGCTGGAGACTCCGATTGATTTTTTTTTTGAGATTTGAGATTGAGATTTAGATTTGTACAGCTTATGCACATTTTTTCTTTTTTTTTTTGGATGTAATAATTTAGGATTTTATTTATGTTTGTTTGTTTTTTTTTTTTTTATGCACACTCTTTTTTTTTTGAATGTAATAATTTAGGATTTTATTTATGAATGCAATGCAATATGAATGCAGTGTTGCATGAGCCTTGGTTTTTTTTTTATTTTTTATTTTTTTTGCAAGGGTGTTTGGTATATGGTGGTTTGGGGAGGTTTTGCACGGGTTTCGAGCAACGGGACGGAATATTCCTCTTTTGGTGTAGCGGCTTGGGTACATTGCAAAGATTTTTTGCAAACTCATCCGCGCGGATAGGGGCGGAATCGACATTTGTCCTTTAATTTTGGTTCGAACTGGTCTTGCTTTATTTCAAATTCAAATATCCTCTTCAACCTCCGAGTCAAACGGCCATTTTCGGGGAGAAAGAGAGAAAAACCATGGAAATGGCCAAAAATTCTCCAAAATTGTCCAAAGAAAGGCAAATGTTGTTCTTTGAAAAGTTCAAGGAGTGGTGTAGGGAGATCATGCACGAGAGAAGATCATTCTTTGAAGAAAGGTACAAGATACGATGCTTGTGGTCTCTCGAAAGAATTGGTTCCGGATTATGACCTCTTAAGAGCTTCTTCTTCGTTTTGGGATACTAGAAGGCATGTCTTTTGCCTTTCCTTCAACGAGATTGTTCCATTGTGGAAGAATTTCGGGCCTTGCTTGGAGGTCCGGAGGTGGAAGAGATAGCGGTTCCTTTGCCGGAGAGGCTTCTTTTGTTGACAGATTGTGCGTCCTCCTTCATCTTTCCCGGAGGAAAGCGCAAGGTATGATCCGCGGTCCCGATCATTTCGATATTTCCGGTCTTCCCGACAGATTTAGGGGCCTAGGTTTGGTGGATGATGCCTATTGGGATGCCTTTGCACTTTGTATGTTTGGCACCTGTTCATGGTCTATTCCTTTGGGATGCGTCATCGATCTCTGCTTGGATGTTGTCGTTCCTTTGTCGCACAGGCGAGAGATGTCGTTCCTTTGATTCTTGGGGAGACTTTTCATGCTCTCGACAGATTAGCTACCGGACGGCGGTATATGCACGGGGGCAGCCCGTTCCTCTTGACCACTGTGGGCGATGGAGCGTTTGGGGGTTCTTCGGGAAACCTACGATATGATCGGAGCCTTGGACTTTTGCCGGGAGAGGTGTTGATGTAGATTTTGATGATCGGGGCTCGTGGGAGCGTTGGATGGCGGGTCGCGGGCTGAAGATATCGAGATGGTTGGTGCCTCATTGGCGGGTGGAGACTCGCGAGTGCTTCGGGACGGGTCTCCGTGGTTATGCTTAGGGGCTTTCTCGGTCCGGTTTCTACATTTCGGCTTTAGTCCGAGGCGGTTTGGCTTGGAGCGGGTTCCTTTGGAGGGCTTTGATGATATAGCCACCGGGGTGGTGGCTCCTGTTTCCATGGATGATCTCTCGGTGTTTCCATTTCTTTCCCGAGCATGGAGGTATGATGCCTTTCCTCCTCGGGTCATTCTCGAGCGTCAGAGACCGGTGTTCTTGACCACTTGGTACCTGGATTGGTACGAGAGGCATGCAGGAGAGACTCGGGTGGCTATTTTGAGGCGGCGTGAGGCCATTATGGGTGCGGAGGACTTTGTTTACGAGAGGAGGAGGGCCGAGGCGAGGGCCAATCCTCATGACGGGAGCGGAGACGCGCGGCGATTATGAGGCTTACGTCGAGACGGGAGAGGAGGGCTCCTATGTTACCGGCTAGGTTACGGGAGATGAGGGATGACGCTAGGGCTACTAAGGCCACGACGGAGGCGGTTTGATAGACCATTTGTTCCCTATACCGAGCTTGGTAGGAGGAATACCGACATTTTCCGGTTCGAAGAGAAAGACTCGGAGGGGAAGAAGAAGGGAGAGGCCGATGCAGTGGCTTGGAGTGACTACGAGGTTTCAGTATCCCTTTCTTGCCATGAGAGACACATTAGTTTGATTATGTATCTTAGTTTTCCTTTAGCGAGGTTGCCGGTTGTAGGAATGAATCGGGCTTAGACTCATCAAAGAGCTTTTAACTTGTAATGAATATTTGAATTGCTTTAGAGTTTTCGAGACGCTTTCATGGTCGATCAATTGTATTGATGCCAAAGTATGGCTTTTATTTGTGCTTTAGACCGAACCGTTTCCATTTGCCTACGTTCCCCTCATTTTGAGGAGCTCGGGTCTTCGTAGTTCAACCTGGTGAACTCTTTTTTTGTTTTTTTTTTTTGTTTTTTTTTTTTTTTTGGTGCAACCTGTTTTTACCTAGGCCGCCCTTCTCGGGTTTCTAACCTAGTTGGGTATTACTCTTTTAGCACTCTTTTTTTTTGTTTTTTTTTGGTCTTTTTTTTTGGTGCACCTGTTTTTACCTAGGCCCCTTTTCGGGTTTCTAACCTAGTTGGGTATTACTCTTTTAGCACTCTTTTTTTTGTTTTTTGTTTTTTTGGTGCTTTTTTTTACCTAGGCCGCCCTTTTCGGGTTTCTAACCTAGTTGGGTATTACTCTTTTAGCACTCTTTTTTTTTGTTGTTTTTTTTTTTTTTTTTTTTTTTTTTTTTTTTTTTTACGCGTAGTATCTGCGCGGCTTGTCACCATTCCTTTGGGTGTACAAAGGGATTCCGTCGAGGTGCGAGTTGCATGGCTCCTCAGGAGAAGATCTTACGGACGACATATGGCCCGACCCATACGAGGCTCCCATTTGCGAGAGGGTTGATACGGGTGGGGGCTTTTCTTTTAGAAGCGAGATCACCTTCTCGGATCTCCCGATGCTTTACTTTCTTGTCGAAGGCTCTGGCCATTCTTCCTTGGTAGGCCGGATGTGTTCCATGGCCTTCAATCGGCGTTCGTCTAGTAGGGCCAATTCATCATGGCGACTTTGGAGCCATTCGACCTCGTTGATCGGCTTTCCGGCGGTATACGGAGCGAGGTATTTCCGGCTCGATTGGGAGTACGGCTTCCATTCCGTATGTGAGGAGCAAACGGTGTTTCCCCGATTGCCGTTCGGCCCGATGTTACGTAGCCCCGAGTGCCGGGTGTAACTTCTCGGGCCAATCTACGCCTTGGACGGCCATTTTCCGGATGATATTTTCGAGTCTTGTTTCTTTGCTTCGACGGCTCCGTTGGTTTGGGGCACTGTAGGGAGATGACTTGTGACGGGTTATTCGGAATTCCGCGGCAATTTTTCACATTCCCCTTCGAAGTGGGATCCATTATACGAGATGATTTGGTGGCCACCGTATACGCACATGATGTTTTCTTTGATGAAGAGGGCAACTTTCTTTGAATTGAGGATTTTGTAGGACTTTGCGAGCATCCTTTCCACTTCCTTCGAAGAAATGACCAATCTGCGTCTCTTTAGGCTCTTCCGCGGTTCCCAAATTCACACTCGTCAAAATCTCTTCGGCGGCTTGGGCTCGATTTTCCTCTTCCCGGACAACACCTTAAAGATTTTTTTTTGTTGTTTGATTTTTTTTGTTTAATGTATACTGCTTCTTTATCTAATGAATTATTATTAAAAAAATTTTTATTAATTAATTCATCATTAGTTAAAGTGGCAATCAAGGGATACTCGAAAGGTTCGTCATTTCATTGAAAACGAAAGGGGGTACGGCGCTTGCTACGGACTCGTAGTCTTCGGGCGTAAGGCCGTCGGACGACCCTAGAGACTCGATCTTAACGAGAGAGAGGCGGGAGGACTTGTCCTAGATTGACACAAAGGGACGGGGGACCAATCCAAGCTTGGTGATCATTTCCTCCTTGGTCGCGGATGGGCACGAGAGAGTTTCCCAATTCTTTAGCGGCATCGCTATTGGTGGCCTCATGACTCGGGAAGCTGTCTTTGTTTTGTTTTCCTTTCTCAATTGCCGCTATCATCTCTTGGACCGAGCCGAGATCAATCGGGTCGCACTGGACTTCTTCTTCGAACAATTCTTTGCATAATCGAGACCATCCCAATCATCGAGGAAATTCCGTGGCCTTAGCTTTTAGCCTGTCGGTTCGAATTCGGGTTTCGGATCTTCTGGGCGGTAGGAATAGTGGTTGTGAGCTTCTCGGCTGTTCCACCGGAGTCGAGCACGCCTACGAAGGTATACTTACTCTTCATGGCGGTGGTAGCCCCGGGTATCTTGGGTAGGTCCGGGAACATTCTACGGACCGGGTTAGCCTTGGTTCCTACGAACTTGTTGAGGCTATCTTGTAGCTTTAGCCATCCTGCCGTAGGAGTGGGCTCTGTGATGTTTCTGGTTGTGTGGGACCCTTTACAAAGTAGTCGGCCAAATTAGGGTGAAGGGGAGAGATTTGGGATTGTCGGTAGGGACCTTTCTGTGGCGGCTTCAAATCTTTTTCCCTTTGCGGTGTCATTGGGGAGGCCTCATATCCCGGGCCGTGGCGAGTATTTTGTCCTTTTACTTCGATGAGTTTGAAAGTTCCTTGTTGGCGCTTCCCAGGGCCAGAGGCCGGGTAGATAGCTCATTTTTCTCATCATTTTCAAGACCGGTGGGATTTTATCCCGAGTGACCGTCGGATCTATGTTGCACACTTGGGCCTTGGGAGGCTCGGCCAGTGAAGCCCGTTAGCATGTGACCTTCCTCGTCATGTTTGATTTCGAGAATAGGTATTCCGCCCGTATCTGTGCCCTCTAAAGTGACTAAATCTCAGTAAATGGTCGTCGGATCCCCATTCGAGGCGAATTTCACAGCTGGTGGAGGCTTGAGGCGACCCGCTTTGACTTGGTGCGGCCAAGGTCTTCCCGACGGGGCATTGAAAGTAATCGGGATGTCGATAACTGGAATTCCACAGGTATCAATTTACATCCCAAACCCGGAGGTCTAAAGTAGCAACTCAGGGTTTGCTCGGGATGTTGAGTCGTAAGCTTTGTTTGTGAGAGAAGAAGGCTTCAAGTACGTAGTCTTGATATCAAGCAAGCTCATGATCTTTCTTTGGAAGAATGTTCATTCCGGACCCATTATCAACCGGGACCCGAGGAGGCGTCGTTCATCCAGTGGGTGTGATGAAGAGAGGCTCATTATGATCGGCCCCAAATTGAGGGAGGTCGAGATACGTGAAAGTGATTATGTTCCCGTAGTGGATGTTTCCAATCAGTGTACCACATCATCGGGAGTAGCATCAATAGGCACGAGTGCGAGCCGGGCTTTCTTCCGGCTTCGGCTTATGGGGATAAGACGAAGTGAGTAGAGACCGAGAGGGAAATGTTGGCTGTGTTTGCTTATTTGGGTGAGCACGGGATCCTCTTTTCGAGTGCAGGTTTGTTTGTCTTAGCGTAGGGCGGCGATCTTCTTTTGGTGCTTGATACGTGGCCTTCTTATACGCCTTGGGATTTCCTTGGAAGATACGCCGGATCGGGTCAACGAGATTAACTTCCTCATCGATCGTCTCTTGGTGGATTTCTTCAATCTTTGCTAGGGTCGATGGGGGAGCCCTTTTGGCTATTGGCCATTGGTTACGACGGAGTCTAGTGACGGTGAGGCTGAGCATGTGGCTCCTTCTGGCGGCCCTTATAAGCTGCTTCCCAAGTCACGAGGCTTTCGGGTTTGGGGTTGTGTTGTTGCCCCTTGGATGGCCCGCAGAGCTAGGGCGTCCTCGATTCACTCTCATGGCCGGCCTTGCTCATAGTTATCATGCAGCAAGAGTCGCTATTGTCGGGACTCGGCGGCTTTTCGATCTCATCCCGGTATAGTGCAGCCATTACGATTCCCTTACGTAATACTCGAGTTGGAGATGATTATAGCGTTACGCGTGGGAGGCGCATCCGGTATCATGCCGGTTTCTAGGACTTCTACGAAAGGCGACATACATTCGGGGAAGGTGACCTCTTCTTGGGTAACCACGACAAGGAGTGTTACTTTGTTCGGGTGGATTTGATCTAACCATGGTTATCTTTTCATTTGGGCGGATGGGAGTTAATTTTCCTCTTTCGATCGGATCTTCGACTATCGGCTGGATCGGACACTGAAAACCCTTTCCCCCAAGCATGGTAGCGGTGTTGAATTCTAAGACATCCACGTGCTCGAGATCCATGAAACTTCATGGCCTTCGTGTCCTCGGTCTCATATTCGTCTTCCGAAGTTTCTTCGTCGTCGTAAACTGTGATAACCAACCATTGTGCTGGCTCCCGTGGGCTCATTTCCGGCATGATCGTTCCAGATTGTTTCCGGATGCGGGGCCTCGGTTGACTCTTCACTCTCGTCATCATCATCGTCATTGCTTTGTCATCGGAATCATCTACGGGATTTCGGGTGAGAGGAGCCTTTGATCAAACCCGTTGGGGGAATATGGGTGCGTGCGGCCGCAAAAGTTGTCATATGTTCCCATTCCGGAAGTGGCAATTGTGACTCGGCTTCTCCTCCCGAAATTGCGGGGAAGAGTGAGAGGGGTGGCACGTATTTGACACCAGGTAGGATATAGAAGGAATCCTCCTCTTCCGATTCTTACTGTTCTCGGGATCATATTCGGGCTCTCCTAGAGCCAATTTGCAGAAGTGTACTAGCTCCCGAGATGCTCTTCGGCCTCTTTCTTGATAAGCCCAGTACGGGTGCTTGCCGGAAACTTTCTTGCTCAATCTTTCTTGATTGTTCTAACCATCTTGTATAAATAGTTCTTTCATGTTACGGCGGAACGGCCCCGGTTCTTCGGTATCGGCCTTCCCTTCATCCGAAAAATAGCGGGCCTCGTATTCTTGCAAGGAGTCTCGACATGAGACCAAGATGGGTTGATTCGTTCGATATCCTCGAGGTGAGGGAATCCGGGTCGGGATCCTCGACGAGATTGGCCACGGGTATTTGGGGACCTTCATCGGCATCTTCTGGGCGTGTGAAGATTCTCCGCATTCAATCATATTCACGATTATGGTTCCGTGGCAGCGGATTTTTGGCTGTGTTGGGCCCCTCGGGGCCTTCCAACTTTCCTTGCTCTATTAGCCCCTGAATTGCCTTTTCGAGTAAAGCGGTGTCGATCGGATGTCAGTGAGCTTGATGAAAGGCACAATACTTTGTAGTATCCACGGGAGCATTCGGATTCTGGGTTGGAAATTCTCCAAAGGCCGCAGCAAGCCTTCTTTCACCCGAGTCCCTAAAGATGTCATTCGGGGGCATTCCAAAGTTTTCGAGATTTATGACCCGCGGTGCAGGCTCGGCCGGTTTCACGGGAGCAAAAGGAGTCGTGTTATTACATTCTGTCCCGCATAGTTAATCGTCTCTTTGCCTTTAGCGGGAGCAGGGGCAGGTGTTTGCGGGAGGAGCCCGATATACGTAGTGTGCAAAGGCCAGGTTGCGATTGTAGGCCTTTTCAAACTTAGGCTGCAGAGTTAACCATGGCCCGCAAGTCAGTATGGGAAGTGGCCGAGGGAGGCTCTCGAGATGTGGTTTCAAGCATGACCGGAAGATGTCCAGTTGTTCCTCTTCGGAAGGAGGGATGACCATTTCACCGAGTTTCGATTCCACCGCTTGTAGAAGTCCCCAACATTCTCATCGAGCATTTGCCTTTGTTGTTTGTAGGTCAACCCTATTTGTTTCCCATTCCAAGTTGGCCTTATATTTCTCTCGTGAAGGCATTGGTAATCTGGTCCCATGTGGCCCCGGCTTCGGGTTTCAAACGGAAGAACCATTTTAAGGCACTTGGACTTCAAGGATAGATGAAATAGTCACCGCCGATTGGTACATCCTTTGGCTTTCATCGCCAAGGTATATGTGTCCAAATGGGTTTTGGGACATGCGGTCCCATCAAAGAGATCAGCATTTGGCATCACGAATTTGTGGGGCGGAGGAACAATGGAGTCCGTGCAGCCCAGGCGGAAGGCGGACTTCTTGGCGGTCGGTTCGACGTCTGCGCTTTCATTTCCTTGTGTTGTTCCATGAACCGGGCCAGATGAGGGTCTTGTGGCGGAACCATGGCATTCAAGCTAGTGGGTGAGCTAGAGAGGAGCTACCAGGAGGCGGGCCGGTGGAGGGAACGGCCGGTCCGGGACGTAGGTGAAAACCTATCCTGAAATTTGAGTTACCACAGGGAGCATGAGTAGGAGCCCGAGCAAAAGGATAGAACCTTGCGGCTTGCTTTGTTGATTTTCAACCGGCAAAGTAGGTGGAGGCAGCCCGATGTGGCCGGATAACTTGGATTTCCAGTGGGGCCCGTAAGTAGGCTTGAGTGCGGCCTTTGTCCGGATTGTTGAATTGCGTGGCCGCTTGTGGTGAAGGTGTGTAACCTGGGGTACTGCGGTCTGGTGATTCGGATGACACCGGATGGAGGCTTGGTAACCCATAGAAGTCTGAGTGAGGAATGGATTTGTGTGAGGAGCGAGTGAACTAATACATTACGAGGAGGGGCTCCCGACCGTGGCCCGTAACCAAGTTGTGGCGGCATTCCGAACCGCGGTTGTTCTTGTGAAGGTCCGGATTGATCGGTTCCGAACCGAGGAGGGATCCCGATTAGGCTGTGGCATTCCGAGATAGCCCCAACCATGAGAAGACATTCCGTGCGATTTTGCCCCACCGATTTGTGCCGTCGGCTGCATGGATCCGGTGGTGCGTGGTTGGGGAGCCGGGTGACCCGAAAATCGAGGAGCATGGGCTCTGGTAGTGGCACCATAGGAGGTGGGTGGCGGCATCCTGGTGTAATCGGGCGGCGAGAGTGGGGTTGGCATCCTCGTCTTCTTCCACGGTGAAGGTGCCATCGGGATTGAGGCCGGCCGACCAGTGACTCTTAATAGCCTCCATAAGGTGTTTAGCCGTGCTTCTGTCGTAACCTCATACGTTCGCTAACCGATTCCCATTTGTTGCTACTGTCCGAGGGGTCCCGGAGGCGGAGTGATGTTATCCCCATCATTACCGGCTGATGCGGACATTCCCAAACCCGGAGTCGGAACAAATGGCGAGGGCGACGATGCGCTTGACTCTTCCCAGATCAAACGGTGACCGGTGCCCGAAACCAAGCTTTGTGCGGAGGCTGCGGGGAAAGGACATGAAGGTTCGAGATGTCGGGAATGGAAGGAGGGTAGGTGTTTGGGCTTTAGGCTCATGCAACATGCGATTATTTATTCACGTTTACTTAAAACATGTTTTATTATCCTAATCGGTTGGAAAAGATTGCTCATCTTTTCGCAAACTACTCGATTCTGGATCGGTGGGCCCCGTCGCTACGTCTATAAGCCCCTCGTATTCCACTGTATTTCGACCTCCCGGGGTGGGCTGACCCGGGCGAGGGTCCTATAGGGGCAGCGGGTCCCACCGACCGAAAGAAAAACGTTCCTAAAAGTCGGCGGGTAATCGAGTCTTAACGAGCATTCGATGTAAATTACGGACAAAGCCGACGTCGAAAGTCAAGATCATGTCCGAGGAGCTCGACAAAAAGTCGGCATGATTTGGGTGATAAGCGTCCACGATTGATCTTGACTTGTCGTCGGTTAAGCCGTAATTAGGCATGGAATAATCATTAATCCTTGATGACTCGGTGTCAATCTTGGGAGTCGTGTATAATTTGTGCCGTCGAGCCGAAGTCAAGGCGCGGTCAATATCTTGGTCAAAGTCCGCGGCGGAAAACCGGCAGAACTTCGACTCGATTAGGGTCCCGAAAGATATTGAGTCGGTATGCCGACAAAGGCTTGAAAGGAAAGGTCTATACACGGACGGGGCATGACACAGACCGGACTAAAAACCAACGGGTCTCGGACAAAGTGTGTCACGGACAAGTGCATGGTCGACACGAGGCTCCGTGGGATGTTTGGGTAGTCCCGTGCTCATCCGAGAGGCGTAATAAGACCAAACGGACCGCGACAAGGATTTCCGGGTTAAGGACGTAGTGTGCGGTGTACGGTCACGTGCGCGTAGTGTGCAAGCAAGCCTATATTCTTTTTCTCGAGTAAAATAGAAATTTTTTATGTGTCTTAAAAATATGATGCATGATTTTTTTTGGAAATTTTCTTTTTTTTTTTTAAAATCCTTTTTTTTTTGAATTTTTTTTTTTTTTGAATTTTAATGAGCACATAAGCACGAAAATTCCGACAGTTAGGGACATTATTCCGACAGTCAAAATTTTGACTTTCTCCGAGGCGGCCAAAACAACATGAAAACTGTGCAAAAATCAACACACACACAAAAATGATTTTCAAAGCCGGGACGGAAGCTTGACCCTCAAAAGCTTTTTTTTTTGAAAACGGTGATACCGGTACGTGGGATTGTTAGACCACAATTTATCCCCGACTCGTGTTAGGAGGCGATAACGGGAAATTTAGTGGTTTCCACCAATATACCAAATACCATTTTTTTTAAAAAAAAGCTTTATCCCCAGCGGAGTCGCCACTGTGATGATGTTGCCATTCGCGGGAAAATTCGATTTTTGCGTTTCTTTGAAAAACCAAATAAAACCGGAAAAACGGAGTCGCCACGCCATTTTAATTTTGAGGGCCAAAACTTTGAAAAAGCCCGAGATCAGAGATTTAGGTTCGGAGGTCATGTTACGCGTCGGGAAGGACGTTAGTGTGCACCCGACGCGCCTCGTAAAACGAGTCTTCCAAGCTGAAAATCATTTGTGTGTGTGTTTTGGCCAAAATAAGTTGAAACTCAGAAAAGTAAAAATTGGGATATCTTTTTTAAGACTTTAAACTGATCCCATGATTTTTTAGAAGATTTTTGGATTGAGATTTGGTACTCAAAAGACCTTTTGAAGTTGAGAGCCATTTCTGCCAGAATGAAAAAGGCAGTGGACCTTTGATTTTAAAAGGGATTCAAGGGTCTTAAAACTTCATAATCTGGATAAACTCAGAGAATGAAAGTTGTTCTAGACACCTTAAATAAAGTTTGTGCGAAGGAATTTTCCATTTTGGAGAAGATTTGAGGGGTCAAAACCTTCTGGAAACCTCAGATATGAGATCTGGATTCTCAGAAGCTGATGAACTAGCCTCTGAAAGAAAATTTGAAAAGAGGAGTTTTACTCACCCAAAAAATAAGGTAAAAATATGTCTGGAAAGCTCTGGATGTTGGCTACAAAAAGTATTTTGTAGTCAACACCAAATTCCAAGTTCATCTGTGTCCAAAAATTAAGACCATGGACTGAGGTCTGAGAAAATTGCTACTGGACAGCAACTTCTCAAGAAAGAAAATATGATTTTAAGGGGGGTTTTGCATCCATGCTTGTCCCCATTTCCCTAGGTTTTGGTTAGTGATCACTAGACATTTTAGTGGTGAATCAACTATACCAAACCATCCTTGGGGTACATTAGGACTAAGCATTTCATTTGCTTGGGAAGGGGAATTTTATCCTTTGAAATCAAGATTTTGTGCTTGAAAATGGTTTTTTAGGGTTTTGAAAATGAGTTTGCTTTGCAAGAAAGTAAGAAAGCTTAAAAATAATGTTGATCTTTGTAGAAGATCATCCATGGAGATGGTCTTCCATGGTGATCTTCTTAGATCTAGAGCAAGAAGATGAAAGAACTACATTTTGTAGTTTGAAGATGCATGCATGGATGAGATTTAGGGTTAGGAAGAGGAGGGTTTACCAATCTTCCTTGTGTTCTTGAGTGTTTGGCTTGAATATATGAGTGTTTAGGGCTTGAATATGAGAGTGAGTGGATGAGTGTGAGTTGGGAAAGATTGGAGAGAAAAAGGTGACAATTCTTGTGAATTCTCACTGTTTTCTCTCTATATTTCGCCAGAGGTTCGGTGCAAAATGTGTTCTTCCTCCTTATTTTTGTGACTGGAGGGCTCAATTTATAGCCCTCCTGAAAATGCAAACTCATCCGCGCGGATGGATCCAGGCAGCGTGCACTGTTCATTAAATGCAGCTCCAGCTTTGGACAAGGGGAATAATCTTTTTCAAAATTCAAATTAACAGCCAGTTTTTGTGTCTCCAGCCATTGCTATTTGTGGTTTTATTCTTTTGTTTTTCTTTTTAAGATTCTTTTTAAGGTTTAACCTTAAATAACAATGCCCATTTTACCCTCACTTTGTTAGGAAAGTTAGGATTGTTAGGAATTGTTAGAAATGTTATAACTTTCGTTAATTTTCTAACGAAAATTCTAACAAGCTCAAATTGGAGCACTTACAGGGCGTGTTAAGGAATCAAATATTTCTCCATCACTCACGGATATCTCTCCATCATCTTAGCAATATTCAAGTTGGTTGCCTCTTAGATTATGTCTATCTCCATTCTTTATTCCCTTGATTATGTATATCATTAGTTTATTGTGTATATCTTTAGGAAATATTATGTAAATCTTTAGGAAATATTATGACTCCTTGTATATAAATATTGTAAACATTATGAATGAAAATTACTTTTTGCCAACTTCTTTATACATACACAAACATGCATTCAGAGTAGCCAAAGCAAATAAAGAAATGTAGGTTGCCAATTTTAAAAATCGAATCACTCATAATTTGATTAAATCACTCATATTTAAAAACTGAATCAACCTGAACATTTTGATTCGATTCAGTATCGAATCACTTACATTCTTAACTCTGAAATATTATAAAAGAGACCCTAATTCCGCAAACCCAAAATACAATATATATTACCTTTTCATCCATTCGGCTCCCAAGGAGGTCGCTAACACGATACTATCTCCGGGTTCCTTAACGTCTTCACCGACTTCCCAAGTTATCAATAGCCGTAAACATACTCTACTTAAATGGGTTGTTAGGCTAGGGTACGACTCACGATTATTAAACTCTCTCTTTCTTGCATTCAAGATTATAGTTATTGTTCTTGTTAGATTCTTGTTCTCAACTAGATTTTTTTAGTCGTGACACCCTTTTGGCTTAGCTCACGGTGCTACTTATGTAGGTGATGTGGAGAAGAAGCAATTTGTATCCTTCTAAACCGTTGACTACAAGATTGGACTACTGCAACCCATTTTCTTGTTAGCATCACGATCTAATTTTTCTAGGTAAATGAATATAGGTAAGTTATCAACACCTAATTTAGTCTAGTCTAGTCTAAGAAATTATGCTTGTAAATTTCAAATTACATGAGTGCTTACAGAATTCGAGTGTTCTATTCCTTCTCTAAATGTTCTAGAAATCACTCAACTGCAACACAGTTCCATTCACAATCTCGACTCACCCAAAGTAATTATTCCATCCTCTTGCACTGTTCTACTAACGAAACGACGCTTTTGAATCAAAATATCAACGAACCCACTTAACTACTCTTCTTCATGTTTAATGCAGCTTGCACGTGATCTGCTCGCCTATGCAATCCATACCCATAAAGGTTTAAAAACTTGAATCTTTCGTCTACTGCGACTTTCATAATCCAAATTCGTTGCCCAAATCCGTTCCCAACGAATTCCCATGTTCATCAATCTTCGCCCATTATTACTACACCCACACATCCCCATTAAAACAATCCGTCTATATCCCTTCAAATCCTAGCAACTACCAGATTATGCAACCCTTGACCGAGATCCAATGCCCTTCCATGATTATGTGACTGCAATTCAGATCTCTGAATACATGTAGTCCCGAATGCATTTGGATTTAGAGGTGGCCATTTCGCGAACCGGACCGGCTAACTGGTCGATTTTGAACCGGTCAAAACCGTGAAAAACCGGATTAACCGAAATCGGGTTTTTGGCGGTTCGGTTACGGTTGGGAGGTAATGGAAACCGGTGCAACCGCCGACGGTTAAACCGGAAATTGAACCGGATTTGAAATTCAAATCAAACGGTCATATGACCGTTGGGCTTGGGAAGTTGGGCCTGCCTGTGCGCCGGCCTGTCACTCTGTCCCCCCCCCCTTCCAGTTAGTTAGTAAATAACGGATTTAACCAAAAAAAAGTTTTTTTTTTACTAATTAAAACTGACTATAAATATCACCTCCCTCTTCCCATTTTATTTTCACATTATTTCTCTTTCTCTTCTACTCTCAAATATTCACATATTATCTTGAAAGGCTCTGTTAACTTGATCAACAGATAGATGATCAGACAGTTAAGCTTTGGCAGCTAAGGTGGATCTTAGCTGTCAGATATTAACTGATTTAAAAGACAGAGATAAATATGCAGCGGAATAAATAATGGTGAAATAATGTAAAGACAAGTGATTAGTGTATGTGTGTGTGAGTGAGTGTGTGTTTGTGTGTGATAATACCAAATAACCCAAGTGTTTAAGTGGTTCAGAGTTTACTCCTCCTATGTCCACTCTCACTGTCAATCTTGACACGTGAGTTCAATCCACTATACTCTAGGTAGATTTAAGAGTTATAAGATTGATTAGGCAAGTTCCTTGAACTTCATTTTCCTAATTAGTACAGTTAATTAGGGATTTGCCTGTTACGAAGCAAATTACACAATACACACTTAAAGTACAGTCTTAAGTGGTTTACAAGATTGTTTATACACTTGAAGTGCAGTCTCAAGTGTCTGAAGTTTGTTTTGATGATTGTTTGCAGGTATGCAAGGGAGTGAGAAAGGTTGCAAAGGTTGTGGGTTAAAGGACTGTATGTAGGGTTTCCGAGGGTCCATGCGCAGCGGAATAAGCAATAACTCGAAAAACCCCAAGCCCTAGAATCCGTTCTAGATGAATAATTAAGAAAGATGAAATAGAAATACCAACCTTGAATGTTTTTGCCTTTGATAAACTTGACCCAACTCCAGATTGAACGACCTTGTTAATCCTTGATGAACGAACGGGAATCATGAACCAAAGATCTTGACGAGCGAAGATCCTCTATGTGTATCCACGCGATGAACGAACCCTAGAACTCTTCTAGGAGGATTGCTAGATCCTATTGATTGAAACACCTTTCAATCAATGAAGAACAATGGATTTGGTGGTGTTTGATTCTCAATTCTCAATTGAAATCTCTCACTCTTGGTGTTTCTCTCAAGCCAAAACGTTCTAATGACGACTAGGGCAACCAGGGGTAAGTATTTATACGTTATAAAACTTTTCCCCTCGTGAAAACCCTAGTTTTAAGTCAATTCCGCGTCAGTCCAGTGCCCAGGGGACGAGTCGTCCCCCAGGGGACGAGTCGTCCCCTGGCACCCAGCTTCTGAATCTGGCGTCCCCTTTAAGGGGAATAGTTGGTTCTGGCCTGGGGACGAGTCGTCCCCTGAGAACAAAAACTCCATATTCTTCATTTTTGACAATTCGTTCGATGCGTGTGACCCCATAGGACTATATTATGTTGGCAATGAGTTCGATCACATCGATCCTCATAAGACATGAGCGGACTCTAGCAAGCCATCATGCCTACCCAAATAATATAATATCAAGTTCGATTTCCTATATAGAACATATCACAATCCCATTGTCACACGATGTTATATTGAACATGAGTCATGGTCCACGTCAACTCATATTGTTCAATGCTTTCTCGTTACCAAGTAAATTGATTAATCGAATGACATTAATCACATTAATTCATTCGGGCATGGCCATGCACTACATCAATCTTACTTACGAGTGGCCTAGCAAACATCTCTCTTTACGAGGGACAATTTCCATCTTGACTTATCATTCTTCCCAACAAGAATCATACCATGCCAATGATATCCCTTATTGTCATCCGGTTAAAGACAACGTTAAACTATATCAAACATGATATTCATCGAGCGGAAGATGATGATAATCTCAGGTCAAAGGATATCAATGATATGACTATATGAGATCTAATTATGACATTTGACCATGACATAGATCTCATAATGGGTCAAGTCCAGTACCTTGTTCTCTAACAAGTACCCATGAATCTAATGTGCATCTCCATGCATATAATCATCACATGATTATCCATTAGACTTCATACTAGTGCTTCATAAGTACTAGGGACACGATTATTATAACTAAACATGCAAACACATATAATAATCAAAGAATCAATCTCATATATAAATGAACAATGACATTACATAAAGGTCTATCTCTATAGGCCTAGGGCACTAACACCTACAGTCTCCCACTTGCACTAGGCCCAATCATTCATGTATCTTATACCCATGGACCTAACATGACCATCATGTTTAGCTTGTGGTAAAGGCTTGGTGAGAGGGTCCGAGATGTTGTCATCCGTTGGTACCTTGCATATCTTGACGTCCTCCCTTTCACAGATTTCTCGAATGAGGTGGAAGCGTCTCAAAATGTGTTTGGATCGCTGATGTGACCTTGGTTCTTTTGCTTGGGCAATAGCACCATTGTTGTCACAGAACAGCTCGATCGGGTTAGTGATACTCGGAACGACTTCTAAGTCACTAACGAACTTCTTGATCCAAACCGTCTCCTTAGCCGCATCTGATGCTGCTATGTATTCGGCTTCTGTTATAGAATCAGCAACAGTGCTCTGCTTGGAACTCTTCCAACAAACAGCACCTCCATTTAGCATAAACACAAAACCAGACTGCGATCTATAGTCATCTTTGTCGGTTTGGAAGCTTGCATCTGTGTAACCCTTTACAACCAGATCATCTTCCATTCCTCCAAATACCAAGAATACATCCTTAGTCCTTCTCAAGTACTTAAGGATATTCTTGACAGCTATCCAATGGTTCTCACCAGGATCAGACTGGTATCTACTCGTTGCGCTTAGAGCGTACGAGACATCAGATCTAGTACATAACATGGCATACATGATAGACCCAATTGCCGAAGCATATGATATATCACTCATCCTCTTTCGCTCATCATTTGTCTTAGGACAATGAGTCTTGCTAAGAGTAATGCCATGTCCCATTGGCAAGTATCCTCTCTTAGAATTTTCCATGCTGAATCTTCTAAGGACCTTGTCAATATATGTACTCTGACTCAAACCAATCATCCTTCTTGATCTATCTCTATAGATCTTGATACCAAGGATATAAGCCGCCTCACCCATATCTTTCATTGAGAAACATTTTCCTAACCAGGACTTTACAGTCTCAAGTGCAGGAACATTGTTTCCAATGAGCAAGATGTCATCGACATACAATACCAGAAATAGCACTATGCTCCCACTTATCTTCTTGTATACACAAGGTTCATCTTCATTTTTGATGAAGCCAAAATCTTTGACTGATTCATCAAAACGTAGATTCCAGCTCCGGGAAGCTTGCTTCAATCCATAAATGGATCTCTGCAACTTACACACTTTGTTAGAATCCTTTGGATCGACAAACCCTTCAGCCGTATCATGTATACATCCTCAAGTAGGTTTCCGTTAAGAAACGCTGTTTTGACGTCCATTTGCCATATCTCATAGTCGTAATATGCGGCTATGGCAATTAGGATTCTAATAGACTTAAGCATTGCTACGGGCGAAAAGGTTTCATCATAGTCAACGCCATGAATGCGCCTATACCCCTTAGCAACTAGCCTAGCCTTATAAGTATGTACCTTCCCATCCATGTCGGTTTTCTTTTTGAAAACCCACTTGCACCCTATGGTTTTTACACCTTCGGGTGGATCAATCAAGTTCCAAACTTGATTATCGTACATGGATTTGATTTTGGATTCCATGGCTCCTAGCCACTTGTCCGAATCAGGAGTGGACATCGCCTCTTGATAGGAAGTAGGTTCATCATTCTCAATGATTTCTACTTCATTACTTTCCGTCATGAGAAATCCATATCTCTCGGGTTCGGATCGTATCCTATCCGATCTGCGAAGAACTTGTGTATCTTGAACCGGTTCCACAACAGCTTGTGAATTTGGTTCCGTCTCTACTATTGGCTCTATGTCATTTTCAGGTTCTTAAATTTCTTCAAGATCAATTTTACTCCCACTAGTTTCTTTAGAGAGAAACTCTTTCTCTAGAAAGACACCGTGTCGAGCAACAAACACTTTGTTCTCGGATTGGTTGTAAAATTGATATCCTTTCGTTTCCTTAGGATAACCAACGAAAATACATTTATCAGATCTAGGTGCAAGTTTATGTTCAGAAACCAATTTCTTTACATAAGCCTCACATCCCCAAATCTTCATGAAAGATAAGCTAGGCTTTCTTCCATGCCACATCTCATGTGGGGTTTTAGGAGCCGATTTAGTAGGGACCTTGTTAAGTGTGAAAGCGGCTGTTTCCAGTGCATGTCCCCAAAAGGAAATAGGAAGGTTCACTTGACTCATCATCGATCGAACCATATCTAATAGAGTTCGATTTCTCCTCTCGGACACACCATTCCATTGTGGTGTTCCGGGTGGAGTAAGTTATGAAACAATTCCACAACTTTTCAGATGATCGTCAAATTCTTGGCTCAAATATTCACCACCTCGATCGGATCGAAGTGTTTTAATAGTTTTGCCAAGTTGATTTTGTACTTCACTTTGAAATATTCTAAATATCTCAAATGCTTCACTTTTGTACTTCATCAGATAGACGTAGCCATATCTGGATAAGTCATCAGTGAACGTTATGAAGTACCGAAATCCTCCCCTAGCAATGCTATTCATTGGTCCACATACATCAGTATGTACGAGAGCCAACAAATCACTAGCCCTTTCACTACTCTTAGTAAAAGGTGCTTTAGTCATCTTGCCCAATAAACAAGACTCGCAAACATCATATGATTCATAATCATATGAGTCTAAATATCCATCTTTATGGAGTTTAGAGATGCGTTTCTCGTTTATGTGCCCAAGACGGCAATGCCATTTATATGTGTCATTCACATTATTTGGTTTGGATTTCTTACTAACATGATAGACATTATCAACATTATTCTCAACATCCAAGACATAAAGGCCATTAAAAGAATGAGCAACACAATAAAGCATGTCATTCAAATAAATTGAAAATTTCTTATTCGCAATAAGAAAATTGTAACCCTCATTGTCTAAACATGAAATAGAAATAATGTTTCGCTCAAATCCTGGAACATAATAACGGTTATTTAAAACTAAAATTAATCCGCTTGGTAAAGTGACTTCGTAAGTCCCTACGGCCAATGCAGCAACCCTTGCTCCATTTCCAACCCGTAGATCTACTTCACCCTCTTTGAGCAACCTTCTATTCTTTAGTCCCTGCACATTTAGGCAAATGTGAGATTCACATCCGGTATCTAATACCCAAGAACTAGAGGTAGAAAGTAAAATATCTATCACATAGATACCTGAAGTCATGGCAATCTCATTGCCCTTCTTCTTCAGTCCTTCCTGATAAAGCTTGCAGTTACGCCTCCAATGCCCAGTTTCCTTGCAATGGTAGCACACCGCATCCTTTTGGGATTTGGGTTTAGGCTTCTCAGCAACGGCAACCTTTGCCTCCGGTTTAGCAACTTTTGCTTTACCCTTGTTTTTGAACCCCTTTCCTTTATTCACCATCAACACTTGATTGGTTTTCTTGGTAATATTGTTCTCCGCATTCTTTAGCATCCCATGCAATTCAGACAGAGATTTATTCATCCCATTCATGTTATAATTCAGAACAAACTGATTATAACTCTCGGGGAGTGAATGCAATATCATATCCGTAGCGCCTCTAACTGGATAGGATACCCAAGCCTCTCAAGGTGTTCGAGGTGACCCTTCATCTTCAACACATGAGGCCCAACAGGTTGTCCTTCAATCATCTTGCATGAATGAAGAGCCTTCATAGTGTCAAACCTTTCCGTACGTGCTTGCAACTGGAACATTTCCTTCAAATGATTTCCCAAATCATAGGCTTCCATGTGTACAAGGTCCTTCTGAAGAGCCTTACACATGGTAGCAAGCATCAGGCAACCAACATCAATAGAATCATCCATATGCTTCTTATGTTGGTCCCTTTCCGCTTTAGTTGCATTAGCAGCAGGCTCGAGTGGAACGGGTCCATCGAGAATGTACAACTTCCTTTCCTGTTTAAGAACAATTCTCAAACTGCGGATCCAATCCACATAGTTATTGCCATTCTCCTCTAACTTGTCCTTCTCAAGGACTGATCGCAGTGACATGTTTTGATTATTGTTTACAGCCATTGATCTACAAAGATATGCAACAAGATATGAACACATATAAGTACCAATTCATTTAAGAGATTAATTAACGTATTTCACAAATACTCCCACTAAATTATATAACCTTCTTATACAAACATGTATAATATAATTTAATAGGCTAAGACCCAACTTTAATTTAATTTCAAGTCGGCTATGGCACGACTGCTCAAAATTAAACTAAAAAGGTAGATAACATTTATCAATCATATCTATATATGACTCTTAGATCATTATGAGATTATAGACATCATATGTCACATGTTTCAATCTCATCTTATGCCTTAGGCCCAAAACTGTTTTGATAGCCTAATTGAGTTCAACCATGTTAAACGTATAACAATCACTGTTTGCTCATCTTGATCATACAAAGATAGAATCAATGTACCTCATTTGTGGCGTAGCCTACATGAAACTATCCGTGTACTCACAAGTGTTTAAACATGGGTGGCATAAACAAACTCAAATTACAAAGAAGGTTCAATTTTTCATGCTTATCAATTACATCCCAAGGTTGATTCATGAAAACTATATGAGCATAATTATGAACATGGAATGATGCAACACATATCACATTTGATCAGTAATTACTAGTACGTGGCCACGTGCTCCAAGTTTATCCCACACTTCCATCGAAGTGCCTGTGGGGAAGGTTTTGGTGTCCAGCCAATATACCAAGTAATACTTAACAAACATCCTAGATTAATCACATTAATCATATTAATGAAATTGACATCCCATAATCTAGATTAATCATATTAATCATATATTACAATTTCATAATCATGGTATATCTATATATACAATTACTTCACAAGTAAAACTTATACAATTTCATATTCTAGATCATGCACATCATGAAAATTCATATAATCATATTACACAATTATCATGATTATCTAACTAAGCATCATGAACGGGGCTCTGATACCACTGTAGGGTTTCCGAGGGTCCATGCGCAGCGGAATAAGCAATAACTCGAAAAACCCCAAGCCCTAGAATCCATTCTAGATGAATAATTAAGAAAGATGAAATAGAAATACCAACCTTGAATGTTTTTGCCTTTGATAAACTTGACCCAACTCCAGATTGAACGACCTTGTTAATCCTTGATGAACGAACGGGAATCACGAACCAAAGATCTTGACGAGCGAAGATCCTCTATGTGTATCCACGCGATGAACGAACCCTAGAACTCTTCTAGGAGGATTGCTAGATCCTATTGATTGAAACACCTTTCAATCAATGAAGAACAATGGATTTGGTGGTGTTTGATTCTCAATTCTCAATTGAAATCTCTCACTCTTGGTGTTTCTCTCAAGCCAAAATGTTCTAATGACGGCTAGGGCAACCAGGGGTAAGTATTTATACGTTATAAAACTTTTCCCCTCGTGAAAACCCTAGTTTTAAGTCAATTTTGCGTCAGTCCAGTGCCCAGGGGACGAGTCATCCCCCAGGGGACGAGTCGTCCCCTGGCACCCAGCTTCTGAATCTGGCGTCCCCTTTAAGGGGAATAGTTGGTTCTGGCCTGGGGACGAGTCGTCCCCTGAGAACAAAAACTCCATATTCTTCATTTTTGACAATTCGTTCGATGCGTGTGACCCCATAGGACTATATTATGTTGGCAATGAGTTCGATCACATCGATCCTCATAAGACATGAGCGGACTCTAGCAAGCCATCATGCCTACCCAAATAATATAATATCAAGTTCGATTTCCTATATAGAACATATCACAATCCCATTGTCACACGATGTTATATTGAACATGAGTCATGGTCCACGTCAACTCATATTGTTCAATGCTTTCTCGTTACCAAGTAAATTGATTAATCGAATGACATTAATCACATTAATTCATTCGAGCATGGCCATGCACTACATCAATCTTACTTACGAGTGACCTAGCAAACATCTCTCTTTACGAGGGACAATTTCCATCTTGACTTATCATTCTTCCCAACAAGAATCATACCATGCCAATGATAGCCCTTATTGTCATCCGGTTAAAGACAACGTTAAACTATATCAAACATGATATTCATCGAGCGGAAGACGATGATAATCTCAGGTCAAAGGATATCAATGATATGACTATATGAGATCTAATTATGACATTTGACCATGACATAGATCTCATAATGGGTCAAGTCCAGTACCTTGTTCTCTAACAAGTACCCATGAATCTAATGTGCATCTCCATGCATATAATCATCACATGATTATCCATTAGACTTCATACTAGTGCTTCATAAGTACTAGGGACACGATTATTATAACTAAACATGCAAACACATATAATAATCAAAGAAGCAATCTCATATATAAATGAGCAATGACATTACATAAAGGTCTATCTCTATAGGCCTAGGGCACTAACACCTACACTGTAAAAAGGGACTGTTAATGTGTGTGGAAAGGCTGCAAAATGGGGACTGCAGAAAGTTGTATAGAGGTTGCAGATGGTTTTATGAGGGCTGTGTAAAGACTGTGAAAAGGGTGTAAAACAGGCTGTGAAAAGGATCTGTAAATGGGTGTGGAAAGGCTGTAAGATGGCTGTAAGAAGGCTGTAAGAAGGTTGTATAGAGGTTGCAGATGGTTATATGAGGGGTGTGTAAAGACTGTGAAAAGGGTGTAAAACAGGCTGTGAAAAGGGTCTGTGAATGGGTGTGGAAAGGCTGTAAGATGGCTGTAAGAAGGCTATAAGAAGGATGTAAGAAGGGACGTGGAGATGGCTGTAGAAAGGGGTGTGGAGAGGGTTGTAAAGGGACTGTAAATGGGTGTGAAAAGCTGTAAAAAAAAGGGACTGGAAAGGGGTGTGAGCAGGAGCTGTAAAGGGCTGTAAATGGGTGTGGAAAGAGCTGTAAAATGGCTTTGTAAAGGGGTGTGAAAAGGGCTGTAAAAAGGCTTGCAGAAGGTTGTCAATGAGGTTGCAGTGGTGTGAAAAGGTTGTGTGTAAAGGCTGGAAAAAGGGTGTAAAACAGGCTGTGAAAAGGGTCTGTAAATGGGTGTGGAAATGCTGTAAAATGGGGACTGGAAAGGGTTGTATAGAGGTTGTAGAAAGAGCTGTATAAAGGGGTGAGGAAAGGGATATGGAAAGGCTGTATGAAGGGATGTGGAAAGGGGTGTAAAAAGGTATAGAGAGGACTGTGTAAAAAGGACTAAGGAAAGGGAAGGATTTCATTCCAATATATAGGAGGGAGAGAGAACTAGCTGTTATGGCTTGGGAACATGGTCATCAATGTTGGTTGATAAATTCTTCACAATTAAATGAAATGTTGTCTCTTCTTTCTTTCAACTTTCTGTAACCATTCCATGTTTTGTTGAATATTGTTTGTATCCGTTGGAGGAGTTGTTCAAGTGGGTCTTCAATGCAATTGACTCAAAGTGGTTGTCATTACTTCCATGTTTTATGGAACAATGTTTTCTTCTTCTCCTGTGAAAACACAAGACTTGGCTGGTATATCTCCATTTGCAATTCCAAGTTCACCGATGATAAACATGGGGAACTTGGAGGGATCTTTGTGTAACTTTTGCAACTTTCCACTCTTGACACTTTAGACCATTTAACTTTGTCCCGTTAAATGATCAATCTTCATCAAAACACAATGTTAGGTCCTAACAATTTCCCCCTTTTTGGTGAATGATTGGTCATTTTAAACTCTTAATTGCTTGCTTCAAAACACCATAAGCAAAAAGAGATGACAAGGAAAAATTTTCTCTTTAAGAAAATTTGAGCAGATTTTTTGGTCAACTTCACGGGTTTTTCTGTGTTGACACAACAAGGTTCAGGGTGTGAGGCTATACTTTTTGGAGAGGTGTATGAGTGTATTTTAAATGGGAGAAAACGTTTAAGGATTATGAGCTTTGGAGAGGTAGATATTGCATTTTTGGTGAGAGGAGTCTTGACAGATTTTATCTCTGCTGCCAACTTCAGACAAGTACCATTTTTCGCTCATAAGGAATCAGATTGTGGGTTTAGTCTTTTTGGAAAGCTCTATGTGTCTACTTTACACAAAAAAAAATCTGTTTGAGGTTTCGATGTCGGGAGAGGGAGATAATGCATTTTTTGTACAAGGTGTGGAACCAGTTTTTGGTCTGCTGTTAAGGTCTGACAGCTAAGGTTTGACAGCTAAGGTTTGGGATAGCTGTCAAGAGTTTAGGGGATTGATGTTTGGGGTTTTTTGTGTGAGGGTTTAGTGTGTGAAGGTTTGATATCGATCTAGGGGTTTGATGCAAGGGGTTTGCTGTCAAGGGTTAGGCAGTTAAACTCAGACAGTTAAGATTGGGTCTTAGCTGTCAGAAAAAAAGGTCGGCTGTCTGTGGACAGCAACTTCAAACGAAATCTGGTATTGACTCACAAGGTTGTAGGCTATGTATATATTCTTTCGGGAAAGGTATGTGAGTCTAATTTACTCACAAAAACTCGGATTGCAGTTTCGTGCAGCGGAGAGAGAGATATTGCAATTTCCGTGAAGGTGCGCAGACTGAGTTTTTGGAAATTTCCAGCAACCTTTTCTCTTCAAAATTAGCCCTTCTTGGTTGGTTTGATCGTGTTTTGGGAAAGATTTGTTCCCCATCAAATGGTGTCATGGCCTTATGGAGAAATGTAACGGGCAAAACACAACCTTAAAGGTTTGGTTCCCCCTCAAATAGTGCCGTCATTTGTAAGAAGAGGTCCAACCTTTTCTTGAAGCATGATATAACTTTGATTAAATCCAAGCAAGCTTTGACTTTACTACTCTTTTAACATCTGAAAATAAAACAAAAAAATTGGTACCCTTTATGTTTGGGTCCAGGGGGTTAGTTTTCTTTACGAACCCAAGCTTTGCTTGCTGCTCTTTTACTGAAGGATTGATTAAGAGTGTTGTAATATGACATGATTTGCATCATGTATGGGGTCAGAGCAAAAGGTAGATGAGAATGATATGAGGTGTTTAAGGAATAGGGATGTTGGTTTCTGAAGTTGGTTTGATGAGATTGCTGTCTAGGGGTAGATGAGTGGTATGGTGGTTTTGAGAAGTTGTTTTGTTGAGCATGTTTCCTTCCATTTGAGTATTTCCATGTAGGATTCATATTTCCAGGGAATTTTTGATGTTGGTTTGATCTTGGCTGTCTATTGTGATAATGATAGCTTCTTGGTTTGGTGCTATGTTCTTGTTGTTTTCTTTGCCTTGAGGCATCTTTGTCATTGATGCTTTCTTTTTCACTTTCAACAGCAGTTTTCTTCTCTTTTTCCCTTTCTTTATATGATTGTTCCTTTGTTTTGATCGGATATAAAGGTTTTAGTATTTTAACTGAATTAATGTTGGCTAGTACCATTTTCTTAACAGCTCTCTCACCAGATGGAGGAATATATGTTTTTAGAGTAGGGTTTTCAGCTCCTAATCCTGTCTTATCAAAGGGATGTCTTTGATTGAAATGATACATAGAAACTGCAGTGCTTGACTTGTTCCAAGATTTGATTTTTTCTTTTAGAGCATTATTTTCCTTTTCAAGAGACTCTAATTTAAATTTACTTTCAGATGATTCTGTAGTTAAATCACTAACTTTCTTTTCCAACATAAGACATTGGTCTTTTAATCCTTGATTGGCTTTCTCAAGATTTTCAATGGTTTTGGTTTGGGATAGGTTTCCATTGATCAATGAAGCAGAGCTAGTTTGTTGTTTCTTTAGTTGAATTAAAAGAGTGCAAACTACTTGTTTAACACCATCAATATTTACAGAGTTGAAACCGTGTACCTCTTTTAATTGTTCTACAACTGCCAGTGCTTCAAGATCTTCCTCATTGTCTGATTCTTCATTTTCTTCATTTTCCCTTAGACATGTCATTTATTTCATCATAACTTGAACTGTGAATTATTTCTTTTGAATAAGACACATTTTTAGAGTCATTATTTCTTCTTGGTTGAGGCATGGTGGGTTGAAAGGGGATCCTTCACAAGTTGGTAGACTTTTGGTGGTGAAGACAGGCTCTGATACCAATTGAAAGGCCCTGTGTACTTGATCAACAGATAGATGATCAGACAGTTAAGCTTTGGCAGCTAAGGTGGATCTTAGCTGTCAGATATTAACTGATTTAAAAGACAGAGATAAATATGCAGCGGAATAAATAATGGTGAAATAATGTAAAGACAAGTGATTAGTGTATGTGTGTGTGAGTGAGTGAGTGTGTGTGTGTGTTTGTGTGTGATAATACCAAATAACACAAGGGTTTAAAGTGGTTCAGAGTTTACTCCTCCTACGTCCACTCTCACTGTCAATCTTGACACGTGAGTTCAATCCACTATACTCTAGGCAGCTTTAAGAGTTACAAGATTGATTAGGCAAGTTCCTTGAACTTCCTCTTCCTAATTAGTACAGTCAATTAGGGATTTGCTTGTTACGAAGCAAATTACACAATACACACTTAAAGTACAGTCTTAAGTGGTTTACAAGATTATTTATACACTTGAAGTGCAGTCTCAAGTGTCTGGAGTTTGTTTTGATGATTCTTTGCAGGTATGCAAGGGTGTGAGAAAGGTTGCAAAGGTTGTGGGTTAAAGGACTGTAAAAAGGGACTGTTAATGGGTGTGGAAAGGCTGTAAAATGGGGACTGCAAAAATTTGTATAGAGGTTGCAGATGGTTATATGAGGGGTGTGTAAAGACTGTGAAAAGGGTGTAAAACAGGCTATGAAAAGGGTCTATAAATGGGTGTGGAAAGGTTGTAAGGTGGCTGTAAGAAGGCTGCAAGAAGGTTGTATAGAGGTTGCAGATGGTTATATGAGGGGTGTGTAAAGACTGTGAAAAGGTGTAAAACAGGCTGTGAAAAGGGTCTGTAAATGGGTGTGGAAAGGCTGTAAGAAGGCTGTAAGAAGGGACGTGGAGATGGCTCTAGAAAGGGGTGTGGAGAGGGCTGTAAAGGGACTGTAAATGGGTGTGAAAAGCTGTAAAAAGGGACTGGAAAGGGGTGTGAGAAGGAGCTGTAAAGGGACTGTAAATGGGTGTGGAAAGAGCTGTAAAATGGCTCTGTAAAGGGATGTGAAAAGGGCTGTAAAAAGGCTTGCAGAAGGTTGTCAATGAGGTTGCAGTGGTGTGAAAAGGCTGTGTGTAAAGGCTGGAAAAAGGGTGTAATACAGGCTGTGAAAAGGGTCTGTAAATGGGTGTGGAAATGCTGTAAAATGGGGACTAGAAAGGGTTGTATAGAGGTTGTGGAAAGAGATGTATAAAAGGGTGAGGAAAGGGTTGTGGAAAGGCTGTGTGAAGGGATGTGGAAAGGGGTGTAAAAAGGTATAGAGAGGACTGTGTAAAAAGGACTAAGGAAAGGGAAGGATTTCATTCCAATATATAGTAGGGAGAGAGAACTAGCCGTTATGGCTTAGGAACATGGTCATCAATGTTGGTTGATAAAGTCTTCACAATTAAATGCAATGTTGGCTCTTCTTTCTTTCAACTTTCTGTAACCATTTCATGTTTTGTGGAATATTGTTTGTATCCGTTGGAGGAGTTGTTCAAGTGGGTCTTCAATGCAATTGACTCAAAGTGGTTGTCATTACTTCCATGTTTTATGGAACAATGTTTTCTTCTTCTCCTGTGAAAACACAAGACTTGGCTGGTATATCTCCATTTGCAATTCCAAGTTCACCGATGATAAACATGGGGAACTTGGAGGGATCTTTGTGTAACTTTTGCAACTTTCCACTCTTGACACTTTAGACCATTTAACTTTGTCCCGTTAAATGATCAATCTTCATCAAAACACAATGTTAGGTCATAACATATCTTACTCTCATCCAATTTCCAGTTAAATATTACCTCATTTTCAGTTAATTTTCTAACGAAATTAGTGTTTTTTGTCACTTTCATCCATTTTTAAGCTAGATTTCATTTCCAATTTTCATTTTTCCTAACCCAAATGGCTTCAAACCAAAGAAGAAGCAATTTAGGCAAGGAACATGTTGGTTCTTCCTCCTCCAACGATGATTTTGATTAGCAAAATCCAAATACCCAACAAAGTGAGGAAGAATAAGTTTTTGAAATTGAAAGTGGTGGTAGTAGAAGGGGTAGGGGGCCGATCTAATTTGTCGCTAACACGAATTAGCGAAAACTAAACTGATCAACTACTAGTATAAAATATTTTAGTTTATGAAAGTGTGTGGTGTCCCACACACTTGACAAGTCAAAGGTTGACTTAATATTAGATTTGTTACTTTCTTATCTATTTAATTTAGATAAAAATATTATTTATATTGTATTTATATAAACTAACCTACTGATCGAAATTTTAGTTTATTTTTAGTGTGTAGTTTGTTTATTTATGTAGGACTCTCACACAAGGAAAGAAGTCTACTGGGAAAATGATTGCTTGAATGGCTAAGGAGATAAAGAAGCCTAATTTAAGATGATTACCTCAAGCAAAGCTTATCCTAATCCATGGACTACCTTGCCTATATAAATGAACAACTCAGTTCATTATTTACTACTCAAAAACTGACCATATTTGCTGAAGCATTAAAGCTTCTGTAGAGTCCGATTT
Source organism: Adenophora triphylla var. japonica (assembly GCA_022495995.1). Taxonomy (NCBI): domain Eukaryota; kingdom Viridiplantae; phylum Streptophyta; class Magnoliopsida; order Asterales; family Campanulaceae; genus Adenophora; species Adenophora triphylla. The sequence continues at coordinate 250,874 of JAFEMH010002123.1, read as the reverse complement.
CGTGTGAGAGCTTTTTGATAATTTTGTCTTCTCTTTATGTTCTTTTTGTAACCGATTCATATACGGTTTTACAGAGACAAAATGCCGAAGGATTCTTGTTTCAGTTGTTCTCTGTTTTACTGAGAGTAGTTTGGTTATTTTGTGTCTTCTTTTAGTTTCTATTGTGTAAGTGATTCATAAGTTATTTAATAAGAGAAGTTTTTATTGTCTACAACAATTGCTGTAGATAAGTGTTACTTTGGTGTTTTAAATTCGTTTTTAATTTTATTATTCCGCTGCTTTTATCGCTGATGCTAGTGCTGATGTGATAGCATCAGGACTCATATCAGGCGTCTGTAACTTCCTGTGCACTTCCTAGCCGCTCCATTTCTTTCAATTGGTATCAGAGCTCCACTCGACTTCACTGAGTGAGATCCAAGAAAGAGTGGTCATTATGGAAGGACACTTGAACTTAAATCAATATCCTCTTGTTTTGGATGAAAGTAATTATGCTCTCTCTAATGTATCCAAAGTGCCAAAAGAGATTGAAGAAATTTCTAAAGAAATTGACACTTCAAATTTGGAAACTGAAGATGTTGCCCTTTTAACTAAAAATTTTTACATCTTTTCTCAAAAATAAAAGGGAAAACAAATTTCCTTCTAAAAAGCCAACTATTTTGGATAACCCAAAGGAGGATACTGAGAGTGGTTTCAAGAAACCTACTATTTTTGCTAAGAATAGATCTGAAACTGTTCAATGTAGAGCCTGCAAAGTTTTTGGGCACTATGCCAATGAGTGTTCCAACACTCAGAAGAATAAGGGAATGAGCTTTTGTGCGACCCTTAGTGATAGTGAGGACGATGATGAAACGCTGAACTTAGTTGTCGTTAAAGTCTCGCCTCCTAGTCACGAACATCAAGCTGATGTAGCTTCAGATGTAGTCACATCGGTCATCACATCTTCTGACTCTGATGTCTACTGTTTTAATTCTTCCCTTTCTGAAAACACAGAGAATGAAGAAGTATGTGATGGAAGTTACTAAGAACTTCTTGATGCTTATGCTGATTTATTCGCCGATTGACAAAAACGTGTTGAAAAATTGGCAGTTTTCGAAAAGGTAAATGGGAAACTCTCTACTGAAATTTCAACTTTAAAAGGTGAACTTAAAGAAGTTACCACTGAAAATGACAACCAAAAAGATTCAATAGCTAACCTTGAGGTCATGCTCACTAAACGTGACATTGAACTTGAGAAGACCAAAACGAAACTCATAGAGGCCAAGAAAACATTTGCAAAAATGAATACTGGAAAGGCAACTCTTGATGAGGTTCTAAATGTGGGTCATTTTTCAAAAAAATGGTCTTGGTTTTGAATCGAATTTTTTAAAAGAAGGAGAGAGTTCCTCACAACCTAAAGCTTTTCACAACCCGAAATCTACAACCAAGAAGAAAAGATTTGTGTGCCATTACTACTTCTTACCAGGACACATAAGACCTTTTTGTTATAAAAGGATTCATGATCTGGGAAAAGATGCTCCTCAGATGAGTGGACGGATGCACTCACATCACCACTCACATCGCCAGAAATCAGGTCAATACGTATGGATAGAAAAGAAGAATGAGGAATGCAAGGTAGTGTTTACCTCTCTCAAGAGCAGTATTGCCAGCTCATGGTACTTTGATAGCGGGTGCTCAAGGCAAATGACTGGTAATGCAGAGTTCCTAACAGATTACACCACTGTCAAAGGTGGAAATGTGAATTATGGGGGAGGAGAACAAGGTAAGATTGTAGGTAAAGGTACCTTATGTGTGAATAACATGCCTAAATTTAAAAATATATATCATGTAGAAGGTTTGAAAGCTAATCTTATTAGTATAAGCCAACTGTGTGATGACAATTTGCATGTCAATTTTGACAAACATGAATGCAAAGTGTTTGATAACACTAATCAATGCATGTTTACTGGAGTAAGGTCTCAAGATAATAGTTATAAATTTGGTGACAATTTGTCCTTCCTTAGCTCCAAAACAAATGAACTTGAAATTTGGCATCAAAAGTTAGGACATGCTAGTTATAGGAAAATTGAAAGAAATGGAGCGGCTAGGAAGTGCACAGGAAGTTACAGACGCCTGATGTGAGTCCTGATGCTATCACATCAGCACTAGCATCAGCGATAAAAACAGCGGAATAATAAAATTAAAAACGAATTTAAAACACCAAAGTAACACTTATCTACAGCAATTGCTGTAGACAATAAAAACTTCTCTTATTAAATAACTTATGAATCACTTACACGATATAAACTAAGAGAAGCACAAAATAACCAAACTACTCTCAGTAAAACAGAGAACAACTGAAACAAGAATCCTTCGGCATTTTGTCTCTGTAAAACCGTATATGAATCGGTTACAAAAAGAACATAAAGAGAAGACAAAATTATCAAAAAGCTCTCACACGAAATTGGACTCTACAGAAGCTTCAATGCTTCAGCAAATATGGTCAGTTTTTGAGTAGTAAATAATGAACTGAGTTGTTCATATATATAGGCAAGGCAGTCCATGGATTAGGATAAGCTTTGCTTGAGGTAATCATCTTCAATTAGGCTTCTTTATCTCCTTAGCCATTCAAGCAATCATTTTCCCAGTAGACTTCTTTCCTTGTGTGAGAGTCCTACATAAATAAACAAACTACACACTAAAAATAAACTAAAATTTCGGTCAGTAGGTTAGTTTATTTAAATACAATATAAATAATATTTTTATCTAAATTAAATAGATAAGAAAGTAACAAATCTAATATTAAGTCAACCTTTGACTTGTCAAGTGTGTGGGACACCACACACTTTCAATCTCCCCCTAATTTATTGCTTTCTGGTCAAAATAGATAATAAGCCAAGATCATATAATAGCTAAAAAATTTCAATAAGGAATTCGAACACTCCCCCTAAATATCAAATGTTCAGATAATCAAAACAAAAACAATCACACCACTATTGTTCCTAAACAACAGTAAACAAACACAAAAGATGGCTCGTGTCATGCTAAGTTCATAAGGAGTCATGGTAGACCCAACCCTCAAGTAGACTCTATTTCCTATGTGACACGCCGTGTTAAGAGCCTCAACCCAAAATCGTTTAGAGATGTTCTTAGAACTTAGCATGACACGAGCCATCTTTTGTGTTTGTTTACTTTTGTTTAGGAACAATGGTGGTGTGATTGTTTTTGTTTTGATTATCTGAACATTTGATATTTAGGGGGAGTGTTCGAATTCCTTATTGAAATTTTTTAGCTATTATATGATCTTGGCTTATTATCTGTTTTGACCAGAAAGCAATAAATCAGGGGGATATTGAAAGTGTGTGGTGTCCCACACACTTGACAAGTCAAAGGTTGACTTAATTTTAGATTTGTTACTTTCTTATCTATTTAATTTAGATAAAAATATTATTTATATTGTATTTATATAAACTAACCTACTGACCGAAATTTTAGTTTATTTTTAGTGTGTAGTTTGTTTATTTATGTAGGACTCTCACACAAGGAAAGAAGTCTAAGTCTACTGGGAAAATTATTGCTTGAATGGCTAAGGAGATAAAGAAGCCTAATTGAAGATGATTACCTCAAGCAAAGCTTATCCTAATCCATGGACTGCCTTGCCTATATATATGAACAACTCAGTTCATTATTTACTACTCAAAAACTGACCATATTGCTGAAGCATTGAAGCTTCTGTAGAGTCCGATTTTGTGTGAGAGCTTTTTGATAATTTTGTCTTCTCTTTATGTTCTTTTTGTAACCGATTCATATACGGTTTTACAGAGACAAAATGCCGAAGGATTCTTGTTTCAGTTGTTCTCTGTTTTACTGGGAGTAGTTTGGTTATTTTGTGTCTTCTCTTAGTTTCTATCGTGTAAGTGATTCATTATTTAATAAGAGAAGTTTTTATTGTCTACAGCAATTGCTGTAGATAAGTGTTACTTCAGTGTTTCAAATTTGTTTTTAATTTTATTATTCTGCTGCTTTTATCGCTGATTCTAGTGCTGATGTGATAGCATCAGGACTCACATCAGACGTCTGTAACTTCCTGTGCACTTCCTAGCCGCTCCATTTCTTTCAGTTTATCACTTGTCTTTTATAGGAATAACAAACCTAAATTCTAAAGGATTCTAATTCCTTATCCAAGAAAGAACTTGATTACTGCATAAGAAAAAGTTATGTTACCAAAAGAAATCCACGCCAAAAAAAAAAACTGTTGTTGCAATTCCGATCTTTTCCATCTTTCGCTAGATTTGTATTCAATTCCAACAATTTTAAATAATAACTAGTGTATTATTTATCATTATTTATTCTAGTTAATAATTATTATAGTTATTTTTTATAAAAGATAATATTTTTTTGTTAAAATGGTATCTTTATGTTAGATTTAATTCTGTATGCCTCTTTCGCTTGGATACATTGGAAATATGAGAATATTTTTTGTTTTTCGTTATATTTTTAAGAAATAAATAAATCAATTATATTTTTTGGTTTTAATATATTTTTGCTATAATAAATATTTATTTATTTTAAATTTAACTTTTTTGTTTGTGTTTTTCATAAATATATTTAACAGAATAGTTAATATGAAAATATTTAAATTTCAGGAGCGAATAATGTAATTCTAAAGAAAGTTGTTAAATTTCTCGTTCACTTTGTTAGTTTCCATTCTACTTAATTAACGGTCATCCATTTTTGTCTGACATTATCACAAAGTTTGAACATGTTAATTGAAATTATCAAAAATAATATTTTGATAGTCACTTTGTAATTCTATAAAATATAAAGGTAACAACGTGCAATTTGCTCATAATAAAAAGTCAAATGTAATCGAACAAACAAAAAAAGACGAAGAAAGTAAATACTCCCTCCGTCTCGGAGAACTTTACCCCTTTACTATTGAGAACGGAAAATAAGAAATAATGTTATTAAAGTATGTGTTGTGAGTGGGAGGAGAGAGAATGAGTGGAGAGAATAGTAAATTTGAAAAGTGTTGTGAGTGGGAGGAGAGAGAATGAGTGGAGAGAATAGTAAATTTTTTTTCCTTTTTAGGAAAGTGGGACTTTAAAGTGGGACGCCCAAAATAGTAAAAGGGGTAATGTTTTATGGGACAGAGGGAGTACTCCTTCCGTCCCAGATCAAGAGTCCTATCTTTTTTTGCAGATAACATGAATGTATTTTGAACAATAATTTTAGGTTAATTAAATTATCCTAATGAACATCTGAAAATTGTTATTGATAGTACATATAATGGTGTATCAATATCAATTTAAAATTTTCATTAGGATAATTAAATTAACTTAAAATTATTGCTCAAATACCATCGTGTTAATAGTAAAATATTAGAATAATGAGAGTTAGACGAAGTCAATCAAAACATGGAAGAGAAGAATTGTATTAAAAGACTCAATTGATTATGATGCTAGAGATACATATTTATAGGAATACAATGAGGCGGTAATCTCCTAGAAGGAGAAGGTTTCTAATCTAATACAAAGATTGTGTTTCTTAATCTAATACAAGGATTGTGTTTCCTGATTTAATATATAACAATATATACTTTGAATATAATATAATGATATTATATTATATTCATAATATGCCCCCGCAAGATGGACGGTATTTGGATAAGTTCAATCTTGGAGAGTGATGAGATGAACTGTGTTTGATGATGAGTTGAAGATGTGTTCCCGGACATGTGTGTCATTTCTGATGAGACGTGGTTCCTCGCATCCGAGGTGGTTATAGGTTGGTGCATGACTACGTCGAAGACGGTGGGGTTGTGGAGAAGGGTTTCGGGTTTACCGAGGGGGTTTTAAAGTAGGGGGAATTGGTTTCGGCTAGGCCGAGGGGGTTTTGAAGTAGGGGTTATGCACGTGGAGTCACCTTGTACAAGTAGGGATATTATCCCTCATGTGCGAGACGAGCACGTGGAGTCACCTTGTACAAGTAAGGGTTTCACCCCTCACGTGTCGGTCAAAAGGATTTTTGAGCCGAGGGGTTGAATATCAAAAAAAAAATTGGGGTTTCGGTAAAAAAAGGGTTTTTGAGCCGAGGGGGTTGAGTACCAAAAAAAAAGTTTTAGGATTTCGGTCAAGAGGGTTTTTGAGCCGAGGGGGTTGAGTACCAAAAAAATTTTGGGATTTCAGTCAAAAGGGTTTTTGAGCCGAGAGGGTTGAATTACAAAAAGGTTTAGGGTTTCGATCAAAAAATGTGGTTTGAACTGATTGGGTTATGGTGATTTAAGAGGGGGGGTTTGACTTTGCCGAGATTGGTGGTTGAAGGGGGATTGGTTTCGGCCTTGGGGTTTTGGTGTATAAGGTTTGTTTTTGGGTGGGATGGTTTTGATGATGGTTTGGCGGAAGCTTTGGTGGTAAGGTTTGGCGCAAGCTTCGGTTGGTAAGGGTTTAATCATGGGTTGTGGTGGAAGGCGGAAGCAATGTGGTTAGGGTGGGGCGACTTTAGGGTTTTGCCGCTAGGATTTTGGCGGAGAAGTCTTTCTATGGATCTTAATGTTTTGATACCATATTAGAATAATTAGGGTTAGACGAAGTCAATCAAAACATGAAAGAGAAGAATTGTATTGAATGACTCAATTGATTATGATGTAAGAGATACATATTTATAGGAATACAATGAGGAGGTAATCTCCTCGAAGGAGAAGATTTCTAATTCCTAAAAGGGGAAGGTTTTTAATCTAATACAAAGATTGTGTTTCTTAATTTAATACAAGAATTGTGTTTCCTAATTTAACATATAACAATATATACTTTGAATATAATATAATATAATAATATTATATTATATTTCTAATACAAAAAAGAGGACGAGCACAGACGCTACAACCACCGCAACATACTCCCTCCGTCCCACCTTAGTGTAGACTTCTTTCCTTTTTCGTCCGTCCCACCTTAGTGTAGACTGTCAAAATTAGAAAGTTTTTTATTATTTTTTATTTTCCCTACCCCACCCACTCATTCTCTCTCTTCATTTTTCACCATACAATTTATTCAACCAACCTACTATTCACTCCACTTATTCTCTCTCTTCATTTTTTACCACACATTTTCATTATCTTAATAACATTCCTTAGTTATTGTGCCCACCACCTTAGTCTACACTAAGGTGGGACGGAGGGAGTATATGATTTTGGGGCCTTCCCTGTAGGGATGACCAAATTCGGTCCGGTTCCGGTTTCGGGCCTTGAACCGCCGGTTCCGGTTCGGCGAGGAGGTGAACCTTAACCGGCCCGCTTTTCTCACGGTTCCGGTTATCCGGTTCCGGTTTTCTCACGGTTTTGGTCCGGTTCCGGGCTTTTCCGGGCCGGTTCTATTGAAAAACAACAAATTTTCGTCCGGTTCCGGGCTTTTTCCGGTCCGGTTCACCATTTTGGGGAACCTTAACCGGCCCGCCTCCAAACCGGTTCCGGTTACCCCGGTTTCGGTTTTCTCCCCGGTTCATGGCGATTCCGGGCTTTTCCGGACCGGTTCCGGTCCGGTTTTTCAGTTCCGGTCCGGTTCCGGTCCGTTAACCGGCCCGCCTCCAAACCGGTTCCGGTTACCCCGGTTTCGGTTTTCTCCCCGGTTCATGGCGATTCCGGGCTTTTCCGAACCGGTTTCGGTCCGATTTTTCAGTTCCGGTCCGGTTCCGGTCCGGTTTGGCCATCCCTACTTCCCTGTGTCATTTTGTAAGGGGCAGCATTATTGGAAAAGTCTGAATAAAGGTGGTTTCATTTCATATTCAACAAACTGGGGTCACATTTTTAACACTAGTGGGTGGCACTCACCAAATGCATGACTTAAAGGAGACATGGGGCCTTCCCTTATTGTTCTGTTTGTAAAATGAATATTCAAATTTATTTTTTTATTTATAAATATAACTGGATTAATTTTTTTCGTTATCTATTTTATTATCATAACAAAAGTTTTAAAACTGGAGATTTATGCATATTTATTATTGAAATATATAAAAATACATATTTTCAGAATATTTTTACTATAAATTTGAACATTTATTGAATGATTAAATTTTTAAGGTCAGATTTCCATCCCTATCCAGCGCAACTTTTTTTTCGTAATTAATACACCATCTAGAATATATTATTAATAACAACTTTTATATTTTTATTAGGTTAATTAAATCAGGCTAAAATAATTTTTCAAAATTTATTTGTAGTAAAAATATAATGAATGCATGTTTAAAAGACTCAATTATATTTATAACAAAATGAATTTCTAGGTGATTAAATGCTTATCCCTCTTCTTACCTTTTTGCTTGGCACACCATAAAAAAAGTGATTACATAATGAATAATTTGAAATAACTAATAAGAATAAATATTCTTTAATAATAGTAAAGTGTCAACTATTTTAAAATAAAATTTAATTACTGAGCAACAAATATTTTGAAACTGAATGTAATAAATTATGGGCAAATTAATTGAGTGTTTTCATAAAAATTATTCTTAGTTTAAGTTTATTACTTTTCTTTTTTATCCGTATCGTATCAGTTTAAAGTTTTTAGTTGCTTTATTCTATAAATGACAAAGTATAAATAGTATTTTGGAAAATCTTGCACACATAAAGTTTACTCTATACTCCCTCCGTTCCAATAGTAGCTTCCCATTTTGCCATTTTGGGTGTCCCGTTAATAGCTTCCACTTTCCTTTTTTGGCAAAGGAATCTTCACTATTCCCTCCACTCATTCTCTCTCCTCCATTATTTTAATACTCACAACAACATTATAATTTACTATTCTCTCCACTCATTCTCTCTCCTATTTTCAAATTACACTCACATCATTTTTATTTCCCCCCCAATTCCTTAATTTGCGTGCTGCCCAAAAAATGGGCAGCTCTTATTGGGACGGAGGGAGTATAATTTAAAAAACTGTTATTTACCTATCTACTATTCACCCACATGCTTTTTAATATTGTTTTGAATAATTATATCTTCAACTCACTCTATTGCGTCAAAATCTTACAAAAAACGCGTTTTTCATTAAATTTAGAAAAACGTGTTTTGATTCCCCCGCTAATGTCAGTGTTATAGTAACAAAGTGTCAGTGTAAAGAGTGTCATTGCATGTATTATTAAGTGACAGTGTAAAGAAGTGTCATTGTTAGTGTAACAAAGTGTCAGTGTAAAGATTACCGGTACATATATTATTAAGTGTCAGTTTTAGTATAAAAAAGTGTCAGTGTTAGTGTTAGTATAACAAAGTGCCGATGTAAAGAGTGCCAGACCAGTGCAAATAGTGCAAGTGCTTGTATTATTAAGTGCCAGTGTAAAAAAGTGTCAGTGTTAGTGTAAACAAATGTCAGTGTAAATAGTGACAGTTCATCTATTATTATGTGCCAGTATAAAATAGTGCAAGTGTAGGATAAAAAAGTGTCACTGTTAGTATAAAAAGTGTAAGTATGAAAAGTGACAGTGTATGTATTATTAAGTGGCAATGTAAAAATGATTTTTTCTTAAGTTTACAAAAAAACGCGTTTTTTATAAGACCAACTCCTCTCTATTGCTATTATTTTCAAAAAAAAAAAAAAAAAAAACTCACTACTACTATTGTTGACGATTTTGCCTTAGCTTTTTAATCTATAATACAATAAACATCGGGTTTAACTGTTTGCAATCGATAGGATAAAAAACGACTAATATTGAATCTAGAAATTGATACGATAGCCTTTATTAATTTAAATATTCCACCTTTCCCACTTTTAGTTTTATAACTTCCCATCTTGTACTCTCAAACCTGTCTTTTAACTTTTCCCTCCCACCCTTTTTATTTACTGCATGATTTTTTTATTATTATTTACATATCGATCTTATAACCATCAATAGTAATAGAGTTTGAATTTTATTTTTTATTATTTATTATTCAAGATTTTTTTTTTACTTTTTATTTAAATTACTTTTTTGGAAATGATATTTTTTTTACTATCACGACGTAGGCGTCAATTCGTGCCATTGGTACGAGGGTTATTACTAGTAATCTTACAAAACTATACTCCCTCCGTTCCGTCCGATGATTCACCATTTTGGTGAATCACGTAAATTAAGAAAAGTGATAAGTCCGTTCCGTTCGATGCTTCACCATTTTGGTGAATCACGTAAATTAAGAAAAGTGATAAGTGGAAGAAGGGTTGTGAAAGGAAAGAAGTGAGTGGATATGACAAGTGGGGCCCACAATTTAAATATGTGAGGGAGAAAAGTTAGTGGATATGACAAGTGGACCCCACAATTTAAGTACTCCCTCTGTCCCACGATTTTACGCACTTTTTGTGTCGGCGCGGGAATTAAGGTAAAAGGTGATAAAGGTAATGTATTGTGAGTGTAAAAGTAAAATAGGAGAGAAAATGAGTGGAGAGAATAGTAAATTTGAAAAGTGTTGTGAGTAGAGAGAAGTGGGTCCCATTTCCGTTTTGGGAAAGTGCAGATTATTGTGGGACGCCCAAAAGGGGTCTTTTTACGAATTATTGTGGGACGGAGGGAGTATGTGAGAGGAAAAAGTGAGTGGGGTTGACAAATGAGGCTCACATTTATTACCATTTTAGGAAAGGTGAAGCTTCTACCGGGATACTCATTTGGGTAAAAGGCAAGGTTCTAAAAAGCGCTAGGCGGATACTAGGCAGCGGAGCCAGGCCTAGCGCCTAGGCGGGGACTAGTCAGGATTAGTCGGGATTAGTCGGGACCTAGGCGAGGGGCCTAGGCACCCTTACCCTTAGGCAGGGTCTTTTAGAACACTGGTAAAAGGTGAAGCTTCGGACGAGTCGGAGAGTGTATTAAAAACTTTAAATCGAGACGGAAAGAAGAAGGAGCAAGGAGTAATTTTCTTTTTCTTTTTTGGGATTGAAGGGAATATAAACTAATAAAAGAGAGCCAAAAACTCATAAAAAACGTGTTTTTTCTAAGCTTATGAAAAAACGTGTTTTCCCTTCAACGGACTCAACGGACGGAGGCTCACACACAACGGACGGAGGCTCACACACAGACACCGCTCCCTCCATTGCCGGCCCGATCTCCTCCCTAACCTAACCTTCATCAACTGCGGCCTCCTTCACCAACATCAATCCTCCCTTCTCCGGCCAAACCTTCACCCAATTCCATCCCAATCAATCGGCAAAACTCACATCAATTACTATTTTAGGTTTTCCCCAAATTGAACCCTAAATCGCGAATTTGTGTTGAGTCGAATGTAGGAAACGATGACCCTGGAGGCTCGCCGGAGTTGATGAAGACGACAACAAATTATGAAGTCAAGCTCGGCCATACGCCGGAGTTGGTGACGCGACGAAAATTCCTGAGATGCGGGGAGGGATTAACGAATAGAGAGAGAAGGTTACAATTGCACCGCCGTCTTCTTCAACCGAGATTAACGAATAGAGAGAGAAGGGTCATTTGCGTTTAGAGAGAGAGAGTGATTTGCGTTTAGTGAGAGAGAGTTGATTTGCCGTGTTATTTACGTGCCAGTGTGAGGGATTTTATGTTCCAATTTTAGTGTAAATTAATGCCAGTTTATAAGTATTTGAGTACCGGTTTGAGAATTTGATGTATTGGTGGACTGGGTAATTAGATGCCAGTGTATGTATTTTGGAGTGCCAGTCCATGTATTTTGGAGTGCCAGTTAGTGTATAATAGAGTGTCAGTAAGTGTGTAACTGAGTGTCAATGTATTTTTTGAATGTCAGTTCTTGTAATTTTGAATGCCAGTCCATGTTTTTTTGAATGCCAGTTCATGTTTTTTGAATATCAGCAAAAATAATTATCGGTATTTTTGAGTGCCCGGTATATGCATTTTTGAGTGCCGGTAAATGTATTTTCAAATGCCAGATCCATGTATTTTTGAATGCCGGTGCTTGTATTTTTGAGAGCCAGCAAAAATATTAGTGTAACAAAGTGTCGTGTTAGTGTAACAGTGCCGGTGTGAAGAGTGCCGGTTTATGTATTTAAAAGTGCCCGTGTAAAAAGTGCTGGTTTCGTTTAACAAAGTGCCGGTCGCAGGTTACACTGGCACTTTGTTAAACTGGTACTGGCACTTTTTTCACTGGCACTTTGTTACATATGCACTGGCACTTTATCACACTGGCAGTTTGTTAAACAGGAACAGGCATAAACGGGGAAACCATTAATTACGAAAATGCCACCGTTTATTTTGAACATGGTTGCCAGTAATTACAAAATTGTCACCGTTTATTTTAAAAACACGTTTTTCCTTATTTAAGAAAAAACTAATTTTTTATAAGACCAACTCTAAAAGAGAGGAGGATATTCAATGATAAGTTGCAATCTTTGATTTGTGATCTGTCATCGTTTTCGATTCTTCACACACACAAGAGAAAAAGAAAAATGTCGACGGTGAGCGTACCTGCACAAGTTCCCTCCGTTGCCGATGACGTTGAACAACTACACAAAGCTTTCTCTGGTCTCTCTCTCCATCCTTCTCTCTCCTCTTTTCATTTCGATCATTTATTTATCTCTCTTGTAAATTCACTTGCTTTTAGTTATCTCGTTATGTTTAATCTTGATTCAGTCCATCTCTGCTTTGATCCATCTCAATCTTGTAATTTTCTCGCACAAATTCATACATACTATAAATTGTCTAGACTCTTAAGGTTTGAAGTTAATTTTGTGCTACTTTTGATCTGATCTATGAAATCTGGCCATGAATTTTTGACTCTCGTCAACTGTTGGTGAGAGAGCAGATATAGATGATGATAAGAAAGGCCTGATCTGACAAGGATCCATTTTTAGACGGCCATGGAGTCGATTGAGGTTTGAAATATGATCGTGGCCGCTATCTACACCATTTATCCCAAATCCCTCACGAATTTGATTGAAATTCGTGTATTGAAATATGTTTTTTTGTTTGATTTTGTGGCTTTCTGATGTCCATTATTTTGAATTAGAGCATCTCTAACCCACTTCAAATCCTTCTTCATTTCTTCAATTTAGTACTAGATGAAGTAGATCCAACAAATTTATCTCTATCCATTTTGATTAGCTGATTATGCAGATGTTATGTATGCTTGTAACTTCTGTTTTCATTTCGACCATCTCCCCTGTTCATTATATGTATCTGAGAGCCTATTTAGCTTCTCTTCTGTTACAATATCTATTATGTGCAATTGTGTGTTTGTGCTTATATTAAGCTCCTTTTCGTTAAGTTCTTTCATAAATCTACTATTATGATTGACTTGGTATCCTGTAAGAATGAGTTTTGACCCTTGCATCTGTAACATTGTCAGGGTGGGGGACAAATGAGGGTTTGATCATATCAATTCTGGCTCATAGAAATGCTGCTCAACGCAAGTCCATTAGACATGCTTATGCTGAAAAGTATGGCGAGGATCTCCTCAAGTCTCTGGACAAAGAGCTTTCCAATGACTTTGAGGTTCAGTCTAGTTCTTCTTACTTGCCCCAAATGAGAAAATGAGGGCGTCAAAAGATAACGGGATACTAATTTTAGTTAGACACTTGTTAGAGTGAATTTTGTAGTCTTTTAACATGTTTATTGTTTTCTTTTGTTGTCAGAGGGTGATTCTACTATGGACACTTGAGCCTGCGGAGCGTGATGCAGTTTTGGCTAATGAAGCTACAAAGAGGTGGACTAAAAGTAATCAGGTTCTTGTGGAATTAGCTTGTACAAGGTCTTCACATGATCTGCTTTCAGCTAAGCAAGCTTATCATCTTCGCTTCAAGAAATCCCTTGAAGAGGATGTTGCATATCACACAACTGGGGACTTCCGCAAGGTACACAACCTTTACACACACACGCACACCCCGATGTTTATTGATGAAATTATAAATATGATAAAATTAACTTTTAGTTTCAGTCAGCTTATTTTGCTCAAGTGTGTTTGTTGATTGGTAAACTACCTCTGTGCACCCAGTTTACATAGGCTTAACTACCTCTGTGAACCTGTGAACCCAGTTACACAGGCTTTTGTGGCCGTTCATACTTCACTAGCTATATAGATACTATTACCGTGATAGATTATGTGTTTCTTTGCATGTTTTTGTTTATGTTCCAGTAAACAGAAATTAGATAAGCTGATAGTTAATTTGTTTCATCTTGATTCCTTCAGCTATTGCTACCAATTGTGAGCGCCTACCGGTATGATGGAGATGAAGTGAACATGACTCTTGCAAAATCCGAAGCTAAGATACTCCACCAGAAAATTTCAGACAAGGCTTACAACGATGATGATCTGATCAGGATTCTTGCCACAAGGAGCAAAGCACAGGTCAATGCAACACTGAACCAGTACAAAAAGCGAGTTTGGGAATGATATCAACAAGGTATACCAATTCAACTGTAATTGACAACGTTAATCTCAGGCAGATAGCCACACACTCCCTCCATCCCATTCAAATTAAACAAGCCTAAAAATAGAAAGTCTTTTATAATTTTTAATCAATGGGCCCCAATTGTCAGTCACAATAACTACCCCATTCATTATTCTCTCCACCACTTTCCATGCAACACCATAATATTATACTCTCTTGTTCATGAGCAAGTCTGAAAAGTTTTTGGTCATTCATTTTGGGACAAATACAATTTTTCTTAATTCTTGAGTCAACGCTAAATTAATATGGGACGGAGGGAGTAAAGCTTAAAGGAAAATGATAGTGGTAAAGCTAGGTTTGATATAAATGAAATCTTAAAAAATGTCTAGTTTTGTTTTTATTAAGTATGCAAGTTTAGATGAGCATTAAGTCAATTTTGATTTGCAGGATTTGAAACCTGATGCCAAGGATGAGTACCTTGCTCTACTAAGAGCAACTATAAAGTGCTTGACAACCCCAGAGAAGTACTTTGAGAAGGTTCTGAGGTTGGCTATAAACAAGCAAGGAACAGATGAAGGAGCTGTGACAAGAGTTGTGACCACTAGAGCTGAAATTGACTTGAAAATTATTAAAGAGGAGTACCATAAAAGGAACAGCGTTCCTCTGCATCGTGCTGTTGCCAAAGACACTACCGGGGACTACGAAGATATGCTCGTGGCTCTTATCGGGGAAGCTTGAAATCAGCAACAGCAGCTCATCCTTCCTATGAAGATATGTTCTTCAGCTCAATTTCTCCGTTTTTCGTGGAATAAATTTTAGTATTATTATGCTTTGGGTGTTTTACGAATTTTGTTTGGTGAGTTAAACTTTGTACCACCTGGGAATCAGAGTTTGTCCTTGGTGATTTTCTCTTTGTCGAGAAGAATAAATGATATGCTTTGTACCCATTAGTGAGTGTAGTATGCGACCTGAGAGGCTGCTCATGATGCTAGAAAAAATGACTTGAAAGGGGATTGAGTTCTATGCTTGGGTACTTTCTTTTTCTATTCATCTAAAAACTTATAGTTCTTGTCGAGTCTGTCATGCCCCAACCTCTTCTTTTGTTGAAACTTGTGATAGAATTTAACGACCTCCAAAAGGTCGAATTCGTTTCACAATCAATTTAAAGCTCTATCACACATTTCAACAAGAAAAAATGCGACCAAATCTTGACTAACCGCATCAACAGATCCAAATCCAACTTGGTGATCCAAAAATATCTACGCCTATGCATCTCAGAAAGTACCATATTTGACCTACCCATATTCGTAAGAGCCTATCAGTATTTGGCCTCGGGTTCAAACCCCATGATGGATGGAAGATTTAGAGAATCCCAGCAGAAACACGAAATAAAACCACCATATCACAAGGGGAAGGAGAAAAGTAGTGTACCGGTAATAAAAATATCATTTGTAACAAGTTCTCCTTCTGAAATAAAAAGCTCAGCAGTATTCTTTATAAACACCAACCAGTATAAAACAGAGATTCGAGTAGAAAATCCCCCATATGTCGTAGTTTCAGTTACTGAGCACTTAGAACCTCAATCTCGAAAACCGAAACTGAGTTGGGCTGAGTACCCCATGCTGGAAATCCACCAGCACCATAAGCATAGTCAGGTGTGCACTGCATAAAGGACACAGAACAAAAGGACCACTAAACGCATTACTTTTCACGAGAATTGCCAACTTGTACAGTAGTGAAATTTTAGAAAGAATGCCAGAATGAGCAGTAGTAAAAAAGGAGACCCTTGGCGCATTGGTTGAGGTGTTGCCATGTGATCGGGGATGCTTTGGTGCACCGGGCTGCACTCTCTCTTCTATTGTGTTAGAAAAGTTTAAAAAATAATGTTACCAAAAGGATAATAATTTGACATGTGGCAATATACAGCGGAAAAGATAACTTTTTTGATCTATATAACCAACAATTAAATAAGTATCACTCTTTCATTTCATACTGTAAGTTCACTTTGCATATTACATATTTAACTATTAATAATAGTGGCAAGCCGAGTTTCCTTTGCATATTACATATTCAACTATTAATAAAAAATGAAATAAATATTGAAGCTTGCTTACACATGTAAAGAAAAATCTGCAATCTAATATGTTAACTTAATATATAATCCTTCTGTCCCAAAATACTTATAGCTTAAGGAGGGTTCAAATTTGTCCCAAAATACTTATTGTTTTGCTATTACCTAGGAATCTTTAGCATTGTTTACCAAGTATACCCTTATTTATGATTAGAGCAATCCTAGAGGCACAAAATCTTGCTCACAAACTGGGGCGGATTCAGTTGTGCGCCAGGAAGGGCAACTGACGCACCTGAGTTTTTCAAAAAAATTATCGAGTATTTAGAATTAAAAAAAAAACAAAACAAAAACTATAGGGATGCAAATTGTTATCTGAGAGTGAATTTATTGAATTTTCTGATGGGATTAGGGGTAGGACGGTAATCTGAGAGGGGATGGTGTGGGGAGAGCAGTGGCGGCCATGGGAGTGGGGCTAAGATGAAGAAGGAAGAAAGGAGGTAGACGAAGATGTAGCCCACATCATGTGGGTTTTTTTTTGGATGAAATTGATTTAGGTTGTAAACTGAAAAATGGGGGTTTCTTAGGAGCGAGGATTAATTTGCAAATAAACATTTTAATCTTAAGCCCCTCAATATTTGTGCGAATTATTTTTAGGTTTCTTATTTTCATAGTATTCACTTTTACCCTTTTTAGTTTTCACATCAGCAAATTTTGATCAAGTCAGTGCCAACTCATCAATTTTATGACGTTAGCATGCCACATAGACAGATTTAACGGCAATTTGGACAGAAATGAGACGGAAGGACGACATGGTAAAAATTTTATCTTGCAATTTTTTTATAAAAATGATGCATATTATTTGTATTTATAAAAATGATGCATATTATTTTATCTTGCAATTTTTTTTATATTGCATTAAATTTTGCACATCCTGACTCTAAATCCTAGATACGCCACTGCTCACAAAATCCCAGTTGTCAGATAATGATTGGTGTTTAGATCATTTAATATTTGGGCCCACAGAATAAACATTCAATCATTAATTGCCAACTAAGATTTGTGAACATTTTGTTGTGCCCCTAGTATTACTCTTATGATTATTAAGATGTCATTTTAAAAGTATTTAATTAAGTAGGTAATTAAATTATGTACATGCGTCAACCTCTTTCCATTGAGAGTTTCTATCAGTAAGTGTGAGTTTGAGAGTGCTTTTTTGGGGCTTATAATCACTTTTGAAGTCCAAAATCACTTTTAATAGCGTTTGGATAACAATAGTGATTATGATTTTAAGCTGTTAAAGCGTAAAAAACTGTGTTTTCGTAGAAGCAACTATGACTGAGCTTTTCCTAAAAGTGATTATTAGAAGTTGTTATTTGTGTTATTTTTACAATAATAACCTATCTCTTTTGTGCATTTATTATATCAAGATACATATCATAAAGGTCATTTTTGATATTTATCTTTCATAATCAGTTTTGAACATATACTATCCAAACATACTTATAAATTTTAGTATTTATTACAAATAATCTATTTTTCTAAAATCACTTTTGAAAAATCACTTTCAGAGAATCAGAAACAATGCCAAACTCACCCTAAGTCAAACCGTCCAGACAAACAGTAATAACTTCGATAAAGAACTTGGTGTATATTGAATTTTTCTTCTACATATTTTTTTCACATTTAAGGGCATAACACCAGTAACATTCTTCACCTGACACTGACCACCATAGAACCATACTTGAAAATTTTCAACTTTGCCAACTATCATGTCCTAAATTTCTAATGCACATTGGTCATGCCGTCGTAAGCACCCAAATTAAAACCTTAAATCCTTCTACAAAAATGTAGTCTGCGAAGCAAGAGTCGATCCCACGAGGAGTTCTAATGCACAAAACAAACTCAATTATACACAAAATGGGGTGGGGGTTTGGTTGAATGAATAATGATTGCAATAAAATAAATAAAACTAAATTAAACAATAATAAATTGAAATGAACTACCAGTTTAGAAAGAATCTTGGCTTCCGGTTACTTTAACATTGAAATTATGATTGATCATTGAAATAACAAATGAAAATTAAATTCTTTCAAATACTCGCTGTGAAGAAAATATCCCTCTTTTCATATGTATGTATGGTCAATTCGAAACACGTAATCAAACTTACCCTTACTGCTTAACGCACTAGGATACGATTTTCGATTCAATTAAACAATAGCCTTAAAACTGGAAAAGAGCAACGAGACAAGACAATTCAACTCCGTGATTAAATTTAATCTAGTTACTATTTTTCAAGAAATCAATAATATCTGACGCAGCCAATTAAAGACTTCATGTGTTACAATGATTAAGCTAATGAATTACGAATTCAAAGATTGATCTAGCAATTGACAATTTCAAATTAATAACTAAATGCGCATCATTAGAAATTAATTGAAAAAATCATAAAGATATCAACAGAAAAATAATAATACTTGAAAAAGAAAATAATGAAATTAAGAACAAGAGTTTCTCACAATCCGATAGATTTCAATGAAAAGCTTCCGTTAACCAAGATTTTTGTTTTAGCTTCTAAAATCCATGAAAAATAAATCTAAAAAAAAAAAAGAAAACGAAAAATATCTGAAGAAAAATTGGGGAGGGAGAAGAGAGTTGTTTAGATGTGGGTTCTCTTCTTAAATAAACATGTTATCTCTTTTAAATTTGTAATTTTTTATCTGTTTAGGAGTTTTTCTTCATCGGGTCTCTATAAGTTTTCAAAATATTCTTTCAGATGAGAAAACGTGAATTGATATCCTCTGTTTCAGGCTTTATCCCGTTTTTCAAAAGCTGACATGTTACTTTGAAATTAGGCGTGGCCACGTTCTGTTCTGCTGCCTTGTGCACTGCTTTGAAGTCTGCTCCTTCCTGTTAAGATAAGGCGCGACCACGCTCTGTTTCACATCAGGCCTGTAACAGTGTCCTCTTTGAACTAAGTTTCTTTCTAATTTCAACTTCGAGTCTTTATTTATTGCCTAACAATAAGACACATAAAATTATATTAATTTCCATCTTAACAAATCACAAAAGAATAGAAAACTAAGATTAGAAATTATGCATTTGCTAAGTTGATTGCAAAAATCATTGAACTTAGACCACAATTTTCTGATAATCAAATCAGATCCATTCGTATGGATAATGCCGATAAATTTACATCAAAGGCTTTTGATGATTATTGTACGGCATTGGGAATCAAAGTGGAACATCTGGTCCCTTATGTTCACACTCAAAATGGTCTAGCTGAATTAAACGTACTAAATTAATCGCCAGATTAATGTTACAAAATTTCAATTTACCTCCATCATGTTGGGGGCATGCAGCAGCTCTAAGAATCTTTGGATGTGCAATTTTTGGATGTGCAATTTCAATTCACCCAACTGTATACAATGAATATTCCCCTTTGCAGTTGGTGCGTGCTAAAGAGCCAACATTTCATATCTAAGAATCTTTGGATGTGCAATTTTTGTTCCTATATCTCCACCAAAGTGTACCTTCATGGGACCACAAATAATGCTAGGTATATATGTTGGCTATAAGTCTGCATCTATTATTAAATGCCTACACCCCATGACATGAGATCAATTTACTCCTTGGTTTGGTGATTGCATATTCAATTAATAGCAGTTCCCAGCATTAGAGAAAGATAAAAGCTCAAAGCTTAATGAAAGTCGGGAATCACATGAAATGCTAAAGAGCTTAAATATACGGATCCACGCACAAGTCAAACTGAACTAGAAGTTCAGAAGATTGTTAAATTAAAATAATTGACAAACAATCTACCATATATTTTTACTGATCACAAAGTTGTGGTTAAATTGCATGTACCTGTAAGAAATGCAGTGCAAATGATGGAATCCTTAAATCAAGTATATCTACTAATGATCCTCAACGCCAGAAGCGAGGGAGACCTATCGATGCAAAAGATAGAAATCCATGAAAACAAAAGGTAGTAAGGAAATATTTTTGCCACAAAATCTTTCTGAAAATGATCATTTTGCAGACGAAAATCCTAATGCATATGCAAATGCATCAAATATTAATTCTGAGATTACAGAACTACCAAATGATGTTGATTTGGATGTGAATATAGAAGTTGCAATGAATTGCATATATACGGGAGAAACCTATAAAAGAAATATCACGGTTGTCAATGATACATTTGCTTCTATAATTACTCATATTGTCTCCAATGACAATATGGATACAGATCCTAAATCAATGTCATAATGTCGAAAGCGTTCAGATTGGGTAAAATGTAAAGAAGCAATAAAGGTTGATCTTAACTCGCCGAATAAAAGAAAAGTCTTTGGACCAGTAGTCCGCACACCTTAGAATGATATCCGTGTAGGATACAAATGGATGTTCGTACGGAAAATAAATGAAAACAATAAGGTGGTAAGATATAAAACGAGATTAGTAGCTCGAGGGTTTTCACAAAAACCTGATATTGACTTTAACCAAACATATTCTCCTGAAATGGATGGAATTACATTTCACTACTTAATATCCTTTGCAGCATGCACGAATATAGAAATGCAGTTAATGGATGTGGTAACTGCATATCTATATGGGTCATTGGATGTTGATATACATATGAAGCTCGCTAAAGGATTTGTAGTTCCCGGTATAAAGCAAAATGAAAATCGCAACTCATACAACATAAAATTACAAAGGTCAATGTACGGCCTAAAACAGTCAAATATGGTATAACCGACTAAGTGAATTCCTCTTGAAAAAGGAATATCAAAACAATGATGTATGTTCTTGTGTATTCATAAAGAATTCACAAAATGGCTTCTGCATTATATCAATCTACGTTGATAATATATAATGGGAACACAAAGAAATTGAAGAAGCATGCTAATACTTGAAGGCAGAATTTGAGATGAAAGAATTGGGTAAAACCAAATTTTGTCTTGGCTTACAAATTGAGCATATTCCTGAAGGAATTTTTGTTCATCAATCTACCTACGTGAAGAAGGTACTGGAAAGATTTCATATGGACAATTAGCACACCAATGAGGGCCAGATTCCTTGAAATGGATAAAGACCCATTCAAACCTAAAGGAGATACTTAAAAAGTATTAGGACTTGAAGTTCCTTACTTGAGCGCTATTGGCGCACTACTTTATCTTGCAAACTGCACTAGACCTAATCTTGTCTTCGTAGTGAATTTACTTACAAGATTTGGTGGTTCTCCAACAAAAAGACATTGAAATGAGATTAAATATATTTTTAGGTATCTCCAAGGTTCCCATTACCTTGGTTTACTTACAAAAGGAATCAAGATATAGAATTGTTGGGCTATTCAGATGTTGGTTATATGTCTGACCCCCACAATGTTAGATCCCAAACTGACTACTTTTTTCTCCATGGTGGTACCGCAATTTCATGTAGATCCATTAAAAAGACGTTGGTTGCCACTTCTTCAAACCCCTCGTAGATCATAGCTCTGAAGCTTCACGAGAATGTGTGTGGCTAAGATCATTAGTTCAACACAGTAATTCTTGTGGGATCGGATCAAACAAAATGCTTCCCACAATTATTTACAAAGACAACTCAGCATGTGTTGCATAAATGACAAATGGGGTTGTCAAAGGAAGTTTGACAAAATATATTGCACCAAAATTCTTTTAATTCTCATGATCTTCAAAAGAATGGCGACATCACTATTGTGCAAGTTCGCTCAATTGACGATCTAGCAGACCTGTTCAGTTCACTAAGTCTTTTCCTACCTCTACCTTCGAAAAACTTATCAGTCGAATCAAAATGTGAAGGCTGGGAAGATTATTATAATCAGGGGATGCGACAAAGTCAAGAATCTAAAGACAACTATCTTTAGGGGGAGCACTAAATTCAAAACAATTTCAAAGATGATTTCTGAAGACAATGACCGTAATCCTTTTTCCTTTGCTAAGTTTTTTCCTACTAGATTTTTCTTAGTTAAGGTTTTTACTAATGCATCCTACGTTCGTGATTCAATTCAGTCGTGCTACGTTCAACGGGGTGTTGTGAATAATTAATATGTGGACTGTAGCACATTGTAGTATAATGTACTATGCACCACTATGCACCAATAGTAATCACAAATATGCAAAGATGATCCTTGTGAAAACTTGTCTATAAAAGACAGATTACCGAATGAGAAATGTACATCGAGATATCTTCTCTCAATTTTTATTTTTATTTTTATTTTATTTATTTTTTTACCTTCTCTCAATTCTCTTACTGCTTCATCATCCGTCCTTTCTTGCTTTTTGATTTTCTCCTTTTCAGTACAACCCTTTTACTCCCTCCCTTTATTTCTAACTCCCAAGATCTAATTAAATTAAAAACTCTCCCATGTACTTTGATTTACAATATCCTTCTGGGGATAATTTGAATCATTCACAAAAACATTTTCCTACTTCACTCGCGATTGATCCAAAAGCCATAATAATCAAATGAATTTTCACCCCATTTCTTTTCTTTCTTCACATTCCCTCTACATTATTATTCATACAACAAGGATTTAAACTGAATATACACACATACAAGTAAACGGACGGACAGAAGCTAGCTAATATTTTCCAAATAAAGAACGAAAAATAAATATAAATGAGCACCCGTCCGCTAAAAAGAGAAAACAAAGACATCATTAGACATTGTCCTCGATACCAGCTTCGGCTTCAGTTAAGCTTTCATCATTCATGCTTAATAAGTAGTCACAAATCTCCAGAAGCTGGTCAGCCAGAGGAGGAATACCAGGGTTGCGCCCGTCATTATATTTATGAGCATTGAAGGTTATTTGCCACACGTCGTGCCTGAAACCATCTCTGTTCTTATATTCCAATCTCCTGATCTTCTCTTTGATTGTTGAGAGATCCATGGGCCGTTTTATGACTTTATGGTAGTCGGCAGCTTCTTTCTTGGTCACGGGTTTCAAAAAGAGGTAGGATACTTCTTGCCTCTCTTTAAGTGCGTCCACAATGCCCTCCAAGATATTTGCTAGCCCAACCTGCCATTAAGGAAAATAAACCTCCTGTTATTCTTGCACATTTTGTTTCCAAGTTATTGAGAACCTAAAGAAACCCATTTCAAGATAATATGGATAGAAATCCAACAGCGTTTTTGCAGTAGTTAAACTTAGAAGAAACAACGCTCTACAGAGGTTCTGGTACTAGTGTGGGCCACATCAAAGTGTCAAACTTTGATACTCGCAACTAGGGGTGTAAATGGTTCGGGACATACCAAACCAAACCATGCGTCTGGTTGGGCTTCCAATCATAAGTGGTTTAGTTTGGTTCAGAAAATAGGCAAATCGCATGGTTCGGTCTGTTCAGGACCACACGGACCGGACAAGACCGGACCGAGCTGCGGTTTCAGACCTCGAGAACTGATGTAGGAGGGTTCTGCAGCCAGTCGAGCGCCTTCCCCAGCCCAAGTGCAAGCCTCGGCAACCCCCCTTTCAGCAGCAAGTTCATGCGCTCCAGGCGGCCGCCCCAATCCTCCCCAGGCGAGCGCCTCACGGCGTCAAACAGCCAGCAAGCTACTGGCGTTCAGGCGGACGCCTGGCCCCTCCCAGGCGGGCGCCTCATTGATGGGGTGATTGTTTTCTTATTCCGTTTTGTTCCGTTTTTGCTGAATGTTTGATATTTTAATTAGGGGTATTTTAGTCTTTGGTTTGCTATTTTGTTTTAGGGTTTGTGTTAGGGTTTTGAGAGAGTATTTAAACATCTTTTAGGGCTTTGTTAAACTTAGTTTTTCATATATTATTTCAAAGAGTTTTCTCTTAATTCCTGGTGGATTTCAGATTACTGCCGGTGGATTCCAGTTTATTGTGTTCTAGGGTTCTTCGCTTGAGAACTCTTGTGTTTAGTGCGCTAAACACGAATCTATTGCTTTTCGTGCTGCGTTTGTTGGTATCAGAGCAGGCTTTATCCTGTCTTTCATCACTGATTTGTTATGGGGGATCAAGTAACAAGAGCAGAATTCGAGGGATTAGCCACTGCTATAGCTACGTTGACAACATGGGCGGAGGCGTTGATGTCTGCTCAACAAGGTCACAACGTTCGTGCTAATCGAAACCGTGGTGACGAGAGAGATAGGAAGATTGAACAGGGCTGGTGCCCTAGGCAGGTAGAACATCGGGATGAAAGGGATTCTACACAGATTGATCTAAAGAAGAAGAAGGTCATTGATGGAGGTAATACTGCTGACACCTGTGCTCTTCTAGTTAAAATTAATTATAATATTGATCTAGCTCGACAAGAGGAAAATCAATGTCTTCAAAGGGCATATCAATTGCTTGATTTGGAAGATGCAGAGGTCGAACAAACGGCTAAGCAAAAGTATAGGAGGCAGATTGATATTAATGCTGACAGACTTGAGTATTTGATAGATATAGTTATTCCGAGATTGGAGGCAAAGAAAACTGCTGCAACTAGGCGTATAGGTGAAGCCAAATCAACTTCATATCCAAACACGTTGAACAAAGATTTCAAGGGAGAGGAAGTCATTCAGCAAGTCAAGGAAGAAGTGCAGGACGAAGTAAAAATAGTCGAAGATAAGCAAAGTGAGTTGCCTGCAAGTGAGGAATCTGAAGAAAAGATTGAGGTTAAGGAAGTTGAATCTCCTGTTCTTGAGGATATAAAGTCAGATGGAGAACCACCAAAAGTTGAGGATTTGAAGATCTCAGCAGCCCTTTTGGCTAAGCCAGAAGAGAAAATTGCGGAGAAGGAACTTGAGCCGTCTCCAATTGAAGGATCAAAATTCACTGACGAGGAAGAAAAGACGGTAGCTGAGGACAAGAATGTTGAATCCATGAATGAAGATGTAGGTGGTATTACTTGGACTACACCATCAATTTTTGATAAGGTTGTGGGTGTTATTGAAGGGACGGAAGAATTTAAATACGATCATATTTTTATTGTTGATCATGGGGAAGATGGGACGGACGGACGATCGTCGGATGAGTGCTGACGTTGCTAGCATATTTTTAATTTTGGAAAAACACAAATTACGTTGATTTGGGCTTAGGGAACAAATTTATTCCAAAAACTTATTTCATTGGGACGGAAAAGTATTCTTTTTTTCAAGGACGAGAAGAGCATTGATTTATTCAAAGTATTTGTTCTTCTGGGACAGATCTTGCCAAATATCGAACGAGAACTCAGGGTCAAGTTCTTTTGAAGAGGGGGTGAATGGTGTAGTACGAGACGGAAGACAAAGGGCAACATGGCCGAAGGAAATAATTAACGAGGGGATCCGGGAACAAAGATCAACAGTTGGGGAGGATATGAACTCGGGGTCGAGTTCTTTAGAGGTGGAAGAGACTGATGTAGGAGGGTTCTGCAGCCCAGTCGAGCGCCTTCCCGGCCCAGTGCAAGCCTCAAGAACCCCCTTCCAAAGAAGAAGTTCCCGTGCTCCAGCGGCCGCCCCAATCCTCCCTGTGCGAGCGCCTGCGGTGTCAAACAGGCGACGAAGCTGCGCGGCGTTGCGGGCGCCATGACGGGGTGATTGTTTTCTTATTCCGTTTTGTTCCCTTTTTGCTGAATGTTTGATATTTTAATTAGGGGTATTTTAGTCTTTGGTTTGCTATTTCGTTTTAGGGTTTGTGTTAGGGTTTTGAGAGAGTATTTAAACATCTTTTAGGGCTTTGTTAAACTTAGTTTTTCATATATTATTTCAAAGTGTTTTCTCTTAATTCCTGGTGGATTCCAGATTATTGCTGGTGGATTCCAGTTTATTGTGTTCTAGGGTTCTTCGCTTGAGAACTCTTGTGTTTAGTGCGCTAAACACGAATCTATCGTTTTTCGTGCTGCGTCAAGAACAAACAACTAGGCTGAACCATTAGACTGCCTTACTCACAAGAGACCTGGAATACTAGTCAAACAAGGTTCAAAGTGTTTGGGGCTCATCAGACTGAACACAATTTCATTTCAAAGATTGCAAGTTTAGAAGTTACTCCCTTAAAAAACGAAGTCCCCTTTTAATTGGATATGGGTTTCAAGAAAATATTTGGCTTTAAGAACTGCCCAATACCCTTAAGTTGTTAGCGAGTAGTGTCAAATCCGTGAAACTGATTTCATGTTCCATCTCACAGGAACCTAAGAGGCTAATACTTCCCCCCCCCCCCCCCGCGCGTCTCAATTGAAGCTACACATTTTTGGGTGTCCCAATTATAACTACACACTTCCTAAAATGGAAAAGTTAAAATACTTCTTTAATCAATGGGACTCACTTTCACACTCACAACTTTCCACTTAATATTCCCTACCCCACTTTCTCTCTCTTACCCCACTTTTCATACTCACAACACGACAACACCCACTTCACTAACACTTTTCTCAATTCTCGAGCCCAATCCAAAGTGTGTAGTTTGAATTGGGACGTAGGGAGTATAACTTTATTGAAAACAAAGGAACCCTCTCTGTTAGGGATGGAGGGAGAAGAAGCTGCTCATGGTAGTTTTTGGTGGCTCTGTGAATGTGTGTGTGTGTGTGTGTGTGTGTGTGTTGGTGGTGTGTGTAAGTGCATGAATCAGCTTGTTGGTTCCCTTTTACCTTGTTCATGTGCAACTGTCAGTATTTTCTAGCAGTCAGAGTGAGTTTTGGCACATAAACTTTTAATTCCTACTACTCCCTCTGTCCCTAAATGAATGTCCAAATTTCATTTAGGGGACATTCTGGAAATGTTAACTTTTTGTACAATTAAATGTCAAAGATGCATAGATATTCTTGTTTTCCATTTTCCAAACATTTAGAGTATGAAGAGACTAGTGAAAAAAAATGGTAAAAAAACAATTCGGTACAAAGTTATTTCCAAAAATGACATTCATTTTGGGACAAACATTTCTTGAAAATGGACACTCATTCAGGGAGAGAGGGAGTAAAATCTATGACACTCCATATAAGAATCAGAACAAACAGCAATAGTCCAAGTGTGTAATCACATTGTTTTCTTTTATAATTCTAATTCAATAAGTTTTGTATGAATGAGCTAATAACTCATTATGTTAATTGACTAAGAAAGAAAGGATTACAAATCAAAGATGTCTAATCTCTCTGTGCAGATATAGACTGGGCAAAGCCCACATAAACGAGGAGTTGTATAAGGTAATTGGAAAGTTGGCATAAAACCCCTTTTCAGATCCCTATAAATATGAATCCTAAACTGCTGACCCTAAGTAATTAGAACAAAGGCTCAATTGAGGTAACATGAATCTTTTTGGGTCAAATAATAGACAGTACAACTTTGAAGAAAATTGCATTCTGTATTACACAATTTAAACACATTTTGAGTGTACTCCCTAGCAGACTTCTCCAGTTTGCCATGGAAGCAAGTGACAATAATTTTCCATGAATCTCTTAACATATGTTCAAGTACAGGGTCCAAGATCGCCATTTTGTATAGTTAAATGCATGATCATCGGACAAGCCACATGCATATCCTTAGTGATTATGGTTCTCCAATCTACATTCCCTACCTAGAGCCTGTCTTTTTATAATGTTACTATCACACTTTCCTACTCATGCACTTAGTGGTCTAGGATGTGTGTCCAAATCATCTTTACACTCCCTCTGTCCCAAATGGAATGACCCTTTTTGTCGCAAAATGAATGACCTTTTGAAAGTTTTCCTTCAAAAAACTGTCCCTAAATGATTTTTTTCAAAAAAAAAATCAAATTTGTTTTCATAGTTCAATATATTTTTGCAAAACTAAAATTTTGAAAGTGAATTGCAAGAATATTTATGATTTTTTTTCTATTAAAAAATCAACTTTTTCAAAATGACCCTTAAATTCAAAATGGTCATTCATTTTGGGACGTGGGGAGGACAATTTTCTCTCATTATATATACAATTGGTTATTTTCATCTCAAAATTAAATTTTAAATTTCCACGTTCTACCACATCTAACTTAATATCTATTTAGGCTAAATCTAATGTGTTAACATGTTCTTTCCCAGTTACCCAATATCCCTTGCATCAAGTAACAGGGGTCTGTTAGTTGTCATTTGAAATTTCCCTTTCAACTTCATGCATAAACGCCTATCACATAACACTAGAAGCACTTTTCCACTTCACCCAACCAACCTAATGTTATCATGTGACCAAAATCATTTCATGAAATAAGTTATGCAAGCAAAAGCAGTAATTACCTCTCCTCCTCTGCGGCGCTTTATAGGAGTGTTGTAATCAGCACCATACCTTCCACCTAAGTCTGGTACTGATTTTCGCTTGGCTGAGCGATCTCTATCCGGGATCCTTCTATCATTCCTTCTGGACCGGACATCATCTAAATAGTAGTCTTCAGCCATTTCAATATCTTTATTCTTTTTCTTCTTCTTTTTTTCCTTCTGACGTAATTCTTCCTCCCTGTCTATTCTTATGGCTTCTTCAAATCTTCTGATCTCAGCAACTCTCTCCTGCTCTTCTAGCTTTCGCTGTTGTTCCTCGTACATTCTTATGGACCTCTCTTCTCTTTGTCTTTCAACAATTCTCCTTTTGTTTTCCTCTTCCCACAGTCGCCGATCGTCTCTTGTTTTTGTACTTGCCATATCGTCATAATGTTTGGCTTCAGTATCTCTATGCTCCTGAAAATTTGATAACTCAGCAATTTTTTTGGTTTTCCTGTGCTCGAGGCCAGTGCTCCCTTCCTGACTGACCTGGTCCACGTCAATGACTTCTTTTGGTCGTTTGATTATAATTTTCTTCCGAGGCTGGTTTCTCTCTGCCTCTGTTGGTGGCCTTATCACTATAGAAGCCTTGTGTGGTTCAAGATGTGCATCTTCGTGCTTCGGCTTGTTAGAGAAAATAATTTTATTTACTTTAACTGCAGATCTGTTAACAGTCTCAGTATCTGATGTTGCTGGCTTGTCAGAAATTTGTGAGGTAGTAGGTGTAGCTTTCTCAGGCAGCTTATCCATGGACCCACATTTCACTTTCAAAACTTTGGCCTTCAAAGTAGATTTTTCCTCTTCTGGAGCTTCTATTACCGCAATTTTACCTGTACCTTTCGGAATGAGCTTCTTCACTGACGATTTCTGCTGCGTCTTTGCTATGAGATCCAAAGGATACGATTTTGCAGGCAACTTTTCTAGATCCTTACTTTCCAGCTGTATGCCAGAATCTTCTCTATACTTCGGACAGTTCTTGTTGGTCTTCATGTGACCGAGCTGATGCATCAGAATATAAAACCATGACCACCAGATGTGTAATATTGTTACAGAAAAAAAGCCTTCAAAATTATTGAACAAACCTGACCACAAGCTCCACAAACGAAACTATCTCTTGCAGATTTTTTTTCCTTAACAATCTGGTTTAAGAAAGATTTCATTAAGAGGATGGTAATAGATGAAACTGAAAACAAAAAGAAAGGAAAGAGAATTGTAATATAGTTAAGCATTCATCCGAAATGAAGAAAAGTAGTACAAAAAAAATTCCTCTATTGTTGTTGGGGGAGAGAGAGAGAGAGAGAGAACGTACAGTAATTCCATCCCCCAATATTTTAACCTTTTTTTGGAATAATCCCACGGGCTCAATACTATCCTTTTTTTTAGATTTCGGCTTTGTAGACCAGATATTTCTATTGAGAAATACTTCCTCCTGCCACACAACTTAGTATTTTCAGTTTCAATCTCATATAATATTCGAAACATACAAGTCTAAGAAGCAAGTCGAGTTCTTACTTCTACTGAATCTCTAGCTACATTCTCTTTTGATGCGCTCACTCCATATGGTTGAATGGCACTAGGAGTGGGCTTGATCATGGTGTTGATTTTTTTGACCCGCTCATTCTTTAAACCATAACTTACTTGTGGCCTAGGAGCCACAACCTCCCCCATAGATCTTGCCTTCTTTTTCCTCTTCCGCTCAGCCTCTTCATCTGGTGAACAAACATTAATGGTCAAAGAAAGTTTTGCAAAACTTGGTAAAGATAGGATACATATTAATGCATGCTAACGTGGAAAAGTCAAAATTTGTGAGTAGAAACGAATATAAATACATTAGGGGAATTGTAGGTTTTAACATTTTTTTGAATCATCTAATGTTGATTCCACTTGATACAATATATCTACAAATGGCGCTACCCACAAACTAAAAGACCATTTGGTTAGTTACTGCAGTCGTGTTTATTACATGGTAGGCTTTGTGGTTGTGTGTTTCTTTCTTTTCTTCTGGTTTTCACTTTATGTCTCCTGGCTCCCATAATTTTCCTGTTTAACTCTCTTTTTCTTCGATCATCACGAAACACCAAAAGAAAACAAAGTACTCTATTGGATGGGATTCTCCATCGACAAACATCAAGCAAAGGAAGAAACAAATTGGTTAGCAATTCCTTCCAAGAAGGATTCAAAACGTGTTGCTTACAAACAAAACCATTTGTTCAAGCAGTGCATAACATATTTCATACCATCCATAAGCATTTTGCACAACTCTGCTGCTTCAGCTGCCTCATCTTCAATTTCCTCTTCTGCCTGAGCTTGGGAAGGGCGCCTTCTCATTTTAAGCCCCTTGACACCGACTGCATTATCATGATTGGACTGGCAGTCACCCTCTTCCCCTACTTCAAATTCCTCGGCATCCAACAGGTTTTCTAGGTCTCCAGCAAAGGAATCCAGGTCACTATTTGCTTCGGTGTCGCTCTCCATTTCTTCCCCCTCAATTGCAGAAAGACTTTGAACTTGTCGATCCCAAATTTCCTGACACTTTTCCCTGGTTTGCTGCTGAAGCTGCAAAAAGGACATCCGCTGACCACGTGCATACTTACTGATGGTCGTTGGATCAACCTTCACTCCCGATGCTGCTTGCTCACTGGAAAGCTTCCTGATCATAGCAATTCGATGCCACCTGGTAAGTTTTGCAATCTGCTCATCGGGAACATTGAACTTAAGAAGAACCTGGTTTCCAGTAAAACAGGAATACATTTAGCAGCCAGCACCCAAAAAAGTTGACAAAAGACAGAATAAGCACATGGGTAACTAATTGGTTGACCAGAAGGATGAGAAAATTATATAAACGGGCGTTTTATTTTTCAACCACAAACAGAAAAAAAAAAAGTTTTTTTTCTCGTTCTCATCCTGCAAGAAATTACCATCTTCCTACAGACACAAAAATCACACCAACGCTATTCAAGTGGCTATGTTTGTCAACTCAATTCCAAACCATGGAATTGGAATTGGAGCAATTTAATTCCTGGGATTCATTTTGTTCTTCTAATTCCAATTCCAAATCCAAACCTAGAATTGAGTTTCCAAACATAGCCACAGACACTCTGAAATCTTAGATGCATAGAAAAAGAGCACTTTTAAACCTAAAAAAATGCACAATCGGGTAGTATTTTATACTGGATCAATTAGTCAACCATAACACAATTTACGAAGCACAAAGCTACGGTGTATAAACTAATGGAGCATTAGGAAAACTGCTATTCTCCACAACCAGAGGGATAGTTCATCCTCCTTCCCCAAATAAGACCTTTTTTATTGAAAAAGTAAAAAAAGAAGTTGTCCCAAAATGAGTGTCCATCATCTAATAAAAGTTATAAAATCCCAAGTCTTCAACCACTATGCTCCAAATTACACTTGTAATGGTATGAAAAGAGAACGGTATTAAGGATAGGAAATACTGCAAAAGATAGACGAGGAGTCCAAAACGGAAGAGCTCAAGAAGTCAAAGCTCTCCAACTCTGCATGGTAGAAATAGGAATTCCTCTAAAGGCACCTCCGGGAGGGCACATAATGTAGCCAAGTGCAACACCCAGTTTCACAATAAGTGCATAAAGACTAATCGAGGGACTCTCAAGAAAAAGATCATAGAGTCCGGACAAACTTGTGACTTGTCAACCACTCCAAACAGTATACCCAAAGAAAACAAACTCCATCACAATGAAGAAAGATATGATCATAACCCTCTGAAGCAGGCTTACACAGAGAAAACAAGTACAGTGAAATAATCTTAAATGGTCTACGAGCATATCTGACCGCATTTGTGTTAAGCTTGATAAGAAGAGTCCAAGTAAAAGCTCGAACCTTACCACAAATATATGAAGAGAGAAGGAAAAGCCTCAAGTTTCAGAAACAAAAAAGACAAAATATGACCAAGAAAGATAGTTACCAATCCTTTCAGCACCAAGAACTAGAATTAGATTTGTCTTAAGCATGAGGCTATGCTAATGATAAACATAAAAAAGGATAAATTACTTTTCTTCAGGTCTTCATTGGCATCAATATGGTTGCAGGCATGATCACATGCTCCTTTCAATCCAAAAATGAAAACTAAACTAACACGTGCATGGAAGAGTAAAATCTTTCTACTGCAGAACCTGAAAACTAACAATGCTAATTAAACTCACCTCTCGTGCTGCTTCCATGCTCAATCTGCGAAGATCTGCATCAGTTCCCGTTACAGTCGAACCTCCCCGATTAACAGCAATTTTTTTCTTTGCCATTGCATTTGAGATTGGTGCTTTAGGAGCAGTACGGACATAACTGAATCCCAAGCCCCGACCAGATGGATCACCAACCCCAGTAATTTCCAGACGCTCAATATTCTCTCTGTCCTGCAGAATAGATAATGCTTAGTAAGATCACAGCTAAGACATACCAGAACTGAAAATGAGTCGAGGAAGGTGAAAAGCTGGCAGAAACTCACATGTTTTTGAAGTCTGCTTAGTAATCAAACGTGAACAAGTAAGCTTTGGTTTATACTGCTTCCAGGGATGCAGTATGATACGAAGTTATAAACATTAATAGACAGAAACTCCAAGGGCTGAATTCTATATTCCTATTCACATATCACCTAACCAAAATACATTCAAAGTTTTTGAAGACATACATTAGTGTGTTTAACAAGTTCCTCTATTCATAAAGCTTGAACAATGGCAGAAAAACTAAGACGAACGGGTACACCAAAATGGCCTCCGTGGAAAATCAGATACACTTAGGTATGAAAATGGGGGATGCGGCAGTAAGTGTGTCAGGTACATTTGATATGTTACACATTTATATTTAACTTTTTTCTCAAAGTGCAGGGGATGCAGCATGGATACGCCGGAATGTGAACTAAATTTCTGTTTTCTCTAGCTTTCTTTCAATAAAGGTTATCATGTGATAACTCTATTTAGACATACTTTTATAATTTTGCGAAATGATAAGACCAAACATATTGAGAGACTAAAATGATATCTGTGCAGTACTGACCATTTCCCTTTTATATACTCTTGCAGTCTTGCCGATACGACATAAGAGTCATGTTACTTTTTGCACATAGTTTAATGCAAAGTAAAGTTTTTGGACACAATTAAATTGGAGGTGTCCTAATAAATTTTTGGAAACAATTAATCCTTTCTCACCCCAAACGGAAAGTGGGCACTTTTTTTTGTAACATTCCAAAAGGGATTACAGGACTCTTTATGTAAGGGAGGGGGTATTAAAGATTGCTGTGCACTGAAGCTGGCGATAGGGATGAGAGAAACATCTCAAACGTTCTAAATCTGTCCACTTCTACCACATTTCTTCAGCTACAATCAAAACTCTCTTACTGTATCACACTCGTACCG
The DNA here is from genome assembly GCA_022495995.1 of Adenophora triphylla var. japonica. Lineage (NCBI taxonomy): Eukaryota > Viridiplantae > Streptophyta > Magnoliopsida > Asterales > Campanulaceae > Adenophora > Adenophora triphylla. The sequence goes on along the minus strand of JAFEMH010002123.1, from coordinate 216,922 downwards.
CGGCTTTATAACGCAAACGTGGTGTTAGAAAACACATTGATTCTACTTGAAGCCAAACACTTATGTATTTAGATGATAATATAATTGCTTTTATAAGACAGTTTACATGCTTCTTACAAAGAAAAACAACATTATAGTACTTCTCTGAAACTATTATGACATTCGACTCAGTTTGTCAACATTCGCAAGTATCGAACTAGTCTCGTGCTCCATTTTTGAGAAAAAAAAAGGAGTCAAAGGAGTGAAGTTGCCAAGTCTTAATTCCAGCCAAAAAGAACTGCTCAATTCTCATCAACAACACAATCTTCCAATTCAAAACTTAACTCCTCCAAGTTCCAGCTTGGTGTCCAATTATTTTAACATTTCTTTCTTAACAATGATGGCGTTGCAACTGACAGTCCAACCCAGCCACTAAAATTGTTCTTGACAAGTTTTCACATTCTCATACATTTTTAACGTTCCCATATGGTCGGAAACCATCAGAGTATGTATGATATTTCCTGATTCCACTACAATCTTATTATAGTTGTAGTAGAAGCCGAAGGTGTTGGTGTATGTTGATCATGAAGGGTTAAGGTATAGGGTTCTAGTCTGGGAGTAGTATTGAAATTTAGTTATGTATTTGAAGGATGAGGCACTTGGGTAAGATTGTGTACTGGAAAAGAAAAAAAAAGATGGATGAATATGTTTGTTTTGTGCCTTGAAAGTTCCCTTATGATCTGAAATCATCAGAATATGCACGGTATTTCATGATTCCTTACCTATCTTATTATGGGCTTACCATTAAGCACTGATGATGAATTTTGAAACTTTTTATTACTCAGGCACATTGCCTACTTTATTTTCAACTGAATAATTTTGCACAGGTATCAAGTTTGCCATGGTATCACTCATGTAGACAATAAAAATGAAGACGAACAGAAGGTATTAGTTCCCATATCAGTATGGGGCTGTCTTTTAGGCTTCAGTACTACTGTTGCCGATAGTTATCATGCTATAATATTATTCAATAAACCAGAAGTCGTGTCATTTTGTTCATTTCCTCACACATGTTCCATGTAGAATTGCAGACAAAAGCCACATCTCTGCCTATCCACAGATCAGCGCAGAAGGGGAAAAAACATACAGTTTGACTATAGCCATCCTGTTTGTTTCCAACAACTTCATAACATCGGAAATTCATAGTGATTGAAGAACGTAGAGTTGACGAAGAATTTTTTAAATTATCAAACATAAAACTGGCTGTCTATATACCTGATTCGTGCAAGCAACAAAATTGCTACTCAAGTTCCAAGGAGTGATCTGCAGTTCTCTCTCAATATGAGAAGCAGCAGCTAAAGCTATTGCTTCATCTGGCAGCTGATTCATAGCGGACGATAGGCCAGCTGGATGAGTCATACTAATTCCAAGACGTTTGAGCCTGTAAAGGCCAGCCAGCATGCTTTCATATGCGCAGACCTATGAAAAGAACAAAATTGATGATCAGAAAATAACAAGATCATTAACAGCAGGAGGTCAAGAAAATGCATCAAGTGTACATGCATAAAATATAGACCAATGAATTTTCCCCTAAAGAACAACCCAGACCCTATGCTTGTGAGTAAATGCAAACCACAGGAGTTACCAGCTCAATTGTTTCCCTCCCTACAGTTAAGGAGGATATTGTGTCATTAGCTCATCTAAAATGAACTTGATTAAGAAATTTCTTTAATTGGATTCTGCGGAAAGAATCTCATTCCATCGTTCTGCTCATCGGTGACGGAGGCAGGATTTTATTTGAATTGGGATCAAGATCATTTTGGGCAAAAATACACTATTTAAGGGGTCAGAATAAAATCATAGTGCAATACTTTCTTTACAAATATGGGTCAGGTTTCCATTTGCTGCACTAAAACCCCTTGATTCGGGGATATTTGGCACGAATTCCACTAGTAGATTTTTGAAGAATGAAAAATTAAATGGGGGCAACTGACATCATTGGTATAAGGGTGCCTCCTCTCTTGCTGCACATCCTACGTTTTGTAGGGTTTACGAATCGCGATATTTATATTACAATTCACAGCACCTTTAGTGACAACTTCATATGTCATTCGTTGACAAACAACACCCGCAATATTAGAGACTTGGTACATGTGTCTATGTTGTAGACAAACAAATGCACGAACATAAAGCATAATCACATCACCAGTAAGGCATACTAAGAAATCGGCAAGCAACAACCACCTTAGTATATTGTAAACAATTTTACATAAATAGCAACTAACATGTACGCTTTAGAGACTTATAATTTAATATTAAACGGACATCTGTTACTATCCTTCCACCAGGCCGCTCCATCCACTGAATGTTTATATAGCTTGCATAACATCCTCTTTCTATAAATAGTTCCAGAATAACACTTGCACAAACTATTTTAGTGTAACACATTAAACCATCAGCTCTAGTAGATAGCATTCTACACAAAAAAGTAAATTTGACCTAGATAGGACAAAATGGTGCTAGTTTATAACTTGTGGACTGTGTTACCCGGACTCTTCAAATATGTTGAAGTACCCGTGTCCGACACGTATCGTGTCCGACAAGACACCCGACACCCGCATTTTCATTCGGATACGACAAGAAAAATTAAAAAGAAAAAAAAAGGAGTGAGTTGACTTCATTTATAAAAAAATTACAAGTTTTAATGTTGTTTTACTTGATTATACATTATATCTTAGCAAAAAAAGAGTGAGTTGACTTCATTTATAAGTAAAGTATATAAATAGACTCAATATATTTTGTTATTAACGTATCCCCGTACCCGTATCCTAATTTTAGGACAGTGTCCCCGTGTCCAATTTTTTGAGGAAAAGTGAATCCGACACTAGGATCCGTACCCGTGTCGGATACCCGATCCCGAGTCCAGGTAACATAGCTTGTGGAACCTTGGAATAGTGAAATTTTAGCCTTGTTAATCTTCTTAATTTGTTCCACTCAAACTATGTCATTATTCTTCCATCAAGCAAGTTCTGCTCACCATAATATGTCTCTAGATGGCATCATCATCACAAGTAGAGCAATGGAACTTCCACCGTAGCAACCACCGCTTCAATCCTCACAGGTTTACCAATAATATAATTTCAAATTTATCCATTGCTCTGTACTCCACCTAAAGATTCTTGGTTTGACTCACTGGTTCTACACAGCAGGTACCAACATAGATCTCCTACACTATGTGAAGCTCTCTGTCATCATTATTGACAAGCTATTTTAATTGTCAGAAACTTAATCTTTAACCCCATTTATCTCCAGGAAGAAAATATTACCAAGTACTCTTAATTCCAAACTTCATCTAAAGCTTTTCCTGACTTGTTAACCCTTCGCACGAAAAATTTATTTTCTCAAATTGCACCATAGTTACTTCACTTTAACCAATCTATTCGATTCTTACCCTTAAAAGAGTAACCAACAATGTATAAACTGATTAAAAGTGAACTGTACTACATCACAAGGTACCCAGCTGAGACATGGAGAGATAAGTGAAGGGCATCAGTAATATAAAAGTCAAAGAAACTGCAAATTGCCGAAATATTCTAGGGAAAGCAATTTTGGAGGATTGATCTAGAAGCATAGACTCTTAAGAATTCATACGATCTTAGAGTAGCCAAGTCATCAAAAGCTTGATTTCTTCGAGAGAGGAGCCAGCAAAGCATATTATGTGTTTTTGTTTTTTTTTTTTTTTTTTTTTTTTTTTTTTTTTTTTTTGTAACCTGTGTTCTGTCTAGTGGCAAAACCCCCTTAATGGATGGGGTTCACTTTCCCCCTTTAACTATTGGGATTACTAATTTTAGTACCTTCAACTTATGAGAAGTACACACACACACACACAAGAAAAAAAAAACCTATTTTTGTCAATTTTGACCCACCCTTGATTTGTGGTAAGATTTGTACTATGAAGTCATGTTGACCCCCCCCCCTTATGGGCCAAATGTTAAATAATAAGTACAACCTCTGTCCCAAAATGAATGTCCAATTTTTTTTTCAAATTTCCTCTTGATCAAGAGCAAATTGAATTTTTTTGGACATTCATTTTGGGAAGGAGGGAGTATAATTTTTATTCACTCAACAATTTTAAGCCCCTTTGCCAAAATTTATGGCTTCTCCCCTCTTTTTACAAGTAATCTGTATTCAGTCATCTTGAATTAGAAAAATGAACACACCTTGATTGTGAAAAAGGAACACAATCAGATTCTTCCATTACCCCACACTATGAATTGCAAGTTCGTACATATATTCTCCCATAATAATAAACGATACACAAAGATTGTGAAGGTTCAAACTATATAGTGTACATATTTAATGCTTTTTTTGTCCAAAAAAAGGTTCAAAGTATACATTAATTATCCTGTTGCATTTTGCACAATAAGTTCAATCAGATAAAAATGCAGTAAATTATGTAGGTAGAGCTTACATTTTCTGGTGTAATCATCCTTCTAAGTTCCTCCTCCAATGGAATGCGAAAATTACGCCTCATGACCCATGATCCCCTCTGATGATTGCATAAACGCAAGTTAAACAGGTTAAAAGAACAAGAAACCCAGAGTAACATAAGCAGGATTCTTCGGATTATTAAATGACTGCTATAAATTATGTTGAAAGAAACAAGAAGACATGATTCATGTGTACCTGAAAATCGCAAAAAAGTTTTAACCTTTTCTTCAGAGTGACTTCAGCCACATTAGGAAATTGAGCAGACAACTCATTTGCGCGGATGCTAGGAGTTAATCCACGCTTTTGAAGAGCACGAAACTCACGATACATATACACAAGTAGCCTGTTCATGTTATAGATCTGAACCCCTTTCGACACTGGAGACATTACCTCCATGTGAGGCTCCTACAGAAAACAATGGCAAGCAGATTAATGTGATCCACAAAACTTCACGTGTTAATGCATTTTCATTGCCAAACAAGTAAAGTCAAAGTCACATAAATTAAAGTTGGTTTGTGCACTACAACTTAACTAATGAAACATTTGATTAGCAAAATACGTCATGCAGACTTGCAGTGATATATTTCATGTCAATTTTTAGTGCTTTGAAACCAACATTATTCATGACATATGATAACTTATAAGTGAATTTCAATAATATGAATATTATGTCAGTAGAATGTTGCATGGAGCTATATGTTTAGGAACTTACTTCTGCTATTGGATCCTATAAGAAATGTGAATCACTCATTTTCCTCCAGCATCTTACCTTATATTTTCCATTTGCCTTCTTATTTTCTAATTTCATATGTTATTTGGGTAAGTCGTAAATGTCGTTACGGGTTCCCTTAGATAAATTTAAAACCAAACCACATTCAGAAGAAAAGCTGGCCAACGACTGATATGTATATATGCCAGTAACCCAGCTTCATTTGAGTTCAAGGAACAAATGTTGGGATAGAAGACCAACCAAGGGAGGTTTCTAGGAGCAGTATGAGGCGGGCGCCCCACCTGGATGAGGCGGGCGCCTCGCGTACCTTTGTTTTGACGTTGGCAGCTTTGTCTGAGGCGGGCGCAAGGCATGATCGAGGCGGACGCCTCAAGCTCCGAGGGACAGGCATGATTTTGGGGAAAATTCAGGCGGCCGCTTGGGAACCTTGAGGCGGGCGCCTCAAGGCCAGCCGAGGGTTGCGGGCCTTTTTCTTTGGGCTTAATCTAGGGTTTGGTTTTTTATTCCGGGGCACATATAAAAGCAATGTTCCGCCCCTTTATTCATTGTAACAACATATTTTACATACATAGTGCAAGATCCTGGCTTGGTAGTGCCCCAGGCACGTAGCCAATCAATTTGGTGAACCGGGTTAACAATTTCTTGTGTTCTTTCTGTTTCGTTGATTTCTTGTGCTTGGTTTGTGTGCACTAATTATTCTTGTAGGTTTGCTTGGGTGTGGAGGGCCATATTCACAACAACTGGTATCAGAGCTCTTGGTTTAGGATCAAGGGAGTTGTTTCAAGCAATCAAGAATGGGCAAGGACAAACAAGCGGTGGAGAAATTCGATGGGTCTGATTTCGGATATTGGAGGATGCAGATTGAAGATCTATTGTACAACAAAGATCTCTACAAGCCTCTGAAGGGAGTCAAACCGGAAGACGAAGATCGGGAAGAATGGGAACTCATGGATCGGAAGGCTTTAGGGTGTGGTGAGATCTACTTTGTCAAAGTGGATCGCGAAGACTACCAAGAAGGCTACAACCACCAAGGAGCTATTGGATTATCTTACCGAGAGATTTGAAACTCCGTCTGCCGCAAATAAGGTTGATTTGATACGCAAGACGGGTAGTCTCAAGATGCAAGAAGGAGGATCCTTGGCTAAACACATTGATGAGTTTATGGATGTCATAGATTCATTGATTGCGGTGGCGATCAAGTTCGATGACGAGGTTCATGCATGTCATTTGCTAGCTTCTTTACCAAGCAGTTGGAGCGGAACGGTGATCGCAATCAACGCAGGGTAAGAATAAATTGAAGTATGATGATGTTAAAGACTTTCTTTTAGGTGAAGAAAATCGCATGAAGAAGTTGGGGACATCAAGTGTGTTCGGGATCGGCTTTAGCTACTACTAGTAGGGGAAGCGGGTACTAGCAACGAGGAAGGACCGAATCAAGGGAGAACGTTGAGTGGTAAGGTCAAAGTCTGGAGAACAAACCAAAGGTTGCAAAGGGTTCTGCTCAAAGTGCTACTATTGTAAGGAGTCGGGACACTTTAAGAGGGATTGTCCAAATCGTAGCGGCAATCGGGCGAATGTGGCGGTTGAAGGTGACGATGTATCGGTTCCGAGTGTTAGTAGTGCACTAGAATCATGGGTGCTGGATTCGGGGCATCATTCCACTCTTGCGGTCATAAGGAAGAGATGGAGAATTATACTTCCAGTGATTTCGGGAAGGTCTATCTAGGCGATGGGGAGCCTTTGGAAATCAAGGGGAAGGGGATGTCGAATAGGAGCATCGGACGGGAAGGTTCTACATCCGAACGGGGTTCGACACATTCCGGTTTGAAGAAGAACTTACTTTCGGTTGGGCGGTTGGATGATGAGGGTTACAAGGTGACTTTCTACTGCAGAACCGGGTTATTACCAAGGAGGATTGTGAGATCGCTCGGGGTAATAAGGAGGGTACTTTGTATTCGGCGAACAACACCAAGGATAGTATTGCGGTGGCAGCAGCCAAGGGTAATACCGATTTGTGGCACTGTCGATTGGGTCACATGAGTGAGACAGGGATGAAGGTACTTTGTTCCAAGGGTCTACTACCGGCTCAAGACGATCAACGTGGGGATCTCGCGAAGATTGTATGTTTGGCAAACAAGGGAGAAGTAATTTCTCAAGGACAGGTAGGGGATCGAGGGAAGCAAAGTTGGAATTGGTTCACACGGACTTGTGGGGCCATCTCCGGTTACATCTTCGGGTGGTGCGTCATATTACATGACTTTCGTTGATGATTCTACAAGGAAGGTCTCGGGTCTATTTCTTGAAGGGGAAAGATGAGGCTTTCGAGGTGTTCAAGAAGTGGAGGGCTTTGGTGGAGAATCAAACGGGACTTAAGCTTAAGTGCTTAAGATCGCACAACGCGGGGAGTATGAGCTTACTGAGTTTAGGGAATATTGCGCTGCGAATGGCATTCGTATGGAGAAGACTCCAAAGAAGACTCCACAACTCAACGGGGTAGCAGAGAGGATGAACAGGACTTTGAACGAGCGGGCTAGAAGTATGAGATTGAAGTGTGGACTTCCGAAGACGTTCGGGCATATGCGGTTGACACGGCAGCCTTTCTTGATCAATCGGGGACCATCGGTTCCCATTGGGAACGGAATTCCAGAGGAAGCTTGGAGTGGCAAGGTGTAAATCTGTCCTTTCTTCGCGTATTTGGTTGCGTTTCTTATGTTCATATTGACTCGCCGAAAGAACTAAATTAGATGCTAAATCTGTTAAGTGTACGTTTATTGGGTATGGCGGGGATGACTTCGGGTATAAATTTTGGGATGATAAAAACCATAAGGTTATTCGTAGTCGAGATGTGGTATTCAATGAACAGTTTTGTACAAGGATAGAAAGGGGGCATCCGATGGTACTAGTTCGAACCGGAGGTCAGAGGTGGATATTCAGGACTCGGGTGGGAGCGGAGCAGATTCATGTTGACCGTATGGTCGGGAGGTCATCAATATGAACCACATACTCCGTAACCGGAAATTCCGCTGCGTAGATCCAACAGATTGCGTGGATCACCTGACAGGTATACTCCTTCGAATTATTATTTGTTGTTGACAGATAATGGGGAACCGGAATGTTATGCGGAGGCAGTTCGTAGTGTGCTTTGTGACAAGTGGAAAGCTGCGATGGATGATGAGATGGTCTCATTGAAGGCAAACAAAACTTGGGAGTTGACTGAACTACCTAAGGGGAAGAAGGCACTGCATAACAAATGGGTTTACAGGATCAAGGAGGAAGCAGACGGTAGCAAGCGTTACAAGGCAAGACTGGTTGTTAAAGGGTTTCAGCAGAAGTATGGTATTGACTACACCGAAGTGTTCACTCCGGTTGTGAAGATGACCACTATCAGAATGGTTCTGGGGATAGTAGTGGCGGATAACTTGCTGCTAGAACAGATGGATGTGAAGACGGCCTTTCTTCATGGGGACTTGGAGGAAGAGATCTACATGGTACAGCCAGAGGGTTACTTGTCTAAGGGTAATGAGGAGCTAGTTTGCAGATTGACTAAGAGCTTGTATGGCCTTAAACAAGCTCCTAGCAGCTGGTACAGAAGTTTGACGGATTCATGCACGACATTGATTTTATCGGATGTGAGGCGGATCATTGTTGCTACTTCAAGAACACTGACAACGGGTATATTATCTTGCCGTTATATGTGGACGACATGTTAATAGCGGGCTCTAGCAAAGAGAGAGGTAAACAGGTTGAAGACTCGGTTGTCGAACGGTTCGAGATGAAGGATTTGGGAGAGGCAAGGAAAATCTTAGGCATGCGGATTGACCGGAATAGGGAGTCGGGTAGATTGGTTCTTTCGCAAGCGTAATATGTTGAGAAAGTCTTGGCAAGATTTTGTATGGAAGGGGCAAAACCAACGGGACACCATTGGGTTTGCATTTCAAGTTATCCGAGAAAGACTCGCCTAGGACAAGGAAGAGCGTGACAAGATGGAGAGAACTCCATATGCTTCACTGTGGGGAGTCTCATGTATGCAATGGTGTGTACAAGGCCTGACATTGACATGCGGTGGGAGTTGTCACCGGTTCACGGGCAATCCAGAAAGCAACATCGGGAAGCGGTTAAGTGGATCCTACGATACTTGAAGGGTACCGCTGGTAAGGCTCTATGTTTTTCAAGCAAGGAAGTGGTGTTAGCGGGTTATGTTGATGCGGACTTGGCATCAAGTGATCTTGATAAAAGAAGGAGTACTACGGGCTATGTGTTTACATTGGGTGGTACAAACTATTTCTTGGGCTTCTAAGTTACAAAAGATCGTGGCTCGCCGACCGCAGGCGTAATATGTGGCAATGACGGAAGCAAGTAAAGAGATGGTTTGGCCGCGTAACTTCTTGGGTGAACTTGGGAAGACGCGAAGTGGTAATATTCTCTACAAAGTGACAATGAGTGCAATTCACTTGGCAAAGAATCCGGCGTTTCATTCGAGGACGAAGCATATTGAATTAAGGTTTCACTATATCGACATCTCTTGGAGGAGAAGACTTTGTGGCTTGAGAAGATATTGGGATCGGAAAATCCAATGACATGTTGACGAAGGTTGTGAACCTTGAGAAATTGAAGGCTGTCTGAAAGCTTCAATTGGGCTTGAAGAATGAGAGAGGAGGATGGCACTACCACGATCGAGGTGAGCACTAGGAGGACACCAAGGATGAGTCAAGGACGGCACGGGGCTTGTATATGTGGTCGATCTCTAGGTGGGAGATTGTTGGGATGAGAAGACCAACCAAGGGAGGTTTCTAGGAGCAAGATGAGGCGGGCGCCCACCCGGATGAGGCGGGCGCCTCGCGTACCAGCTTTGACGTTGGCGGCTTTGTCTGAGGCGGGCGCAAGGCATGATCGAGGCGGACGCCTCAAGCTCCGAGGGACAGGCATGATTTTGGGGAAAATTCAGGCGGCCGCTTGGGAACCTTGAGGCGGGCGCCTCAAGGCCAGCCGAGGGTTGCGGGCCTTTTTCTTTGGGCTTAATCTAGGGTTTGGTTTTTTATTCCGGGGCACATATAAAAGCAATGTTCCGCCCCTTTATTCATTGTAACAACATATTTTACATACATAGTGCAAGATCCTGGCTTGGTAGTGCCCTGCACGTAGCCAATCAATTTGGTGAACTGGGTTAACAATTTCTTGTGTTCTTTTCTGTTTCGTTGATTTCTTGTGCTTGGTTTGTGTGCACTAATTATTCTTGTAGGTTTGCTTGGGTGTGGAGGGCCATATTCACAACAACAAAGAGATGCCAATAACAAATGGTAATAGCTTTCAGCAGCCACACATTTTATGCACGGTTATCCAATAACCGGTGCAACAAAAACTCGAGGGAAGATTTTGTCAAAGTTCAGTTGAGTATCAACAAATTGACTTTTGATACAGATACGGTCCCAATCCTCATTTGCCAGACTGATATTTACATTATAGGATCCGTTGAAGATCCAGTCCCCTCACAAACGTATATTCCTAGCCTCATTAAAAATGAATAAAATTGCAAACATTCCCACTTTAAATGTGCAAATATCCATCTGAAGAGTTTAAGGTATTTTATATCTTAAAGTGATGCCTCTGTCTTCTTTCTATGTACTGATCTCCCCCTTGTTAATTCAATATATTATCCCTCGTGTATTTGCTGCAAATTTAATTTCCCCCCTAATCTGTGGGTGCGAAAATTCAGAAATTTTACAAAATGCATTAAGAATGAAGCCTAATTTTGATCAATCATTAATGATATGCTTATGATGTTAGAAACCCAGAGAGGAAGAAAAAGCCTCTACTCGCTAATAACCAACTTAAGCCAATAGAGTCATTGTTCCAAACTAATTGGCTCCACCACATGAATCCTTTTGTGCCATTCTATCATATCCAGAGCAATTCCCTACTTCTAGCATAGCCATCTATAAGTTTCATAACTGATGAATTAAATTCTTTACTGGCATGTCTATATGCTATCTTTCTATTCTACCTACCTCCTGCAGGCTACTTCCATAGTTGAACTCTCTAAATGGGAGTCTTCAATTCACCCTAACTACCAGGGGCAACATGAGATGTTGGAGTCACGGACACGAGTCGGCCATCTGCACACCTACATGTGAATTCTACATTTTTCTCACCTCAGACATCTGTACATCCACCCGAGTAATTGATATTCTTGTCCAATAAATCTCAACTCAAATTTACCCTGTATAGTTTCGCCACACAACCTTCTGACCTTTTCCATCTTGTTGAAGCTCTTTTTCTGATCAGTCTGTATCATCATTAAGTAAATATCTAATGGTGAAACTAGCCCAACAAATGGAGATAGCATGCACTTCAAGAATAACTATCATTCTGGGATATAGTAACAGGAAGAAAAGAAAAGCCTAAAGTGGTATAAGAAAATATCATCCAAAAGATAAGATATAATAGGTCTAGAGTGAAGCAACTTTTTGGTATAAAAAAGGTAAGCAAGCCAACAAACCTGTTGTCCGACAACATCAACCCGGTCAATGCGTCTTATGGAAAGTTTTCCCTTTGCAGAGCGAACCAACAAATAATCAGTTAATGGCACTTTATGTGAAAATATTGGAGCCCTATACATGTTTGTTTCCAGGCATGATTGGCTGCAACCAGCTTTTATATCTCCAAGAAAAGGGGACTTATCGGCAGGATCAAGGGTTAGAACACTCCCCAAATTGTTATCTCCATTACGCAATAAAGTGCCTGTTTGATCGCCTGGGGTTGATTTTTGGTAATTAGTGCATAGTCGAGCACCCATTCCTGGGTTTCCAAGGAGTAAAGGTCTTTCCTCACAGTACCTGAAAATGTAACAATAAAATTACTATTTGATAGGCTCTTCATAGGTAACTCTGTTAAGTTACCAACTAAAGTAAGAGCTTAGGCCGTTAAACAGGGGCCGAACAATGAATATCATGGTTTAGCAGTCCCCCTCGCGTGCAGACGCTCACATGAGAAGACACAATCCAAGGTGCATTACAACCATACATGGGATGTTTGCATTAAAATTTCTGGCAGAAAAAAGATGCATGACAGGATACTGTGGTCCAAGACATTGCCAAACCAAAATTCTGATACAAAATTGAGTTACCAACTCATAGTTCAAGTCGTTAATTGTTAAAATAGGTGGAAAGGTGGGAACATTGTTTAGCATGCTTCAATACATATAGCAAATATAGTAAAATACAATAACAGCAACCAAGCCTTGGTCCCAAAATGATTTGGGTAGCATCTGATAGAAAAATTAATTAATCTACTCCAAGAACAGCAATTTCCTAAGACCATGGACTGAAGCAGAAACCAGATAATTAATGGCTTTCGGATACAATAAAAATCAAAGAAGCAACAGATGCCCAACTGAAAAAAGAGACGCAACACGAAGCACAGTAGGGGTTATATATTATAACGCAATCCCCATATGCTGATCAACGAGAAGGAAATAGGCATATATGATAAATTCTTACTACATTCTTACCCTAGAAGATTTACAGAAGGTTTAATTAATTAGACTCGATGTGTCCCAAGCCACAGTAAACGCTAATCGTTTTTCTCATCTAAAATATCTAAAATCTTTGACTCTTGCTGCCAAAGAACTTCACTGAAACCTTAAACCTCAGTAAACTGCAGTCTACGACATCAAATCCTAAGCTGTGCTCGTATAATTTATAGTCCTAAGACTGTTTCTCAATTCATAAAGAGAGAATATAAATGCCACCTACGTATTGAATTGCTTAAGTTTCAATTTTCCAGCTTATGTGCTCTTTCATCTTCATGGCTGGTGAGTGCCAACGTTTCATGCCAAGGGAAACCCAGGAGAGCCAGGCTCCACTCCAGTTACTACCTACATGTGATTCATACAAGATCTGACCAACTTCCATTCCACCTGGTCTCTGTTTTTTTATGTTCTTGACGGCCCATATTTGTCTTAGTAAACACTTTCACTGGTGAGTTACAAATCTACCCATCACAAACAAAATGACATTAGTTCAGGTACAAGACACTAGCATTGGTGCCTGGACAATTGGACAACAAACTTGGTAAACACAATGACCTAATTGAAGATCAGAAAAGTACATACTATTTACACCCCTGTGGAGAGAGTACGCATGAATGAGATAGACACTTCCTACACTCTTCCCCAGAAGTAAGTAGGCGACCCCAAGCCTTAAACCACAGACCTAACAAGTCAAGTAAATCATTGCACCGGAACCTTTAGTTGTTGAAGCATGCTCAAATTCAGCAAAAAGTAACAACGGTTCAACATAAGAGAAGTAAAAGATGTAAAGGGTAGGGCACAACAAACCGCTAGAGAGGAGTATAATTCTAAGAATATTAGCAGTATAGGACACCCAAAGAAGGTCATGAGCAAATATTTAAGAAGGATCGCACACAGAAAGTATGGGATTTGAATCAAACTAACAGCAATCACAAACTACAGCATGTCTGCCAACAATGATAGTTAGGAAATGCAAAATAATAATAATACGGAGTAATAATAATAATACGTCATTAATCAATTTTCACCAGAAAAATATACAGGCTGCAAGGAATGTGATTAAACAAAGATAGTGAAGGAGGACCATAAGCCAGAAAAAATGGAATATAAAGAATATTAATCACATTAAATTAGAACCTTCTACTCAATTCTCAGATAATCATACTGCCGAAAAACAAAGTTTAACAGTGCGAGATTAAGTAACATTTATGAAAAGCAGCATGCTTCCCAATCCTTAATGATGCAGTAAATAAAGAAAAGTCTGCAGTAGAATTGTGAGAAGAATCAAACATAGAACTACAAACAACAACAAAGCCTTACTCTCGAAATAGAATTACTAACTACACAAAAAATACAATGGCGAACAGGAAACTTGAGAACTTACTCCATCAGGAAAACATGTCCATCTTTCACAGAAAGATCTGATTTCTTCTTAAATGCCCCCGGAGGACGCAAAGACTTGTTCTCTCCAGGAAGCTTTTGCGCCTTTGGTAAGAGATGTATATTTGTACGAACCAGATGCAGTAAAGAGTTCGTTCGAACATTTTGCTCAGTAAGGGATTTATGGTCTTCAAGCTCCTTTCCAGAATATATTATTTTCACAGGTTCAGACTGTTTAAAATCTGCAGTCAGAAAACAAAAATTACTGTCCCCTACGCTTTCTGCCGAAAGACAAAATAATAAGAAATGTATCTATGTGAATATCAAACTTCTGCATAAGATCTTAGCACATAATAGTATGGAGAAAAACTGCATGAGCAAAATAACTAACCTAGCTTCTTTGTGGCCTTTGCCTTGATAGACGATATGGTCTCCTCAGCATCCACGTGAAGTTTACTTCCTTTTCCTCCCAAGCTTTTTAATATTATTTTCATTGGTCCTTGTGTAGGTAATTTTCCCTGCTCCTTAAGTGCCATCTCATAGTCATGGGGATACCACAAAGCTTTTGGTCGATGAAAATTTGCAATATCTTTGCTGTAAAGGACAGATAAGACATCACAAGTATTACAACTTGGTGCATAAAACCGAGTATACACCTAAGAATACTAAATGACTCATAATAACCACAAAGAAAAACAACAACCAAACTCTTCAAAGATATTTCAAACAAAAGATGAGAATTTATGCTCACAGCATTTTTTTTTCTTTCTATCTCTCATTTTAAAACACCACTCGAACATGAGACAGATATAAACCCAACTACTAAATACACATCAGATAAACTAATAACCCCGTAAATTCATTGTCTAAACCTAGTTACTGACACCAATCTGGCAGATACAGGAGCAGTAAGAAAACCTTCTTTTTACTGGTAAAAGGAAGAATTTATGCAAAAAAGGTAAAGGAACAAAGACCTAAAGAAAATGCGTGAAAATAAAGTCAAACAAAACCACCAGAAGCATGGAAAGCAAAAGCCTCCAAAACCCTCATCTTATGGGTGACTGTTTCCCCATCTCCAATGAGATCTGTCAATGACACACCCTAAGGGTGCCCAACCCTGAAGCACATGAGTAACTGAAAAAAATAAATCCTAGTCCTTAAGAAGAGGAAAAAATGAAGACTGACTGCAAAAAATTATTGGAATTCTTTCGGTACAAAAACAACACAACTAACCAAGCAGCCCACCCCAGAATCAAACAGCATCCTTATTTCTGCTAAACCCCATATATGTGGTGCTAAGAAAGCTTTCACTTGAGGAAGCGCACCATCAAGCAGTCATATATCATATTCTTAAGCACCCAAGCCGTTGGACAATGAAGGAAGAGATGGTCATGAGTTTCACCTTGACCACAACACAGAACATAAACGTCCTGGGGTTCCAGAGTTTTATATGGTCTACGCTGCTGTCAAACGTAATTAGAATTTAACCAATTAAACCAAGAGACCATTCAAAAACCTTCAAATAGACGAGCTTTGGCCTTTCAAATCTGTTGAATGCTATTATTGCTTAAACAATTTAGCACAAGAGACCATACAAAAGCCAACAATTAGATTAGACGGAATTTGCCTTCCAAATGAAGGAAATCAAAGGTAATTTTCAGGAGTGAGAAATCAAACAAAACTCTTCAAAAGAGATTGAGATCTTCATTAGGATCCAAAAGCTATGCCAACGTGCCATGACAGTCTAGAGTTCTATGAACTAAAAGGGATCTGATAAGACGAGTAGTTCCTTGTATTCACAATCATAATTCTTGATAAGGTGTGAACTCCAAGAAATAAGTCCCCCCCCCTCCTCCTTGACAAGAAAGCTGAAGATTAGAGCATTAATGAAATAAATTATGAATGAACCGCGCCTATTAGCAGGCAAAAGTCCTGTTCTAAACCAATGATCATCCCAGAAACGCACAAGATCCCTGTTCTGGGCAAGAGAATGAATATTGAGATGAAATAAAAGAAGTCACAAATGAATAAATTTTCCAAGTATTCATCTAAGCTATGAAGGAACCGATGCTGGCTAGCATTCAAAGCACTACTCTGAATACCGAACATGCAACCCCCCGTGATGAAGAGTGTTATTCCATAGGAACACACCCGTGCCTCTTATACACAAGGGAGATGTTCCGCAAAACCATGTTTTCAAGGCGGAGTCATCTTTCCCTCTTACGATGACAAACCCCATCCAGTGCCACCAAGTGTCTCCCTCTTCCTTATCCTCGGCCCTAGCACATAAGAAATGACAGAGTCTCCGAGTCTCCTTGAGTCTATCCATGGCACTCACTGGAGTTTGAAGAGGGAAAGGGTCAATAAGCAGGATCTTATCCCAAGCGATAAGTTAAATCTCGTCCAGGCACCCAACCTTTCTAATCATTTACACACTATCTCAACATCAGGATGGCTAATGGCCCTAAAATTCCCAACCAACAGCAAGCTAAATGAAAAAAAGTCCACCTCTTAATAAAACAACAAACAAGAAAGCATCCTCTTGGAATGCAGCCAATGCACGATAACTTAAGTTGATCCTCGCCAAATCACCATTGACAATTTAACCTTCAAACAAGAAACAAACTCTATTATCTGAAAACCGTGAGCAAATTCATAAAACCCCTCAAACCCTGTCAAAGGAATAAAACCTCCTCTCGACCTGCCACACAACCATCTACCAAATTCTAGTCCTTGAATATAAAGATCAGCCATCCGTACATCCATATCTAAGGTAAAGAGAAACAACGAAATGGTTGAGCCTATCAATCATTCGAGAAGCCTTAAACCAACTCTTTAATTCCACATTTACAACTGAAAGAGACGTAGGAGATTCACGCCCTGCTATATACCTATGTCATTTATGCGGGAAATCCTTCTTGATCACAAGTCAAAAAGCAGCCAAGTCATCCCCACATACGCCTTCTAGAAGTCCAACCAAAGACATGACCTTTTTCCCTCTACATGCCACATCATCAACCTCAACAGCAATCAAGATTGCATCAGATGATGTGTGCCCCCCCCCCCCCAACAACATCCAAGTCTCTGTAAAGAGCCTTGCCACTTAAATACAGACAAATGGCTCTAAAATGCCTCACCATGTGAGATTAACTTTTCCAGAATCAGCGCATGGAAATAGAGTTAATACTCCGACAAACAACTCCGTCCTAATCAAATCAAGCATGGAAAAAAGGCGTAATAAAACTATCCAAACCTCGGCACTTTATCCCCACTAAATGTGATACAGGCCTACACACCTCTGTAGCTCCTACAGATCTGAATCATCGAACACCAATCAGGTCCCACACAATCCATTCATCATCGGCCTACCCACACATCTTCTTGATAGAGATCCACATAAGAATCTGTAATCTCCTCTGTAATTATATGTGGGTAATAGACATTCTCACCAGATGCCAACTTGATCTCCTCAATAACGTTCCGCATACGCTTTCCACTAGGCACCCTATGGAACATCTTAGAAATACAACCCTCCTATCTTGGCCTTAGCTTTCTGATGCCAACTAAGATCCTCTTTAAGACAAGTTTCCTCAATCATCCGCAATATAAGCTATTTTATTCCACGCGTTTCTTTCTAAAGCTATCCTATTAATCATTCCACACTTTACATTTTTCACACATCTTTTTGGTGCGAACAATTGAGGACCTGGATGATAGGGCCCACCACTCAATTTTGATATCAGATTGATTTACGTAAACAGTCTTGATCTTTGTAGTTCTCCAGTCTGACGTTGGCAGAAAAGCAAGCAATACTGTGAAGGAGAATCCCACGGGATTTTGCCTGCTTATGGTGGCTCCCAGTGATGCTGAACAGATAGGCTACTCAAGGACAGAAAGCAATTTTGGCTTTTGCGGTTTGTATATCATGACTCAAGTATTATATACTCTCTCCGTCCCATTTCAAATTGCAAAATTTTCCATTTTAGGTGTCCCACTTAAAATTTCAAAGGCTCAAATGGAAATTTTATAATACGGAGTGTTTTTTAATCAAAGGGACCCACTTGTCATACTCACACAAACTAAACACTTACTATTCCCTACCCCACTAATAATTAATATTCCACTATCTACCCTCACAACACCCTAATATTATATATTTCTTCTTAATTCCCGTGTTTGACGATTTTTTTCCAATTTAAAATGGGACGGGGGGAGTATGACGCAAGAGCAGAACTTTGTTTCTCACTCGGACTCTCACCTCAACCTTATCGCTCTAATACTCTCTTAACAAAAAACACTATTCAAGAAATCAACCGTACCTTTTCTTTACAAACTTGAACTACCTAACTCCACAAATCTGAAATACCTATGCATATTTGCTTTATATTAATCAGGGTGTCCACACACACACTAGTTGTGCTATATAAATGGGGTGGGTGTGTGTGTATATACATGCTATGTTACCTGGACTAGGGTACGAGTATCCGACACGGGTACGGGTACGGATACGAGGGTCGGATTCACTTTCCAAAAAAAAAGTTGGACACGGGGACACCATCCTAAATTTGAACATGGGTACGGGGATAACAAAATATACTATTTTAGGTATAAATATAATTTATGTATATATATATATTTAGATATATATATATATATATATATATATATATATATATATATATATATGTATATATATATATATGTATGTATATGTATATGTATGTATGTATATGTATATGTATCTATATGTATGTATATGTATCTATATGTATGTATATGTCTGACTTTGTCTACTAAAAAAGGAGTAAATAAAAATATATGGCCTTATAAAGAATTATATTTCTTTGAGGGGATTTTGGGGAATTAATCCTTAAAAAATCATTCCTTTTTGCTCCCGGTCGTTGACTCTTAATACGACTCTTTCCTCCAAAGACTCCTTCCAAATTTCTTCAAATCTTTTCATATCTCGTTCAATCCAGAGAGGCGACCGACACAGTTACAAATCCAACCATTTTTTTCGTTTTGACTAGAAATCGATCCTTCCGAAAATGGCGGAACTTGAAATTGATCCTACCCAAATACGAATCAAAGCGGACCAAGGGTTTTGTCGATGGGAGAGATACGATTCTTCAACTCACCCCTTCGTTTTTTCTTTTAATTTCCTCGCCATGTCTGACTGTTCATAGCGGTGTCGGAGCTGTATTTCGTACCCGTACCCACGTCGTGTCGTGTCAGACACCGATATAACGCCCTATTTCCCGAGTCCGAGTAACACAGTATACATGTATATATCTACATAGTTATAATCAACACCACTAAGAAATTATAGCAATTTTCGAACAACTGTGTGCAATCATGGGGTATGTCGCAGCACTTTTGTTATAAGAATGATGTGCATAAATGGCTCAGACACGTGCATGCACCAGCCTGTTCCTTGTTGTTTCAGTATTGATACACTTAGAGTTTACAGATCTTGTAAATGGTATAGGGTAAGAATTACAAAATTTTGAGGAGGCCGCTTATTCCACACCCATTATAAGATAAGCAACAAAAGTAGTAAAGGTGAAAACAAAAGTCTACACGCATAACTACTCTTAACTTGATAGAGAAAGTAGATAAAATTCAAGTCGTATGAGCTGATCCATAGCGCTATTTGAGAAATTATTTGTTTTTTATTTGTCATTTTGCTGCATGACATGATAGAAGACTTATCGCAGCCTAAATAAATAACTATCGACACAAAATGAAAGAAAGAAAGCAGACAGAGAGCACCCTTTCTTACTTGCTTAGCTTTGTCTTCATTGTCTGCAGCTTAAGTGCAGGTATCGAATGTAAGACTTTGACACTGTGAGCAGTACGTTTTTTAGAATGCGACTTCATTTGCTGAGATGATTTCCTGTTTGAATAGAATTTGTCATTAGCAATATTGAATCGGCCCACAGATTGGCCTCCATGACTGTGTAGTTCATGTGGATCCCCAGCAGTGGACTTCACAGCACGAGTCATGATCATAGACCCGGCATGAAGCTGAAGATGATTCCCATCTTTGCTATCTAAAATTTCAAACAGCATCTGCTCATCTTGAAGATCTAGAATAAGCTTTGGTTTTGAAATTGATTGACGTGGTTCCCAAATAATTTTTTCCAACCACGAACCATCCATTATATCCTTATTACGCAAAGTCAGCTTGCTGAAGCGCCTTATGGGATCAGATTCAGGGGTAGGATCCTCTCTACCATCTGAAAGGTTAATATTATCCGTTTCAAATCGGGACTCTAACCTCAAGAGTTGGGGATGACGCTCGCCTTCTTCTGGAAGACTTAACTGTCTCGGGGAGTTTCTTGATCCTAATGGTTCAACAAAAGCAAGATGACTAGGCAAAATAACGCCATACTCCTTCTCGTCATGTTCCATCCGCGACTCGGCCTGAATATTTCGTGGTGAATTTACTGAATCTGACTGTTGATTAACCAAACCTTCAGGCTCGGGCCATGACATTTCACAACTCTCGGTAGCACTCTCAGTTGATGCTGGAGAATTGTCCCAAATAATTCTGTTTTCCCAGTCTTGCTGATCCAGTGGGTAATATTCAGGGTAGGATGGTTTACTCCATTCGACAGACACTAGTGATGCATCTTCATTCATTGGTACATCACTATGGCAAGAGTTTTTCCTTGGGTCACCAGCTTCTAGAGCCAACGTTCCATCCCCTTGAACAACCTTAAAGTCTGCATATTCTGATTCATCATCCTTAGGTGTGAAGAAATCATCTTGAATTATATGTGCTGGTACCTTATAAGAAAAGCTTTTGGAAGGATCCTTCAAAAATGTTTCTTCATCCTCCTCAATAATATCAGTAATATCCAAGCCCTTGTATTTCTCTGTCAAGTGTAAAAATTCGATTTAAGTGAAGTGGCTCGTAAAAACAGAATTCATTGAAAATATTTATCATAAATACAAGTAAAATCACCTTTAACATATCACACATATACAAACTAGCCATGGAAGTCATAAAAAGAGTGTTGTTTTACAGTAAAACACATACAGATGTGCATGCATCTCAATCTAAAACTCCAAAGTTTAATTGACAGAGAGCACAAAATTGAAGGCCAGGAACTTTTTCCTGCTGCGAGTACATACCACTAGGGCTCGTTTGGTACTGAAGCTAGGATAGAAATGAGTTAAATACTAAAATATTGATGAACCTACAAAGGAGATGAAAAGTGCATTGTAGCTTTTATAAACAATACTCCCTTCGTCCCACTAAAAGTTACACTTTTGTTTTAGACAAGGGATTAAGAAAAAGTGTAAGTGGTGCAAGTGTTGTGAGTATAAAAAGTGAGGTAGGAGAGAGAAGGTGGGATAGTGAATAGTAAGTGGAGAGTTGTTGTGAATATACAATGTATATGTGGTTAAATGTGGGACAACCTTTTGGGTAAACAGTGTAACTTTTAGTGGGACGGAGGGAGTATTCAACATTACCAAGGAAAAGCTAACACATGCATCAAGAGATGGAATGGTCATTCTAACTTTTTCCATATATGGGCATTCCTCGTGGAATGAGATTTCTATTATTGGTCGTAAAAATAATCATGAAATGTACTAACAAGAGTCCCCATTCCATTCGGATGGGATACCTTCATACCAAACAACAACAACAAAGCCTTTTATCCCTGCAAATCGGGGAGGCTCAGTATTTCAACTACAAACGGGATGCTAATTACATACCTTTCATAATTTATTCGAAACTAAATACCTTTTGTGTGAGAATACCAACGATCCCTCTTTTCCGCTTTCTTCAAGGGCTCTTGAATTGCAAATATTTCAGAAAATCGAAGGATCACCGTTCCATCTTCTATGCACAGGATAGGTAATGGTGTTGAACTTTTAGCTTCAATTGGCTCTTCCAAAGTATCAGCATCCTCCTGATAAACCATATTTTAACTATAATGGAGAATGGAAATTGAAGCAAACAGATGCAACTGCACAACACAAGAGACATTATACATAGGGGGGGGGGGGGAGCTGGAGCTCAGAAAGAAGTCAATTTAAATGTTTGCATCATGGAAACAGAGTTCTCCATGAAATCAATAGCAATACTTCAGCACCATGCAGGAATTATTTTCACAGGGCATCCAACTCCCAGGATTCAAGGGTGACAAAATTCTGAATGACTTCGTAAATTTAACCACATATACATTTCCTGGGCTTACTCAGAGAATATTATACTAGACAATAATTTTCCATAAACATGACACTTGAGACATCATTCTGCACTGCAGAGAAGAACTACTATGAGTCTACGATTGCAATAGGAATGCATTTGCTAAAAACAATCAGGACTTAAGGTCTAGGATGTGGAAAGTTAAAGTAAAATTAGGAGCAATGCTACATACACTTAATTTATAGGCAAAATTCATCAAACTACACTTCAGAAAGTGTTGTACCTGTTTGTAACATGAATTCTTCTAATGAGTTAGATCTGCATCATTTTCCTTCAAGTACAAGATTTATTCTTTTAAATCTGTTTCAGCTAGCTAGTAAAATCCAGTTGCAAGGTAATTTTACTCCCAAATTAAATTGCATTTTGGCAATAACATTCATAAACATGGTACTGTTTCATTTCAGAACACTAAAATTGGGAAACTGAATAAACATAGGATTATGAAACTTTTTTTCCCTGTCAGAATAACAAACATGTAATACTACTAACTATCTTCTTACAAAAACCCAATTGAAACATGAAACATCAACTTAAGCAACCCCTCGCAATCCATGGGTTTGTATGTGTAGCTTACTGTGTTTGTGTATCTATTGTGTGCACCATCGCACTCTACATTTTTAGGTGAATGTGAATTGACTGTTCGAACAGCATCAAAGTATGTTTACATAAGAAAAAATAAATTGCATGTGCATGTGCATTTATAAGCAAACTACCTTCTGAAAATCTGCTGGATCAGCAGTCAAATTTTCAGTTTCTAATGTGTAAATAGTTTGACCATCATCTGGAGGGATCTCCTCTGGAGAGTCTTCCTTTTGAGACTGGACTGCAATATCTTCACCATGCTCACCTAATAGTGACATAAAATATTAGGAAAAAATAATAATAAGACTCGCAGACAAAAGAAACAAGTTTAATAGTTAGATCACATGAATGACCTAAATCCAATAAACATAGAGATAACTAATTATGATATTTGCATAGCAGGGGGAGACAAGAAAACAAATTCATCCGATAAAAAAGAAAAATCTACTATGGCACGCTTATTAAAATGTACAGGGTGCAAGGAAAAGTATATACAGTTTGAGAACATTAATTTGGGTCCTATACGTTGGACTTTCTTCTATTTCCTTCCATATACACCATGTAGAGAGAAAACAAACAATTGAAGGTGATCAACCTAATAGTCAAAATTATAAATGTATAACCAGCTGTTGATAACCCTTTTATCATATTTGTTGTTGAGTGTTCTATCAAGTTTTACATCAGATAGGCGCAGCATTGAAGAAATGTACTGAACCCATAGAGTAACCAAACCAAATATTCAAATGTGTAATAGCTGGTGTGATGAGAAATGTGTCATCTTATTTCATATATGACAAACTATGCATATAAGCTTTACAAGGCCTAACATATCGCACTTTCTGCTTTATCGAGCCCTTATTGAACACTAAGGTATCTTTCCAATTCCAACAAAGTGTAAATAAGGAATAAACAGTGACCTCTCTCATTCAAATGAATTGAAATGAAGACAGTCAAACTTGTCAAAGTGCTCAATCTAAGAACACATGATAATGTCAGATCGTTAAAAATAGAGCACTGTCATCACCACCCAGATTAAACTGTTTACAATTACCCCTTCAAGTATGTAAAGGGGTTTAGAGATAGAATCCACGTAAGGAATAACCTTCAAATCTCCGCACCAATTTTCTAATCAACACACTAACTCGTGCTTCTGGCTAAGCCTTTTGGAGTTTGCTTCTGGGTGCTCCTCAAAATTACAAAAATGTACTTTTTAGAAACATAACATTCCCTCCTACTTTTGGAGACAGGTAACCACATTTTAGATGACAAAAAATAGTCCTTGGTCAGTGAAATGAAAAAGGGTGGCGTTGTAAATAACAAAAGAGACATTATACCTCCTCTAACTCCTTCCAATAAAACACAATAGCTTCCGCATAATTCACCCCCCCCCCCATGTGTAAGCATAAGGGTCAATACTGCTAGTAGAGAAAAGTATAATGACCCCATCTGGGAAGCAATACTTCATATATGTGCAGATTCCAGACAGAGAAAAACCTCATTGCAATGCCACTAAATAGACACGTATGCCCGAATGTTTAAAGATGATATCACTCTTTATGCTTTTGCACATTAGAAGTGAACAATTGTGACCTCGTACTCTTAGCTTGATAAAGCCTTGTCCCAACTACTTCAATCAGCTAAACACATTCGCAAACGCTATACTTTGCAATCAAATATACTTCGTAGTTGATAAGAAAATTTCTTTATGAGGTACGTTTTCATGTATATCTCCTACATCTCTCTGTAGCTGACTGGAACTGGAAACCAGAAACTGATGCACTGCTTTGTGACCTGTATATACTGTAGTAATTGCGTAATATTACTAATAAATAAAATAAAAAGACGTGCTATTATCCTTTTTTGTGACCTGTATATACTGTAGTGATTCTGTAACATATGATATCTTTGTTATCACTGTCCATTTCTGATTAAGTCCCCCTAATATCAATATTACTACTCGATGTCACTCTTCGCTACTAAACAGACTGGGCTACCTTGTATGTATTCAGACCATCTCCTTCAATCAGGGATATTCTCATAATATCACACTTCCGGCTCACACAACCAACAATCCAGAGTGGAACATATATGATCCAAATATTAAATAGAAAACATTCCAGATGCCCCTCATTCAGTAATTTAACTGATGATGAAGAGAAAAAGATATGATCTTCCACATATTCAATCCCTAGTTAATGTCTCTTCAAGGTTGCACTCAGTTTGAGAATAAAACTTTAAGCAGATGAAATTATAAGTAGCTGTTTGTCTGCTATACCCAATTGGCAATGTACTCTAAAAAACTTTCGGTAACTTAGGTTACAGCAGCAAAATTATACACCTCCACAAGAACTAGATCGGGGGAGAAAGAGTAGGTGGAACCCAACCAGTAAAGAACCATAATGAGAACGAAATTATTGACTGCATAGTAGCTTCTTGAAAAGGAGGCAAACTCAGCATCTCATTACACACATCGAGTGTGCAACTTACCGATCAAGACATATACCATGCATAGACATACAAATCTTCAGACTTGAGCATCACTTGGAACAACAATACAAGGATTGACGAAAATACTGAAGCTTATGATTAGACTATTTATTCCTTATTAGCAATATACATAATGAAGAAAATAGGTGGGGACACTAATTATTTTTCTTTTAGCGAACTAATACTGACAATTTGATGAACCATGAGTAGATGCAAAACATTTTTTACCAAATAGCTATGATCATTAAACCTGATAAAGTAGTAGTTTGAACTTCAATGTTATTATCCACCGTTGTATGTTCTTTTTCTGGCTCATCATCCTCATCCTCATCCTCATCATAATTTTCATCATCGAACACAGAGGTGGATGTAGACGCAGAGAGTTTTGAAGAGATATAGTTTTCTTTTGGCAATAGATAGTCCTCCTCTGTGACTGCTTGGATCTCCGGCCCCTCGTATTGCTCATCGATATCTTCATAATCAACTGCATCTTCAGCCTTCTGAGCATAATCTGTTTGCAGATACCACAACAAGATCGAATCAGATGATCACCAAGTCTAACAATTGAAGTATACTTAACTTCAAAATTGTATCAAATAGGCCTGATTTAAAAAAAAAAAAAAGGAACTAAGATATAGATGAATGTTCTCAAACAATATGAAATCATCCAAATTTAAGTTTAACTCAAACAATGATGCTTCTTTGATAAAAGCATATGCTGATGCTTCTTTAATAAAAGCATCAACGGCTCTCTCATATTCGATAACCTAGGACTTGCACGTATTCTAACTCGAGCGCTTAAACACACTTGAACCTCATACGAGGCACCCTCTAGTACCACATTAGCTTGCTGAAGTTGTTTGATTCTACTCAAGAAAATAATATCCCTGGGAGATGAAGGCCACAAATAGACGAAAAACACTACTCCCTGACCCCCCCCCATCTCAAAACAGATGGACAAAGAAAAAGGACCCAGAAACCACCTCTTTCCGACCCGCCAAACAAGAATCCCACTTAATAATGATACCCCTGGATGCCGCACACTTCATTACAACCTCGACATCCTTAAAATGCCCACCCCTGATTGTATGTAAGCATATTGGCCGTCCTACTAGATTATTGAATAAAAGCAACATTCATGGAATCTCTCATCAAGAAGCTAATTGATATTCCTCCTTTTTATGAAACATCAAGATCTCAAATGTTCCACATGAGAATCCTCATAGCGAAACTTTCAAAACAGATCCACCTCCAGCCCACAAACCTCTAATGGTTCAGGGAAGAAACCATCCAAGTAGTTCCCTCATTTCTGACCGCTTTCTCTTCACCACCCTCACTCTCAAATTAATTGACATCCTCATCTGCAACTATTTGCCAAAACAAAAGGCTTCATTAAAACGTGAAGATCTTTTACGCCTAAATTACCATGGAAACTGGCGTGCAAAGTGCAAACTGTTCTCCCTCAACCAAATGAAACTCAAAGATATCATCACATGTTGCACATCAATCAAGATATACAAAAACAAAAGATAATTCAAAGTTTCCTTACTCTTCACACACAAATAGCTGTGACTAATTATTGTTTATTTCTTTTCTCAATTAACTCTAATAAAAATGGCCTTCAAAGTTTCTGACCATAGAAAAAAGGATAGTTTATGGGAGCAACTGGCATGTGTAACCAAGTCCCCCAAAATATGGAATGATGAATCCCAACAAGAAACGAAGTGAAAAGCAATCTCCATAGTCAACAAATTTAGTAAATTGGTTTCATTGTCCTCATGCTCAAAAAGCAACTGTACAAATGAATTGGCCAATCGAGCACGCCACAAGAAGCCATTTGATAATGTTTTATCAACATTAATGCCACCACAAACAAAATAAAAGACTTTGTCTCCTAACACCAAAACATCATCCCTATGCATATTTCAGTTGCAGAGGTTATGCAGCCAACCCTCCCTAGTCACCCACCCCACCCCTACCCCTCTTTTGAAAAAAAAAAAAAAAAGCTTATTTATGTCTGCTTGGCCAGGGAAAAAAAAAAAAAAAGAGTTTAAGAAGACACTATCTCAAAAACAAAGGAGTAATCAGCAATGAAGTAAAGATACCAAATGGAAATCAAAAACTGCATGAGAGAGTTCGCCAGCCTACAACATCACCTTGTTCAGCAGCATCAACAAATCTTTGTGATGACTTAACTGACAGCTGAAATACAAGATGTAACAGAAAAGTTTTAGTGCACAAACATAACAGCCACTAGCAGTTAATTAAGGAGCGTCCTTTAATTTTCTGAACAAGAGAACTGAAGTAACAAATGGTATTCCGTACGGCTATATCTGTTAGTGATGAACCAAGCTGGTTAGCCAGCGCACCAAAATGTTCCTTCGCATCCTGAGAAATAAAGTTCACCCCTTATTAGCCAGTGATAAAATGCGAATGCAATCAAATATTGTCAAGAAATATGAAACAAACCAGCATTGGTTATACAGAAAAGCCAAGAGTAGCCAAAAAAAATAAGACAAGACAAGACTAGAAAGATTTGTTTATCCCTTACAGGCTTTTAGTGATCTAAGGAGCATCCCACCATATTAGTGGCCACTTTGCCAATCTTAAATCGGAAGTCGTGAGTTATCAAAGGCAGAAAAATATAAGAGAGAAAACAGTCGTGTCTTGACCTTACATTTTCTTGAACTCATGTTCTTTTGTTGAATATTGTCTGTTCTACCCAATCATAAAAATGTACCGACAGATGTGACCGGATATGTAAAAGAAGATATACCTCATCAAGGTAATCAACATCAAGATCACCAGAGTCGTCAACATTTCCAAACATGAATCCCAAAAGACGATTATCCCCATCAACCTCTTCATATTCGTCCTCATCATCTGTCAATTCAACAATCAGGACAGAGTGGTACAGAAATATAACAGATATGTCTATCTACAGATGCAGAAAAGTACCTAATCATAACCGTTGTAAATTCAACGTCCAAACACATTAAAACTTCACCTAGATCTAGCCACCAACCCACTCTCATTGTCACAGCTTACCTCAATGGATTGGTATAAATGAATGCCAAGGTCACTATACATATTTTCACCTGGTGTAAAGATATAAAGTTTGTATTATGTGCTTCCTGGGCTAGATCCAAGGAGATGGTATTGTTACAAGAAGAATACAAAAATGCGAAGAATACCCAGAAAGTGGAAAACAAAAACGAAAAATGAAAAATATAGAACACAAACAATCAGGGTACTACTAGAGCAATAGTAATGCTTAAGGCATAAATTAATAACATCCACCATGGATTTTCAGAGTAGTTTTTGTATTTTTGTGCCCCTATCATTGCTTCAAGAACAAAACTTCTAAGGACCAACGAAAGTTTGGCCAAAGTACATTAAACACTAAGCACTTATTAAATATTAAAAAAAAAAAGTTTGCTCAGAAAACACATCAAAATGAAAACATAGAAATCTTAGAGAATATTTCCCTCTTTTTATAAATACAAAACCCTTGCATATTTAAACAAGAAGATCTGCCACTGAGTGAGACTGACTCAAAAGATCTGATCTGGAAAGGAAATTTAGTCTGTCAAGTGAAATCAGAAAACATAAAAGGTAAAAGAGTATCTGACTGATACACGGCCCAACGACCGAAGAACTTGAAGCACTAAGCTATCAAGCACGCCCATCAAAATGTCGCCAATTCCCAAAAGAGAAAAAGAAGAGTGCTGCTTAAACATTGGTCAAACTTAATTTATAATTTAGAAATTAAATCTTTTAAACACAATGTAACTTCTATCATCTGTGATAGTAATATTCTGATAATAGATTCTATGCCCACAAAAGTTATTATAACTTTTATGGCGTGTACTACTCCTTCCTTTCCTAAAAAAAAATAAAAGTCTCTTTTATCCTTAAAAATGACCACTTTATATCTTTCCTTTAAGCATTAAACCTTTTACACTTTAGCTGTTTGCCACTTTAGTTCTACGTGTGTATCATGAGAACATACATAACATCCTAATATTTATAATAGAGTCAATTACTTTTTCTTATTCCATGTGTGAGTCAAGAGGGACTCTTCTCTGGGGACAAGAGAATCTGGTGACCTTGGCGTGCTAGGCTCCTAGCTCTAATCATCGCAAGTTGCATTTAACTACCTTCTATATCAAACAAATCAAACACACTTTTTTTCCTAAAAGATCATTTACTATACAAGTCAAACTATTACAAGACAAAAGAACGGGTCTAATCGACTCATTTGTAAGCAAAGGTCTCTTCCACAGATTCTCGGTCCCCGATACAGAGAGAGAGGCCTCTGCTTCAGTGGACATGTAAGCTGCACATGTTTCGCTTTGTCTTTTTCCCTTTTCTTCATTAATATCAAAATCCAGTTCTTTCCTGCATCTCCAAGAAATACTACCTCGTCTCACCTAGCCCCACTAAGAAGGTAAAGTAACCTCCTAGAATTACAATTTTATTTGGTCTGTTCTTGAATAAGCAGATTCCTTAAGTCCATAAAGGTATAGATTATAGTAAATAAACAAAATTGATTGTATTAATGACCAAAAAAAAAACCACAGACCTCCATCCTGCATCTCGGGAAAATGTGTATCGCGTATCCAGGTCACGCCACTTTGAATAATGTGTCCGTGGCCAAGCTTCATGACTGACATATTAAGAGATTAGCAATATATGCTCCCTGCCCGTCCTGTCCTTATTGACTCTCTTTGATAGATCTTATTGTAACCTCGATCACATACATAGCATCTCGTTTCAAGTGATCCAGATTTTCTATTTCAGAGATGCGTATCATTCTTGAATTGAATTTGTTAGGATAGAGAATGATATATGACCTGATGAGGTAGAGTGCACAGGGTGCATTATTATGTATACCTAAAAGGAGGCATTTGGTAATGAGAAAAGGAAATCTCATCCGAGCAGCTCGTAAATAGGAAAAATGACTCATATGAACAACTGGAACTGGAAAACCATAATGGTGCCTCCCTTATCAGAATAACCTAGCCAACAATAGGTGTGGATTTATATAATCACTTCTTTACTATCCATAGATCATGTATACAGCATTTGTCAGAAATTTCTCTTGCTCAAGTGTATTGTAGACATGCTTGTGCAGACTTTAAATTCTTCCGTTCTAGCACATCTTAGTTACTGTGGTGTAGAATTTGACGTGCAAAATGTAAAGCAAACAAATGGAATACCTTCATCACGGTCATCAGCACCTTCATCCCGGTCATCCGCACCTTGGCCATCCTGAGATGTACTACTGGTTTCATAACCCATGTTGTATTAACCCCTCTACATAAAAGGCATAATCTAATTAGGACAGTCCTACTAAGACCAAGAATAAAAACTTATTAACTCATTCTGCTCTCTTTTCTATTCATCAACTAAAACAACAAAAGTATCAACAATGTGAACTGATGAGAAACAACAGCTCAATGCCTCATATGAGGAAAGATGAAAGGAAAGACATTAAAAAAAAAGTATTCTAAGTACCGAACTAAGTCATTATACAGACCATACTTGAGAACATAAACTATCGATTACATTCAAAAACATACCAACTAAACAAATAATTCCTCCGTCCCGGAAAGATAGTCCCACTTTTTGAGTGATCATTTTGGTTGAACTTTGGCCAATAATTTGTGTTAATTTAATTATCCTAATGAAAGTCTAAAAATTGTCATCAGGTATTTTTAATGGCGCACCAATATCCGGTGTTATAAAGTTCAATTGAGCTAACTACTAAAAAATGACCAACTTTTTGGTACAGTGGGAGTATTAAATAGAGAAAAGAAAAGAAGAAAAATATACTACCTCCGTCCAAAATGAATGATTATAAGATGGAGAAAGTGGTCAAAAAAATCGAACGGGAGAGGATCATCAACAGTAAGGGAAAAAAAAACATTGCAGAAAACGTAGACGAAAAAGGAGAAAAAGAATTCAGCTTGAAGTACATACCAATTAGCAAGCCCTAATTTCAACAAAAAAAAAAATGACTCCCAAGTCCCAACCCACGAATGATGGTAAAGAAAGAACAATTTAAAGTTAGCAAACGAAGAAAACCCCCATCTGGGTTTCGAATGCTTTCATCTCCAACAATCAACAATTGTAATTTGTAGCAAACTGGAGTATAAATCTTGAGTGAATTCGAACTATCAATTCCAGCTCCCAAAACAAGAAAACGAACAGAATAACACCCACAAGAAAGAATCTTCGGAAAAACACTAGGGGAAAATCAGAATTGAATATCCAATTAAAAATTAACTGAAATTTGTATGATTTGAATCCACAAAGGAGGGGGAAAGATGTAATGAATGCGAGAGAGAGAAAGAAATAAACCTGGGTTGGATTGTAAAACAGAATTAGGGTTCGGTAGAAGACCATCAAACGGTGAGCTTTGGAATTCACTGAAATAAAGATTGAGAGGTGACTGAAAACGAGAAGAGATGGAAGGGAAGAGCGCGCGCGAAGAGATGGTGAAGGAGAGAAAGAGGGGGAAGAACAGTGGGGAGAATTTGTGGGGGGTTTTGAGGAAACGGATCTAGAGTACAACAGGTTAGCTTTATATAATAGGTTCGGGTTAGAAAGGGTGCTGGTCTGAAACGTTAGTAGAGTAAATTCGCCCCTAAACAATTACTTCCTCCGCCCCATGAATTTATAAATTTACAGACTTTTGGGTTTTGTACGGAAATTAAGGAGAAAATATTACTCCCTCCGTTCCGGTCGATTTAGGATTTATTTCCATTTTGGGCGTCACCAATTAGGACGGGAAATGGAAGCTAAATCATCTATCTCTACTCATCTCTCTCCTCTCTACGTTATTTTAATCTACAAGGAATTATAATTTATTATTCCCTCCACTCATTCTCTCTCCTATTTTTAAATTACACTCACAACATTTATCTTTTCCTTAATCCCCGTGCCGGCCCAAAAAATCCTAAATCGATCGGGACGGAGGGAGTATATTGAAAGTGTTGTGAGTGTGAAAATAAAATAGGAGAGAGAATGAGTGGAGAGAATAGTAAATTATAATGGTGATGTGAGTATTAAAATAATGTAGGAGAGAGAATGAGTGAAGAGAATAGTAAAGATTCCTTTCCATTTTAGGAAAGTATATATTATTGTGGGACGTCCAAAAAGAAAAGTTTATATATTATCATGGGACGGAGGGAGTATTTTTTCTCGTCCCCCAACTATAGGGTTACATGCAAAAATATGCTTCTAAACGATGAAATTAGGACTTTTGCCCTTAAAATAACTACTCCCTCGTCCCGTCTGAAATGTCTTAAAATGGGTCATGCACGAAAATTAAGGAAAGTGATTAGGAAAGAGAAAAAATGTATAGTTAAATAAATATTGTGAGTATAAAAAGTGATGTAGGAAAGAAAAAATGGGGTAGGAAAGAGAAAGTGGATAGGGAATAGTTAGTGGATATGTATTGTGAGTATGACAAGTGGGTCCCAAAAATAAAAAAATAATAAAAAACTTTCATTTTTTGGATTAGGACATTTTAAATGGGACACCAAAAAAGAACGTTGTTGGGACATTTCGGGGGGAGGGGGGGGAAGGAGGGAGTACTTGAAATCGCAAATTTACCCTTCTATAAATTTTCCGTTAAAATATTGACAA
This sequence comes from Adenophora triphylla var. japonica, assembly GCA_022495995.1. NCBI lineage: Eukaryota > Viridiplantae > Streptophyta > Magnoliopsida > Asterales > Campanulaceae > Adenophora > Adenophora triphylla. The sequence goes on along the minus strand of JAFEMH010002123.1, from coordinate 183,865 downwards.
AATGCTGATTATGCGGTTTATTTGGACTTTTTGCATGTACACATGAAAAAGAATTGTGTTAAAAATTCTTATATTAATTAAAAAATAATTTTCATATTTTTCACACAAATATAATGATAATATAACTATTTTATTTTATTAACATTAAATATTTTAAAATTATATTTAAGAAAAAAATATTGAAAAACTTGTTAGTTCTTATTATTTATTAATTAGTAAGTATTATATCTTTAAATAAGTTTAATTAAAATTATTATTAATTATTTTTTTTAAATAAATTTTTATTAGTTATATGATATTTCATACTCATGATTTTCGGATGCAAATATGCTCCTGTACTATAGGTTTCGTGTAAATATGCCCCTTGAATCCTACATCATCAATTCCACATGTGCATGTGCTTTTATGTGTACATGCTGAAATTCCAAATAGACAGCTTAGTCAGCAATTCTATCAAATTTTTAACTAAATAAAAATATAAGGGTAAATCTTCGCTTTCAAGTAGTTACTTTAGGGACAAAAGCCCTAATTAAGTCGTTTAATGATATATTTTCATGTAACCCTATAGTTTAGGGGCATAAATATACAATCTCCATTTACCGTTACGTCCTTAAACCATTTTTCTTTACTTAAAAATCTTTAACATGTTGTTTTGTGGATTATTTTATTCTTATGTTAACTAGTCGTCAATTTCACCGTTAAATATGTTGATATGGTATGTTGACTTATCATTTTTGCTTATTTGGCAATGAATATTATAAGAGCATACACAATGGTAAAAACTCATTTAAGAGCTTTTTTATACTTTGGATATGACACATCATTCTTAATTTAAAAATTAAATTCTCTAATATTTTTTCACAATAATAGATCTTTTTTGTTTGTATAGGGAATAGATGAACCATAAAAAAGTAGCGTTTTATACAAAGAGTTACTCTTTAGTAAGGAGCCCTTGAGATTTTTCACAATGGTAAAAAGTTATACTCCCTCCGTCCCATTTCATACTTCACCTTTTTGAGAAATCATGCAAATTAAGGAAAAAGGTAAGTGGAGAAAGTGTTGTGAGTGTAAAAGTAAAATAAGAGAGAGAATGGGTGGAGAGAATAGTAAATTTGAAAAGTGTTGTGAGTATAAAAGTGAAACAGGAGAGAGAATGAGTGGGTGGAATAGTAAAGATTCTTTGCCATTTTAGGAAAGGTGAAGCTTTTAACGGGACACCCGTTTTGACAAAAGGTGAAGCTTGAAATAGGACGGAGGAAATACATAGCTTTTTCACAAAATCAAAAAGCTTCAAAAAAGCTCCCCTTGTGAATGCTCAAAGGACATGTTGATTTGGAACTATAAAGGGTGAAATTGTAAGAATATCAAACTATAAATCTCAAGTTTAGTTTGTTAGAAATGTGTTTATTTTATTTTTGTTATGAAATAAATGTACATGTATTATTAATTGTCAATGTAAAAGAGTGACAGTGTATGGTAAAAAAGTGTCAGTGTTAATATAAAAAAGTGTCAATTTGAAGAGTGACAGTGCATGTATTATTAAGTATCAGTGTAAAAATAATTTTTTCTTAATCTTATAAAAAAACGCGTTTTTTATAATACCAACTCATATAATAATTAATAAAATACAACAATGTGTTTTTGATAAATAAGTTATGAATTGTTTAGAAAACTATTTTCTTTTATCTTTTTTACTAATTTTACTGTATATAATTGATTTTTTATCTGAAATTTTTGAACCACCTCTTTAAGTCAACCATCTCTTCCCCTACAACCACAAGCTACCACACACCACGACCATCAACAACCACGGCCAAACAACCGGCATCTAATGCAACCCAAAACAACAACACCATAATTTTAACTTTAAACCTAAGAAATTGAGAATATATATATATATATATATATATATATATATATATATATATATATATATATATATATATATATATATATATATATATATATATATATATATATCAAATTGGAAAAAACAATCAAGAGTCACAACCAACATATTTTCCATTTTCGATTCTCAACCTTGAAAAACCCACACAATCGATCGGATAGAGAAAATGAGAAGCAAGATTGAAGAAACTGAGGCGAGTTAGGAATTTGGTTTCGGTTTGAAATCAAAATTGAAGATTGAAGAACTAGGGTAAAGAGAGAAGGGGCATTTATTATACAGTCCCTCATTATAACCTATTTTAGGTTCTAGTTTACAAAAGATTTTATCTACCAAATGGCTTAATGAGTATACCTTGCTCATCATTTTATTAAGTTCACCCTTCTCATCATTTTACTAGTCCACCCACCTCATCATTTTACTTTCTCTCCAACCACCATCACATCAGGCACCCCTCCCCGCCTTCTCTGGTCAACAACTCTGGCAACCACCAACTCCGATGACCAAGTCCGACGACCACTCCGACAATCAAACAATTGAGAACTTATCAGTAAATTTTAAGTTGTCAACTAAACTAATTAGAACACGATAAACTCTAGCGACAACCAACTCCGGAGACCAACTACGGCGACCAAACAATTAAGAATTATCAATAAGTTCTCGGTTGTCAACTAAACTACTAAGAACATCATCAACTCCGGCGACCACCAACTCTAGCGACCAAACAACTGAGAACTTATCGGTAAGTTTTCAGTTGTCAACTAAACTAATAATAACACAATCAACTCCGGCGACCACCAACTCCGATAACCAATCAACCGAGAATTTAGCAGTAAATTCTCAATTGTCAACTACTAAGAACACAATCAAATTTGGTGACCAACAATTGAAAATTTCTCTGTTGTTCTCAGTTGTTCAGTTTTTAATCATTCTCGGTTGTCAACTACTATAAACACAACCAACTTCGACAACCAACAATTGAAAACTTATCAGTTGCCAAGTTAGAACACACCCGAACAGAGCCAACGATCAACAATTGAGAACTTCCCACATGTTTACAATTGTCAACTAAGGAGGAGGCGACCAACTCCGACTGGTATCAAACTCCGATGATCAACAATTGAAAACTTACACTGAAACGGTATTCATCGTCCCAAAGTGAGTTTTCAAAATATTTCAATATTATTCTTAATTAATCGAAAACAAATTAAATTATTTTAAGACTTTATATTTTAATCTTTCGAATGGAGGAGTATTGAAAGAATAAAAATTTAAGTGTGACTATACCAGACATTGACAATACAACAAAACCACATTTGCGTATGTGTCACTCTTTCTACTTCACATAATCTAAGCTCATTTTCCCATTGTGTCACATATCATCAATAGCCCCCTCACCTTCTTCCAAAAACTATGCAAGCTAAATTTGGCACTTCCGACGTCGCGTGACTAGGAATCTGACTTCCGGTTGCTGGAATCGTCGCAGATCTGTTCCAAATTCTTTTATGTCCAGGGGTCTTCCAAGCTATGTTAGGGATTTCAATATAGGGATTTCAATATAGAACCGATTTCAAAAAACAATTGATAAACATTTATGAGAAAATATAAGAAAATTCCAATTTCATATCACTAATTTTATTAGAAATTTAATAATTTAGGGATTTGAAAAGTTGATTAGGAGGGACTAGGGAAGGAAGGAGAGAGCGAGAAGAGAGTCGATACCTACCTTAGAATCTTAGATTGTCTTTTTGTCCGAGGTCCGACGAAGGTGAGCGACGGACCAATGGCGGAGGGCCGGCGGCAGCTCGCAATTGCGGCTATTTCTGTCAAGCTGCGGCGTCTATTTGGGTTTTGGAGGAAGCGTTGTTTTTTTTTTTTCTCTTGAAAGTGGAATTTTCATTTATATACCAAGGGTTTCAGGGGCGCAATTGAAAATTTTCAGGGGGTCAAGACAAAAAATCTAAAAAAGTTTAAGGGTGAAATTGAAAAAAAGGCGAAATCCAAGGGGGTCAGACCCCCCCCCTCCCCAACGTGGATACGCAGGGCCGGCCTTTAGGAGGAGCGGGGTGAGCGCTCGCTCCGGGCCTCATAATTTTGACGGGCACCATTTAAAAAAAAAAAAAACATTATATATATGTATTATATTTGAAAAAAATAAAAATCATCCAATTAGGTAATTTGAGTCAAATTAGGTAGTATATTAAAAACCGTATTATATAGTACTCCCTCCGTCCCTAAATGTTTGTCCAATTTCTCCTTTTTCTTTGTCCCAAAAAGTTAGTCTCATTTCCAAAATTAAAGCTTCAAAATCACTAAATTTTCAAAACTTGTAACATTTAGGGACTGAGTATTACATAACGGCGGTGTATATTATCAATAATTTTCAAAGCGTTCGTAAAAATAACCAAAATTAAAGCTTCAAAATCACTAAATTAAAATGTTTGAAAAGTCAAATGGGACAAACATTTAGGGACGGAGGGAGTATTCTAATAGAAATCTACTTCTTTATTTACATCTTAACAGATTTTTTGATAGAATTAATTATTAATTCCACGACATTTAACGCGGCTCCTTGTCTTCCTCCTCCGTTCGGCTCCATCAACAGTCGCTGTATTCTTCTCCTCTCCAACGTCTTTTTTTTTTACAACTACAAATTCTCTTTTCCAAGTTCTCAATAGAATATCAAAACTTTCTTTCGCAACTACAATAGCAAAATTCACTTTCATCTGCAATAGAGAAAATCCGACTTCAAACTACTCCGTCGCAGATTCATGATTCATCTCTTTGCCAGGTTCTTTCGTTCTTTTCATACTTTATAATTTTAAGATATGAGTTCTAGAATTAGGAAACAAGATTCCGAATGTGAAAAACGTAAAAAGCAAAAAAGAATTGAAGTTTTCAATCAATCACAAAAGGGAGCCCTTGATAAATTTATGATATTATAACATATTTTCTTTCATTTTATTTTTTGTATGTGTTTTTGGGGCCTCATTTTGAACTTTGCACAGGGCCTCTAAATTATGAGAACCGGTCCTGTGGATACGCCCCTGGTGATGACTCCTTTTATTTGTATCCTGGTTTGGAGAATGTTAACAGGCGGTGGAGAAGGTAGATATGACCTAAAAGTGGAAAAATGAGGTGGCTAAGGAGATAGCCGGAGTTACAGAGGTTCTCTGGAGACGAGGGATTTGCCTGCGACTAGTAGGTGGCCCGATTGTTAATGGTCGAAGGTGGGAGAGGGGACGACCGAGGGCGTGAAGGGAAGAGAGAGGTTGGAGGTGTGGAGGGGTTGCCGGAGTGCTAAAATCAAATCATACCATCCACAAATCAGTCTAGCAAAGAGAGGTGGCCGGATGTGATGAGCCGGAGTTGTCGCGGAATGGAGTCGGGGCTTCGGCGTGATTCATATCTGGCTGGAAATGCTTTGAATGCTTTGGTCTGGCGAAGAATGGGTGGCCGAAAAGTGAGAGAGATAGAGATGGAAGACAGAAAAGGAGAGAGACACTGACGGAGGGAGGCAAGTCGAACGGCGGAAGGGGGTAAGGCGTGGCTGCAGGTGGGGAGGAAGAGGAGACCGGAGGTGAGATTGTGGAAGGTCTAGAGAGAGAGTGGAAGTGTGCGTTTTGTGTGGCCGGGGCGGAGGAGGTGTTCGTCAGAGGGGAGAGGTTGGCCGGAAGTGGGGGAGGGGTTGGCCGGAGGGGAGAGGTTCGCTGGAAGTGGGATGATGAGAGAGATGGAGTAGAGAGTGTTGGGTTTCGAGGGTCCATGCGCAGCGGAAGAATGCAAATTAACTCGAAAATCCCGGAGCCCTAGGATCCGTTCTAGATGATTAATTAAGAAGTATGAAATAGAATTACCAACCTTGTGTGCTTTTGTCTTTGATAAACGCGTTTCAACTCCAGATTGTTGATCTTATGAATCCTCGATGAACGATCAATGAATCACGAACGAAAGATCTTGAATAGCGAAGATCCTCTATGTGTATCCACGCGATGAACGAACCCTAGAACAGTGCAGGTGGATTGCTAGATCCTTTGATTGAAACTCCTTTCAATCAATGAAGAATATGGAATTGAATGGTGTTTCGATTCTCAATTCACAATTGGATTCACTCTATTTTGTGTTTCTCTAAACCCAAAACGTGAGTATTACGGCTACGGCAACCAGGGATAAGTATTTATACGTTATAAAACTTTTCCCTTTGCGAAAACCCTAGTTTTAAGTCAATTCCGCCGATCCAGCGCCGACGGGACGAGTCGTCCTGGCACCTAGCTTACGAATACGCGTCCCCTTTAAGGGGAATAGTTGGTTACGGCACAGGGACGAGTCGTCCCACGAGAACAAAAACTCCATATTCTTCATTTTTGACAATTCGTTCGATGCGTGTGACCCATAGGACTATATTATGTTGGCAATGAGTTCGATCACATCGATCCTCATAAGACATGAGCGGACTCTAGCAAGCCATCATGCCTACCCAAATAATATAATATCAAGTTCGATTTTCCTACATAGAACATATCACAATCCCATTGTCACACGATGTTATATTGAACATGAGTCATGGTCCACGTCAACTCATATTGTTCAATGCTTTCTCGTTACTAAGTAAATTGATCAATCGAATGTAATTAATCACATTAATTCATTCGGACATGGCCATGTACATCATCAATCTTACTTACGAGTGGCCAAGCAAACATCTCTCTTTACGAGGGACAAATTTCCATCTTGACTTATCATTCTTCCCAACAAGAATCATATCATGCCAATAATAGCCCTTATTGTTATCCGGTTAAAGACAACGTTAAACTATATCAAACACAATATTCATCGAGTGGAAGACGATGATAATCTCAGGTCAAAGGATATCAATGATATGACTATATGAGATTTAATTATGACATTTGACCATGACATAAATCTCATAATGGGTCAAGTCCAGTACCTCGTTCTCCAACAAGTACCCATGAATTTAATGTGCATCCCTATGCATATAATCATCACATGATTATCCATTAAACTTCATACTAGTGCTTCATAAGTACTAGGGACACGATTATTACAATAAACATGCAAACATATATAATAATCAAAGTAATAATCTCATATATAAATGAATAATGACATTACAAATAAGTCTATCTCTATAGGCCTAGGGCACTAACACCTACAGTCTCCCACTTGCACTAGGCCCAATCATTCATGTATCTTATACCCATGGACCTAACATGACCATCATGTTTAGCTTGTGGCAAAGACTTGGTGAGAGAGTCCGAAATGTTGTCATCCGTTGGTACCTTTTGCATATCTTAACGTCTTCCCTTTCACAGATTTCTCGAATGAGGTGGAAACGTCTCAAAATGTGTTTGGATCGTTGATGTGACCTTGGTTCTTTTGCTTGCACAAATGACACCACAATTGTTACAACAAAGTTTCACCGGATTAGTGATACTTGGAACAATTCCAAAACACTAATGAACTTTTGATCCAAACTGCCTTTTCTAGCTACATCATATGTTGCTAAAATTAAGCCTTAGAAGTAGAATCGGCTACGATTTTCTGCTTGGAACTCTTCCAATAAAATCGCACCTCCAATAAGCATAAACACAAATCCTAATTGCGATTTTAATTAACTTTGTCAGTTTGGAAGTTAGCATCCGTGTAACCTTTACAACAAGATTAACTTCCAACCTTTCAAATACCAAGAACGTATCCTTAGTTCTTCTTAAGTACTTTAAGGATCGTCTTGACTGCCATCCAATGGTTCTCACCAGGATCAGATTGGTATCGACTCGTCATGCTCAAAGCATACGAGACGTCGGGTCTAGTACAAATCATGGCATACATGACAGATCCAAATGTCGGAGCATATGGAACTTCATCCATTCTCTTTTGCTCATCAGTTGTCATGGGACACTGAGTCTCGCTAAGAGTAATACCATGACCCATTGACAAGTTACCTTTCTTAGAATCATCTAAGAACCTTATCAATATGAGTATTTTGACTCAAACCAACTTGTCCTTTTAGATCTATCTCTATAGATCTTGATACCAAGGATGTAAGCGGCTTCACCCATATCATTCATTGAGAAACCTTTCCTTGACCAAGACTTGGCCAGGTCTTAAGTGTCGGAACTTTGTTTTCAATGAGTAATATATCATTGTCATATAACAATAGAAATAATACTATGCTCCCATTTGAATTTCATGTATACACAAAGTTCATCTTCGTACTTGATGAAGTCAAACTCTTTGACCGATTCATCAAAATGAAGATTCCAACCCCTCGAAGCTTGCTTCAACCCATCTTATGGATCTTTGCAACATGTATACTTTATTAGAATTTCTTGGATCGACAAACCCTTCAGGCTATATCATGTATACATCCTTAAGTAGGTTTAGTTAAGAAACTTATTTGTTTTGACATCCATTTGCCATATCTCATATTCACAATATGCGATAATGGCAATTGAAACTCTAATAGACTTCGGCATTGTAACGGGCAAAAAAAGGTTTCAACATAGTCAATACTATGAATTTTCCTAAATCCCTTTGCTACAATCCTTAGTCTTGAAAGTATACACCTTCCATCCATGACAGTCTTGAAGACCTACTTGCACCCTTTAGGTTTTACACCTTCAGGTAGCTCAATCAAGTTTCAAACTTGATCATCATACATGGATTGTAATTTGGACTACATGGTTCCTAACCATTTATCCGAATTAGGAGTGGACATCGCCTCTAGATAGTAAGTGGGATCGTCATTCTCAATGACTTCCACTTTATTACTTTCCGGTATGAGAAATCAACATTTCTCGGATTCGGACTGTAACCTATCCAATCTACGATGGATTTGTGTAACTTGAACCGGTTCCACAACTCCTTGTGAACTTGGTTCCATCTCTACTCTTGGTTCCATGTTATTTTCAGGTTCTTGAACTCTTCAAGATCAATTTTACTCCCACTAGATCCTTTATTGAGAAACCGTTTCTCAAGAAACGAATCATATAGAGCAACAACACTTTGTTCTCATTGCGGTTGTAAAACTAATATATGAAATTAACCCTGTCAGATTTGGTGCTAACTTATGAGAGACATGTCTCTTTACATAAGATTTGCAACCCCAAATCTTCATGAAAGACATTCTTTCATGCCACATCTCATGTGAGGACTTAGGAACTGATTTAGTTTGGACACAATTCAGTTTAAACGCATCAATTTCTAATGCATATCCTCAAAAGGTAATAGGAAGGTCAACTTTGACTCATCATCAAACGAATCAGACACACCATTCAAAATGGTGTTTCGCATGGAGTCAACTCTGAAACAATTTCACAGTTTTAAGATGATTGTCAAACTCTTGGCTCAAATATTTACCACTCCGGTCTAATCGAAGTACTTAATAGTTTTGCCAAGATTGTTTTGTACTTCATTTTGAAATATTCCAAATATCTCAATCAATTCACTTTTGGACTTCATCGGATAGACATAGTCATATGTAGATAAGTCATCAGTGAATATAAATGAAATACCGAAATCTTCCCCTAGCAATACTGCTTAATAGTCCATATACATCTCATGTACAAGGGCCAATAAGTCACTAGCCCTCCCACTACTCTTAGTGTAGGGTGGTTTGGTCATTTTACCAAATAAACGAGATTCACATACCTCAAACGATTCACAATCATATGAGTCTAAATGTCCATGTTAATGGAATTTAGATTATACGTTTCTCATTTATATGACCAAGATGCCATATGAACGTGTTGTTCATATCATTCGGTTTAGATTTCACACTTATATTATAGATATCTTCAATGTTATTTTGTATCTTAACATCAAGGATATGAAGACCATTCAATGACATATGCATTACAATAATGCATATCATTAAATAAATATAAGGCTTCTTATTTTCAATAAGAAAATTATATCCTTCATCATCCTCATAAGAAACAAAATAATACTCCTACTCAAATCCGGAACGTAGTCACACTTGTTCAAAACAAGTACTAGTCCATAAGGTAAAGTGACTTCATAAGTCCCTATGGCTAACGCAAAGAACTCTTGCTTCATACCACGCATAGGTTTAATTCACCTTCTTTGAGTAGCTTTCTATTCTTTATTTCTTGCACATTTAAACAAATATGGGATCTATATCCGGTATCATATACCCAAGAACAAGAATTCGAAAGGAAAATATCTATCATATAGATATTTGAAGTAGTAGCAATCAAATTGCCCTTCTTCACTTTTTAGGCCTTACTTATTAGCCTTGCAACTTTGCTTCCAATGACAATCTCATTGCAATGATAGCAAAATGCATCCTTTTGAGACACTTCGGGTTTAGCCTCTTAGGCTTTTGCAACTTTTGCCCCAGGTTTAGCAACCTTTGCTTTACCTTCTTTGCCTTCCCTTTTGAACCCCTTTCTTGTGTTAACCATTAACACACTTGTGGATTGCTCCTTTTGCATCTCATGCATTAAAAGCCTTCACCACAACATATATCTTTTGTCTAGCTTGCACTTGGAATATTTTCTTTTGTGCGTTGTGTTAGAACAAAAGCAATTTCCACGTGTTCAAGGTTCTTCTTAAGAGCCTTTAAATATGGTGGCAAGTATAGGGCAAACAACATCATAGGAATCATCTCTATGTTTCTTATGTTGTTCCTTATCTGCCCTTTGCAACATTTGCAGTGGGTTCAGCAGGAATAGATTCGTCAAGAACGTACAATTTTGCTTAAGAACACTTCTTGAGCATCTGATCAAATCAGAATCACTTGTACCGTTCCTTTTCGAATTTGTCCTTCATAAGGACGAATCGCAATAATTAGGATTAATTATAGTTTAATGCTATTTCTACAACAAAAATATGCAACACATATGAACACATATAAGTACCGATTTCATTTAAGAGATTAAATAACGTATTTCATAAATACTCCCACTAAATTATATAACCTTCTTATGCAAATATGCATAATATAATTTAATAGGCTAAGACCCAACTTTAATTTAATTTCAAGTCGGCTATGGCACGACTGCTCAAAATTAAACTAAAAAGGTAGATAACATTTATCAATCATATCTATATATGACTCTTAGATCATTATGAGATTATAGACATCATATGTCACATGTTTCAATCTCATCTTATGCCTTAGGCCCAAAACTGTTTTGATAGCCTAATTGAGTTCAACCATGTTAAACGTATAGCAATCACCATTTGCTCATCTTGATCATACAAAGATAGAATCAATGTACCTCGCTGTGGCGTAGCCTACATGAAACTATCCGTGTACTCACAAGTGTTTAAACATGGGTGGCATAAAACAAACTCAAATTACAAAGAAGGTTCAAATTTTCATGTTTATCAATTAACATGCCAAGGTTGATTCATGAAACTATATGAGCATAATTATGAACATGGAATGATGCAACACAAATCACATTTGGTCAGTAATTACTAGTACGCGGCCACGTGCTCCAAATTTATCCCACACTTCCATCGAAGTGCTTGTGGGGAAGGTTTTGGTGTCCAGCCAATATACTAAGTAACACTTCACAAATATCCTAGATTAATCACATTAATCATATTAATGAAATTGACATCCCATAATCCAGATTAATCATATTAATCATATATTTCAATTTCATAATCATGGTATATCATTATATACAATTACTTCACAAGCAAAACTCATACAATTTCACATTCTAGATCATGTACATCATGAAAATTAACATAATCACATTATCTAATTATCATGATTTTCTAATATAAACATCATGAACGGGGCTTTGATACCACTGTTGGGTTTCGAGGGTCCATGCGCAGCGAAAGAATGCAAATTAACTCGAAAACCCGGAGCCCTAGGATCCGTTCTAGATGATTAATTAAGAAGTATGAAATAGAATTACCAACCTTGTGTGCTTTTGTCTTTGATAAACGCGTTTCAACTCAGTTGTTGATCTTATGAATCCTCGATGAACGATCAATGAATCACGAACGAAAGATCTTGAATAGCGAAGATCCTCTATGTGTATCCACGCGATGAACGAACCCTAGAACAATTCTAGGTGGATTGCTAGATCCTTTGATTGAAACTCCTTTCAATCAATGAAGAATATGGAATTAAATGGTGTTTCGATTCTCAATTCACAATTGGAATCACTCTATTTTGTGTTTCTCTAAACTCAAAACGTGAGTATTACGGCTAGGGCAACCAGGGGTAAGTATTTATACGTTATAAAACTTTTCCCTTTGCGAAAACCCTAGTTTTAAGTCAATTCCGCGTCAGTCCAGCGCCGACGGGACGTGTCGTCCCCCAGGGGACGAGTCATCCCCTGGCACCTAGCTTCTGAATCTGGCGTCCCCTTTAAGGGGAATAGTTGGTTCTGGCCTGGGGACGAGTCGTCCCCTGAGAACAAAAACTCCATATTCTTCATTTTTGACAATTCGTTCGATGCGTGTGACCCCATAAGACTATATTATGTTGGCAATGAGTTCGATCACATCGATCCTCATAAGACATGAGCGGACTCTAGCAAGCCATCATGCCTACCCAAATAATATAATATCAAGTTCGATTTTCCTACATAGAACATATCACAATCCCATTGTCACACGATGTTATATTGAACATGAGTCATGGTCCACGTCAACTCATATTGTTCAATGCTTTCTCGTTACTAAGTAAATTGATCAATCAAATGTAATTAATCACATTAATTCATTCGGACATGTCCATGTACATCATCAATCTTACTTACGAGTGGCCAAGCAAACATCTCTCTTTACGAGGGACAAATTTCCATCTTGACTTATCATTCTTCCCAACAAGAATCCTATCATGCCAATAATAGCCCTTATTGTTATCCGGTTAAAGACAACGTTAAACTATATCAAACACAATATTCATCGAGTGGAAGACGATGATAATCTCGAGTCGAAAGGATATCAATGATATGACTATATGAGATTTAATTATGACATTTGACCATGACATAAATCTCATAATGGGTCAAGTCCAGTACCTTGTTCTCCAACAAGTACCCATGAATTTAATGTGCATCCCTATGCATATAATCATCACATGATTATCCATTAAACTTCATACTAGTGCTTCATAAGTACTAGGAACACGATTATTACAATAAACATGCAAACATATATAATAATCAAAGTAATAATCTCATATATAAATGAATAATGACATTACAAATAAGTCTATCTCTATAGGCCTAGGGCACTAACACCTACAATCTCCCACTTGTACTAGACCCAATCATTCATGTATCTTATACCCATGGACCTAACATGACCATCATGTTTAGCTTGTGGCAAAGGCTTGGTGAGAGAGTCCGAAATGTTGTCATCCGTTGGTACCTTTTGCATATCTTAATGGCTTCCCTTTCACAGATTTCTCGAATGAGGTGGAAACGTCTCAAAATGTGTTTGGATCGTTAGTGTGACCTTGGTATGTACTCTGTCAAAATAAAACAAGCCGCCGTTCTTCCCGAAGGAACGCCTCCCGGCGAGCCCGTCCCCTTCGTGCCTGATGTTTGGCACGATGTCACCTCTGAGGGACATCCAAGGAGAGGAGCCCGAGTGTTAGGGATGGGGGATCACGAGCAGCAATGCCCGTCGACGTCGACCGGCCGTCGGTGAAATGTTGCCCAGCCCACGTATCGTGATCCGAGGGTCGACACTCTGGAGGCTGCGTTGGAGGAGGAGAGACGCGAGCGGGCAAAGCTTACGGAGGCTCATGCAGAGACTCAAAGACAATTGGCGTTGTTGATGGCTCATATCGGCCAGGACTCCCAGGGTAATATCCGGCCTCCCCCGAGTTGATTACGGACTATTTTAGACATTTTTGTACTAATTTATACTTGTTTGTAAACATTTGAGACATTTGATACCCGCGAGAGCCCCTCCCCCCCTCTCCCCCCTCTCCCCCTCCCGATTTGGTACGGTGATATTTAGTTTTTATTTGGTACGTTGATTTTTGATTTTTAGTTTTTATAGTTTTAGTTTTATAAATTGAAATGTTATATCAGGTACAAAAAATTTTGATTTATTGGTATTTTAAATTATTTTTTTTAATTTATTTCAGAATCAGCGACGGAAATTTCCATCGCTGAAATTAATTTATTTAACTTAATTTTAATTACAGCGACGAAAATTTCCGCCGCTATCTCAATTAATTTTAATTTAATTTTTGATTATAGCGGCGGAAATTTCCGTCGCTGTAATTAAAATTAAGTTAAATAAATTAATTTTTGCGGCGGAAATTACCGTCGCTGAAATTAATTTATTTTAATTTAATTTTTATTACAGCGACAGAAATTTCCGCCGCTATCTCATTTAATTTTAATTTAATTTTTGATTTCAGCGGCGGAAATTTCCGTCGCTGTAATAAAAATTAAATTAAATTAAAATAATTTCAGCGACGATAATTTTCGCCGCTGAAATTAATTAATTTTAATTTAATTTTTATTAAAGCGACGGAAATTTCCGCCGCTGAAATTAATTTAATTAAATTAATTTTAATTACAGCGACGGAAATTTCCGCCGCTGAAATGAAATTTTAATTAAATTAAATTGATTTAACGGCGAAAATTTCCGTCGCTGAAACCTTTAAATCACCGGCGGAATTAAATTCCGTCTGTAAAATCAAAAAATACCGGCGGAAATTGACCCGTCGGAGCACTGCGACGGGCTGGTAGCGGCGGACCACCGACGAAAATTTTCCGTCGGTATTTTTTTTAGCGACGGAATTTTAATTTTAGCGACGGAAATTTTTGCCGCTAAAACACCTTTTTCTGATAGTGATAGGGTATAGGGTATAGGGTATAGTGTATAGTGTATAGGGTATAGGGTATAGTGTATAGGGTATAGGGTATAGGTTATAGGGTATAGGGTATACTGTATAGGGTATAGGGCATAGGGTATAGTGTATAGTGTATATATAGGGTATAATGGTTTAGGGTTTAGAATTTATTTATTTTTTTGAAAATAATATTTATTGACTCATATTTATTTTTTTGAGAGTAATTTAAAATAACTTTCATATTTTATATAAATAAAAATAATGATATTTATTAAATTAAAATTAATAAATATTTATTATTTATTTATTTTTTCAAAAATATCATAAATATTTATTATCAGCAACGGAATATTTCCGTCGCTGAAAAATAAAAAAATATTAATTTATCAGCGGCGGAAATATTTCGTCGGTGTTTAATTAAAAAAAAAACATTTAATTTCACCGTCGGAATATTTTCGACGCTGATAAATTAAAAAAAATTAATTATTCAGCGGCGGAAATATTCCGTCGGTGTAATATTTCAAAAAAAAAAATATATATTTTAATTTCACCGTCGAAATATTTCCGACGCTGATAAATAAAAAAATAAAAAAATGATATATTTTCACCGGCGGAATAATTCCGTCGCTGATAAAGATTTAGCGACGGAATATTCCGTCGGTAAATCAACCGCGAAAATAGTGGCGGTAATTAAACGAATATTCGAGAAATATTCGTTTTAGCGGCGAAATTTAGCGATGGAATTAAATTACGTCGCTAAATTTGACGCCAAAATAATTCCGACGCTTAAGCTTATATTTCGCCGTTATTTAGCGACGAAATGAGTCCGTCGCTGATAATTCCGTCGCTAAAACACCTGTTTCTGGTAGTGATCAAAACTGTTGAAAATTACAATGATGATTAAAACCGAAGATTAAGTAAAGAGATTGTTAGAAATGTCGATAGCCCGCATGAAACAAAAACATGAAGATAAGAGATCCTTCTTTTATAATAGGGAAGCAGACAACCCATAATTTCTTAGCCTAACCACCTATATCTATATTATAAATGGAAACCTCCTTTTTGAACAGTGGAATGAACAGTTTTACGGGGGAAAATTCCCATTTTGCCCTCATAAATTTGTTCCTTTCCCATTTTGCTCTTAAAAAAAAATTCTTTTTTTTTTTTAAAATTTAAAAAAAAAATTAAAAAAAAAAAATTACGTGACCTTGGACACCGGCATGTGCTAGTCTATAGTATAAATCCAATCTGTGTTTTGAACAGTAGAGTGAACAGTTGCACTGGCGGAAATGACCATTTTGCCCTCACTTTTTTGTCCCTTTTCCATTTTGCCCTTAAAAAAAAATTAAAAAAAAACGTGGGTTGAGTGCCTTCGCCGACGGTATCGTCGATGACTCCGCGGAAACGGTCGAAGAGAACGGCACGTTGGCCGCCGTCAACGGTGTAGAGAGACGAGTTGACGACGGTGGCACCGAGACCGAGGCCAAAGGCGGCACGGGCGACGTTGGTCAGAAATGAAACTGCGGCTTGATTGCTCCCCATTTTCGATCGCCGGAGAGTTGAAGATTTTTGGGGATCGGATTTTGGGGGAAGGGTTTTAGAAATTGGGGTTAGAGGGTTTGGTTTGTTGCGCAAGTCAATTTTGAAAGAGGGTTACTATTTAAACCCCAAATTCCTATGAGTATACCCCATTACTAATACCACCCCCAAATAAATTGCACACACCCCCTAACTTTCCCTTTATACCCTTAATGTCACCCCTTTATCCTATTCCAATTTTCACCCACCCCCATTTCCATTCCAATTAACCGGCAAGAGAGAGAGAGAAGAAGAAACGGTAATTTGACGCCGGCCAGAGAGAGAGAGAACAAGCACGGTATAGAGAGAAAGAGAGAGAGTGAAAGAGAAGAAGAAGAACAAGAAGAACATTCAACAACAACAACAACAACAATGTCAAGCTTTGGTGGAAAAGGTAAGCACAAATTTCTTTTTAGGGTTTCGTTTTTTGTAATTTCGTTACAAATTTAGTCAAATTGTTTAGAATTCATGCTTTATTTCATGGAAATATTGTTGGTATAAGCTCAATTTGTAATTCCTTGGTCGAAATCTGGATCTTACGTGGGTCGGCCAGTGCCTGCCGACTCTGGGTAGATAGTCGGCCAGGCACGGCCGACTCTGGGCAAAAAAACCTCACACACCTGGCCGACTTTTGCCTCATTTTTCAGTCACACCCGGCCGACTTTTCTGTATAAAATCAACTGGTTCCTGCCGACCCTATCATTTTTTATTTTTTATTTATTTTTTATTTTTTTTTTGTGTTTAGAAAGACTATGTATATGATTTTTTGTTAATTGGCTTAGAATTGATTATTCATTTGATGTTTATTGCAGTTAAAGAATTTATTAGAAGAGGGAAAACGACCACTGCCTGCGCGGGTAGAGAGGGAACGGGCAGAGAGGGAACGGGAAGCGAGGTTGCGTGAGGAGATGATGCAACGAGGAGATAGTTCAAATGCTAGACAATTTGAGCGGGATGGTGATTACTGAGCGAGGATGAAGGTGAGCAAAGTGATAGTATGGAAACATCTCCACCAAATACTAATGAAAATCAAATGACATATGTCTAGGAACGAGAAGAAGAAAATGAGGATGAAGAAGAAGCGGATGCGGGTTTTCCTGGTGGCCGGTGGTTAAAGATTTATTATTATCATATGAAAATCATGTGGCGGGGATGATATGGCAAGGGACGTGATGTGCGCAACTTCAAATGTATTAACCATGTGGCGAAGTTGAAGCAATGGGAGTTGGATTTTGAGAATATGACTTGCACCGGTTCTGAAATTCTAGGTAATTCAAATCTTCTTTTAGTAGTAAATGGAGTTCATGATCATTTGGACAAGACGTTGATTCGTGCATTCTCGGATCGATGGCACTTGGAAAGTAATAGTTTCCATTTGCCATTTGGGGAAATGACGATCACCCTTGATGATGTCTTTTGCTTGACGGGGCTCCCGGTTACTGGGCAACCAATATTGGAGAATCCTTCTTACTCTAAGATGGGACCAGTTGATATAATTCATCAGGTTTTAGGGGTGAATAAAAAACAGGCTAACGAAGGCTTACTCAAGAGAGGTAGTGGAAAGGTAAGTCTTGATTGGCTGAAAAAAAAGTTTTCTCCGGAAATGTCTTCGCGACCCACGAAAAGTTTGCCTCGGTGCAAAAGCCTATCTTTTTACGTGTTGGGGTGCCTGATCTTCTTTGATAAGGCGGGACTTGTGTGAATGTGAGATATTTGAATTTTTTTAGAGACGAGGAAATGATAGGAAAATATGCTTGGGGTGCCGGAGCTTTAGCATACCTTTACCGGCAACGTGAAAAAGCTTCGAGGTATAATTGCAATCAGATATCTGGATACTTGACTTTCTGCTTGATCATGGGTGTATGAGAGATTTCCGGATTTTAGATGTGATTTGAGCAGCACCTATCTTCGTACTTCACCACTCACAGCAAGGTGGGACCCGCAGGGTCAATCTGGAGCGTATGCATCCGTGGAGATGAAAAGGCAACATATGGACGTACTAACGAATACGGATGTAAGTATATATATATATATATATATATATATATATATTGAAATATATATAATGTTTACTTAAACTCTCGTGAAAAGCACATTAATGATTTATATTATGTTTGTAATTGTAGGTGGTTTGGAGGCCGTATGAGGGTAATCGAGAACGATACCCTTTTCCCAAAGTTTCTCTTTATATAGGATCGATTGTTCTTTGCAAATGTAATTGAACCACATCTCCCGGATCGGGTCTTGAGACGGTTTGGATACGTCCAAATAATACCATCCATGCCACTATTCCATGGATTGCCTCGAGGAGATACCAAAACTTACGCGGGATGGTTCGCGAATGCATAATTATTCGATCGTTGGAAGAATGCCTTGCTTGATCTAGATGATATTGAGGAGATACGAGTACCACAAGACACATCGGCAATTACTTACCGTGGTACTATAATGTTTCTCATCCGATTCTTATCCCGAATCTCAAAGATCTCAAGCGGTTAAGAGGACCAATGAGGTTAGTCGAGGCAAATCCTTGGAATATGTTAAAGAATGTTCGTGAGTGCATGCTGCCAATTGCGATGAGATGGAGAAGTGGAGATGAGTCCGTGACTGCACAAGAGTTCGCGGATGTCATATTTAGAGCACTTGAAGCAACAGAATTACCATCGACTTCTCGTGGTGGTGGAAGGGATGGACCGTCGACTTCTCGTGGTGGTGGAAGGGATGGACCTTCGACTTCTCGTGGTGGTGGAAGGGATTAAATGGTAGTTTTTTTTTTTGTAACTCATGTTTGAACAAATGTTTTGGATCTGGCTGTTTGATTCGATTCGGTATGTTGTCTATTCTATTTGGTGTTAAGACATTGAAACCTGTTGGCCGACGAACTTAGTTCTTAATTCCTTGTTGTTTTGCTTTTAAAGGGGTCGGCAGGTAATGGCCGATTCTGGGAATCTATGCGCAAAAATAGTCGGCCAGTTATGGCCGATTCTGGGAAAATAGTCGGCCGGATTCTGGGAATCTATGCGCAAAAATAGTCGACTTACTCCCTCCATCCCCCAGAAAGATAGACCTATTAGCCAATCTATGCGCAAAAAAAAAAAAAAAAAAAAAAGGAAAATTAAAGGGGTCGGCGGTAATGGCCGATTCTGGGAAAGTAGTCGGCCACTTATGGACGGTGCAGGAAAATAGTCGGCCGTTATGGCCGGTGCAGGAAAATAGTCGGCCGGATGCGGCCGACCTTGCAAAGAATGGTATTTTTTTTTTTTTTTTTGGTTTCAAGATATTGTTCCATTTGGTCTTGTATTCCGAGAAAATTTCAAAAAATGTAAAGGGAACTCTTTGTACGGGTCGGCCACCACCGCTTGTCACGGTGTGTGTAAAGTCTTTGGCAGCGACGCCTTTGCAACTAAATCGGCCACCTGTGAACGACTATTTTCCCAGAATCGGCAACTAGTGGCCGACCCTTGTAATTTTGATTTTTTTTTTTTTTTAATTTTTTATGTAGTCATAGATGAAAAAATAATATATCATTTTTATTTTATGTTTTTATTAAAGATTTGTATAATTATTTAATTATTCCATGAAATTAAAGATATTAATGAAATACGGAAATTTAAATAAAAGTCTATAGAATTGATTCACGTACCTATTTGTTGTCAAGTTTTCAAAGTGTAAAACTTTATTTGTCCAGCATGAGACAAATCTTTCTTTATATGGCACAATCCATTGTTTCATGACATACTCAACCGCGTTTGGGTAATGCTTGAAATCTTTTGGTAATCGCCGCAAACAGTCGTTAAACTCTGTCTCTGTATCAGCTTTAACCAATGCATGCCAACTCTGAATGAACGACTCCCACTCCTCTTGCCTATCAAACATTTTCTTACATTTTGTCACAATATTTTTGCTAATATGCCATCGACAAAGCAAATGAGTTGTAGTTGGAAACGTCCGACGAATTGAATTCATCAAAGCCTTCTCACAATCGGTCACAATAACATTAGGAATACATGATTCGTCCATCATAGACTTCAATACTTCGCATGCCCACGTGTAGTTTGCTTCTTTCTCGGCCTCTAAATACACGGCGGCAACTAAGAAAAGTCATATTCGTTGATGTCACCCCCACAATCTCAAGCAAAGGTAACTTATACCTATTTGTCTTATAAGTGCAATCCATAAATAAAATGTTTGGAAAGGCTCTAAGCAATTTAATGCTATCCGGATGAGCGAAGAATAACTGATTAACTTGGCCAGTCTGGTTGGATTGCCGATATTCGAAGTGGTAACGATGACCATTCAATCTAAACATGAGTTGTTGCATTTGCGTACGACCTGCCTGCTCAATTGATTTGTTCTTCAAGCGCGCATTATAGATATTTCGTACTGTGGATTTGTTTTCGGAAATTGCGCTCTTAAGCCACATAATATATCCTTCGGTCGGCTATTTGCATTAGACATTGCTATCACATAATCCTCCTCATCTTTTTGTAATCTTCCCGCATACGAATGACCAAGCATAGAGTCATAAATTGGATGATTGTGAACGCCGCATATCACTTTCAATTTCCATTGACCATCTTCATTCACTTGTCTAGCATTCAACTGAAACTTACAATCACATTTCTTTGTTCCACTTTTTCTTTTTTCTTTCTTTTTGCCTTTCAATTCATTTTCAATCGATTCTTGAGACGATAGCGAGATTGGCTTCTCTTTGTATGTCCCCCAACGTTCACATACGAGGGTCATTCGAGGGTACGATCTACGGCTTCCAGGATTATCTGACCGGCCTATAATCATAACAAATCCATACTCTTCTCCCTTTTTACGTACCCAATCGAAACACGTTTCCCGATTGGAAAAATATGTAGGCACGGAGAACTCTTCGGTGTAATCTCTTAAAATAGCCTCAAAATCAATAGATTCATAGTTGTCATCATCTAATGAACACTGAAATTAAATAAATGAAACAATTAGGAAAGTTTTGTGGAAAAAAATTGGGGTCGGCCATTGATGACTTATTTTTTCCTACAAAGTCGGCCGGGTGTGGCGGAAAAATTTAAAAAAGTCGGCCAACAGTGGTGGAAATTTGTTCTTAAAGTCGGCCGGGTATGGCGGAAAATATTAAATAAAGTCGGCCGGGTGTGGGTGTATTCTTACCCAGAGTCGGCCATATGTGACCGACTATAAGCCCAGAATCGGCCACTCATGGCCGACCCCGTCAAAAATCATTTTTTTTTTTTTTAAACTAAATGCATTAAAATGTAAAATAAAGAGATAGTGTAAAGAAGATTACATTATTATTTGCTTGGATTGCCATTTCATCCATGATTCTTGCGATTGGAAGAGGAGGATGGTAGTTGGGTGAAGAGGAGGATGGTAAATGGTGGAGTGGTGAATGGTGGAGTGGTAAATGGTAGTTGTGTGTGGGGGTGGTAAATGGTGGTGTGGTAAAAGAGTTAATGGAAGAGAGGAGGATGGTAGTTGGGTGAAAGTTAATGGGGAAATAGGGGAAGATGAAAATAGGGGCAAAAAAGTAATTAACCTCAATGGCATTTTTGTAATTTTTTCAAATGGGGTATACTAATAGGAATTGGGGGTTTAAATAGTAACTCTCTTTTGAAATCGTAAAAGCCCTAGCCTTAATAAGAAGCTGGGCCTTGATGATTATACTGGACAGGGTTTGGGCTTTTGACCCGGCTGGATTATGGACAATCTTTTTAACCTTTCTTACCAAATGATTTACCCATCAATTTTTTTTTTTATTTTTCTTTTTGAAGTCAAACATAGATTATACTAAAGCACAAAAATACAAAGATGACTAGATTTTTCACAAATGTCGGAGACTCAACCCATATATTATATAAATCGTCAATCACTATAATAACATTAAAAAAAAAAAAAAAAAAAAACGTGACACGGGCTTAGGCTAGTATAGTATAAATGGTAGAATGGGTGAACAGTTGAATGAATAGTTCCAAATGAGTTTTTTCCCATTTTGCCCTCATACATTTTTCCCTTTTCCATTTTGCCCTTAAAAAAAAATTAAATTAAAAAAAAAAAAATCGTATCCTTGAACATGGACATGTACTAGTTTATTTATATATAATGACTCATTTGCAAGTTACTTTTCCCTCCAAAACTCCCTGCTATCCAAAATATTGTCCATAAACACTTTTCTCAATAATTCAACTTATGCTACGTAAATGCAACATTAATTAATTAATTAATTAATTTTTTTGAGCATGATGAGCATTTTACACAAATAATTATAGTCATTTATTTTAAACATTCAGTGCACTAAATGATTATTACTCTTACATTTAAAATAGTATAGGAATAAAACAATTAATATGTGGCTTGAAAAAAACTAAACACATATACATTGACATAAAAAGAAATAAATATGATTAATGAGATTTCCATAATCAAAATCACATACGTGGAACAAAATCAAACCAAACATAAAACAAAAATCAAACGCAAATCGAATACCATAAACAGAAAAATAGCATAAAAATTATAACATAAAAAATTGGAATCTAAAATTGTAAAAATTGTATATACATTAGCTTTTACAAAATTTTAGCAGAAATCAAAAACCCTAATTTGGATCTCAAAATCTACGTGCAACACAATAATGAGTTAATTTCTTAAAAAAACAACAACCATAACTAATACTCTCTCCGTCCCAAATTAGTGTAGATTTATTTTCCTTTTGATCCGTCCCACGTGAGTGTGGACTGTCAAAAATGGCAAAGAATCTCTACTATTCCACTCACTCATTCTCTCTCCTACTTTACTTTTACACTCACAACACCAATCAACTTACTATTCCTCCCACTCATTCTCTCTCCTATTTAATTTTTCATACTCACAAACACCTCCTTCCACTATTTATCTCTCTTACTTTTCCTTAATTTGTATGTCAAAAATTTTGGTCCACACTAATATGGGACGGATGGAGTATGAAATAAGTGTTGATACTTAAAAATTTCCAAATAAGTAAAAATTAATTAAAAAAATAAAAAATTTCAAAAATACCTATATTGAAGGCTCGTAATGACATATAAATTGTTATTGACTATTATCGATAACCTTAACTAAAATCCCACAACACGGATATTTCCTTAGAAACCAATAAATGTTTACGGTCATTTGATTCCATCATTTAAAATTGTTGCCCATGTAGAGAGTTTTATGATACTACTAGAAACACGTGTATAACATTTGAAATTGGTGATTTATGCAATGGAATTTACGAGAGAAAAGTGAAATTTACGATAGAAAGAGAAAATGACGGACGAAATCTTCATAATATACGCTGCAGAGAGAGAGAGAGAGAGAAAGAGATCTAGAGCGGTCAAATATCTTTATATTAAGCGACATCCGATACTCCTTTCCATATACGAGAGGTCAGGGGGTTCAAACCTCACCAAATGCATTTCTAACACTTTGTCACTTTTGTAATAGATTAAGTCATTAATTAATAAAAAACTCAATTTAAAAAAAAAATAGAAAGAAAGAGAGAACGACATCGAGGATGGTTTAGGCTTAGGGTTGTGATATGTAGTGTTTTTGGCCTCAACATATATTGGACTCACATATTATTTACTATGCCTCTTAATATTCTAAGGTTTGCAATTTACTTGGTCTAACATGAATACATAGTCAATTGTTTTATAAAAAATTGTAATATTTTTACAAAAACATTATATTTATAATTAATTATTAAATCCATTATTTAACCTAAAATAATTCCGTAATTATAATATTCCTTATCAATTTTAAAAATAAATATATTTATTTAAACATATTTAACTTCCTTGTAAATATTTATTGTATTAGATTTGTAAGATTTTTTTATAAACAGTCCTTGTCTTAACAATTACTGTATAATTTTTATCTTTCATCTATAAATTTTTTACATAGATAATTACTTAAAATTTTAAATTTATTTGAAATAGTTTATGCACATGCGTTTAACACACGGGTTACCACTAGTTACTAGTTAAAGCTTCTTACTCCAATTCAATCTCCTTGGGACTTTCATTTACATAACCAAATTCACTACCAAAAAATGTTTCGCGGATGACTTTGGCAGGTGATTGTGAGCAAACCCGCAACTAGCTAGGTTGTAGGACCCCTACCAAGAAAATGTTTCCCGGACGACTTTGGAAGGTGACAATGGTGGTTAATGGTAACGGAACCGCTACCACAACAAAAGGATAGTGTCATAGCATGCCAAGCAAAACTTACTTTTTTTACATCAGCAAACTCGCTCATGGAGGTAGCCATGCAGCCAGCGCTTGTAAGTTTCTCGGCATAAAGTACCAACTTCTCATAGAAAATTAATCTAAATCTTGGTTTGGGGGGGGGGGGCTCCTGTAAATATAAATAGTGACGGTTAATAAATAACACTTAATTCTGGTACCAGGTCACTTCTTCAATAGGTTGCGTGAAAAAATCTTCTTACAATAAGGACTGGTGCGTAAGATCACATGAGGCTCAACTGCTTCAACCAATGCAGCATGCAGAGGGCCCTGCACGCCAGAAAACCAAATAAAAAGAATATGAGAAATCTTGTAGCTTTACAAAGAAAGTCGGAAATATTTGAGTTTGGAAATTTTAATTGGATTTCATATATTTTTTTAGAAAAATATACAGCACGTAATGCTTAAAGCAATCTAGGCAATTGAGAGGGTTAACTATTTATGGACCAACCTTGGTAACTTGAAGTGCAGATTGAACAACATAGTTGGCAAAAGGGTCTTGAAGCAACTCGTCAAAGTGAGGGACGGAGAGAAATTCATGTATGATTCTTGATCGGCTTTGCTCAAGATGCTTGAGGCACTTTTCAACAACATGGCTGCTGAATTTTTGCCTTGACAGGTAGACATAGTTCCCTTCAAACTGGGAAAGCAAGGTGGCAACGCCAGATGGGATCTTCTGCTCTATAATAAACTGAATAACGTAATTTCTGTGCCACAAAAAGGAGAATTAGATTGTTTTACAGCAAATTTCAGCATATGAGAGTTGAACAAATAAAAGCATCTACCATAATAAATGTCACATTTTCTTTGTTGATATATCCCAAAGTTAATGTCGCATTTCTAGAAAAGGAAAGTGTCTTGGTCCAATTTTGACATTGTACAAGCAATGTGCAAACAAGTAAAGCACATTCCTTAAAAACGTTGACAAGTTTATGCGGCATTATTATGAATCGGAGGGAGTGATGAATGCTCAAGAAAGAACAACGTCAATAATGGGCTTCAAAATTAAGTAAATGCACAAGGATATATCGTAGCGATGGAAAACAAGAACGAAAGTGACAGAGAAGGAATATACCCAAAAGGATCTTGAGCAAGGTGGAATCCATTAGCAGAAATTTCGGTGACCAATTTCTCTCGATCTTTACCAGTTGCATGAGCAATACATCGACTCAAAACGCAACATCCATGCTGGTGAGTAGCAATATCCACACAGAACTTTGCAGCAGCAATGAAAATAAACTGCAGAAGAGAGAACTAACAGATGAGAGAAAGCACGTTGAGTATAAATGTCAAGAGAGACCGAAAATTATAAGAATACAATAATGCTATAAAGGAAGGATGAAACAAATCACCCAAAAACAGATGAAAGATGAACAAATGAGATATACCTTGTTTTGGTTCTTGTCAAGGCATTGCAAGCAACGTTGCACGACATGGTTTCCATTAACGTCCTTAATGAGATCAAGAAAACCTGGCTCTAGGGCATGTACAACTAATGAAATCTGGTGCCCCGTCTTGAGAGTCTCGATCAACTTCTGCACTGAACGTGTCCTGATAACAAAAAGAACCAAATCACTTCAGGCAAAAAGAACCAAAATGAAACCATTTCAAAAGAAAATTACCATGTAATAATAAAAAAGAAAAATAGAAGTTTACCCATGCGTGTTTAAGCAAAGGTGAACGAGGACTCCAGGTTTTTCAGTCACCATGGCAACAATCTGCATCCTCTGTTCTTCGTTGCAGACATCAAGTAATTTCTGCACAAAGTAATTCCCAAATTGGTCCGTCATAAGCTCAACAACATGATCGATGATTTCAGTAAATATTGTCTGCACATCCTGAATGCTTCCTTCATCAAATACCCGCTGCAAAAACCGACAACCACTCTGATCCTTGGCCATATAGTAAATAAACCCCTGCACCTCACTCAGTAAAGTATGGGTCGATTTCAACGGCAATGCACCTAAACTCCTTGATTTCAAATCTTTTTCACAGAATCCTTCCAAACTTAATCCAATATCCTGTTTTGCTCTTTCCTCCTTCTTCTTACGACTCTTTGAGCGATTAGGCCCCTTATTGGCAATATAGTTCAAATTAGTCCCTCGTACAATAAAGCTATCTTCAAAATCAAAACCCTTCTCCGATGCTGAAGACAGAGATGGATTCTGCTTCACACATGGAATGGAGCTTGGGTTCTCCATAAACCCACCCGTTAATGGAGCGGAATCAAGCCCACATTGCTGCAACATTGAGGAATAAAATCCCTGATAACCTCTTTCTTTTTCCTCCCTTGCCTCAGCCAAGTAACTCATTTGGTCTATTGGATAAACAGGGTTTGAAATCATAGCACTACCGAAAATCTTATCATATCCCCCAAAATCATAGACATCATTATCAAAGCAAGAATTATCGACATTGTACCCACTAACCCCATCAGAAAAACAATCAACAAAACCAAACTCATCCATGTCTTTCTCAACAAAATGACTAAAATCAACAAAGCTATTGCTACTCTTGTGCTTATCAACCCCAATATGCATCTTATCATAAAACATTTCAGACAAATCTGACTCGACACTACCCTCATTAGAATTCCCAAAAAGCATAGAATTCGAAAAGCGGGCATTAGTAATATTTGGTGGTTGATTAAGATTGCACAAAGAAGGATCATATTCACCAGAAAATGGAGTAAAAGAGGGTTCAGAAGATGAACCATCTTCAGATGAATTACTACAACAAAACCCATTAGCAGATAACACAGAACAGGAACTAACAGGAGAGAGACTCACAGGCAAATAATGATAATTTTGATGAAGATGATGACTAAAAGATTTCACCTCATTTTGATATTCATCAAGCTCTCCTCCTTCACCCATCTTCATCTTACCCATCTTAGCTTGTTTTAATCCAAACATCTTGCAAATAACATATATATATATACTAGTATATGCTATATAACATGACAAAATGTAAAGATATTTATACAGAGAATGAGATATTAAAGAAAAAAAATAAAGAAAAAAGGGAAATGAAAATATCTTGAAACCCAAATCAGATACTTGTGAAATATCTAAAGGGAGAGATGGTTACATCATTACAACAACTGGGTTTTTTTTTTTCTTGGAGAGATTATGAAGGTTAAAATTAGGGTTGAATTTGATTGGCATTGGCATTTGATTTGGGGTTTCTTGGGGACCAAAAAAAGGGTTTTTGAAGAGGTGCAAGTGCAACTCACGCAGCACAACATAGACGCAGACACGCAGTAGTAGTCGTACACCGTACACACAGTGCCGAATAGGCAAAGGTGGTGCGAAAAATTGGCTGCAACAGTTTTATTACTTTTTTTTTTTTTTTTTCACTACTCACACACATGCACGCAACAGTTTTATTACTGTACTAATAACCTACTGCTCCAATTTTAAAAGGAAAATTAGGTACTATAAATGGAGTAGTTTTGAAAAGATTATATTATTTATATTATGGTACTAAATATGTTAACAAAAAGTTAAACACAAAATAATCTATCAAAATCATTGATAATTTTAATTATAATATTGCAGGACCAATAATAAAACAACTAATATATTGTCAGACTTATAATGTGCTAAACTTTTTTTTATCAATATTGTATATCAATAGTACCAGTGGCGAGGCTACAGTCAAAGCGAGGGGTCATCCAAACCTTTTCAATTTTGGAACGTGTCAATTTTAGTAATATCAAATTTTTAGAAAATGACATTTTACTACTAAAAATTATGAATTTGTATGTTTTGACTCCCTTAATTTTAAGAAAATTTAACACTAAATTAATATTTTGATCCCCTTATATATTAAATTCAGATACCTTAATTATAATGTTATGCTAAAAAAAAAAAACTTGATCCCATTCCAAAAAAATCCTGAATTCGCCTCTGACAGTGGCGAAGCTAACATGGGGCAAAGGGGGAACTGCCCCATTGGTTTTAAAAAAAGTAAAAATTTACTAGTGCAATTTTTTTTTTTAGAAAAAATAGAGATTTAGTGCAATTTGTTGAAATTTGCCCTCAAAATATCTTATAGTAAGAATTTGAAGTACCAAGTTCAAACTCAAGTAGGACGGTTGATCATTTCGGAAAAAATAAATAATACAGTAGATTTTCTTGTGCCCTCATTGGGATAAAAGAAATAATACAGTAGATTGTTTTTGTGCCCTCATTGATGAAAATAAAGTTAATTTTTTTGTTGTGCAATATTTGCTCCGATTGACGAAAATTTTTGGCTCCGCCACTGCTCCAACTACTCTATGGGTTTATAATATATAAACTCCGTTCATACTCCCTCCGTCCAGTGAAAAAACCGACATCGGAATTAAGAAAAATATACTATTAGTATATTAGTATAAGTATTAAGATGTTATGAGTATAAATAATGAAGTAAATAATTATTAGTAAGAGATTAGTTGATGTAGTATGGTAAATGAGTCATCTTGATTAAAAAATATTAATATAAAGTTTTCATTTAAACCTTGCAATTTTAAATGAGACACCAAAAAAGTAGCAACTTGTGCAATTTAAAATGAGATGGAAGAGGTATATTTGAAATATCAATTTTTTATTTAAAATTAATCAAGCTAAAAAAAAGGTAATTTAAATAAAGTAATTATAGTTTTTAAAAATTGAATTTCATTGATCATATTCACACCAACTTACTCATTTACTACTTCCTCTTCTGTCCTATAATAAATGTCGCATTTGATCAACTAAGAACTCTGATTAATATTTAATAATAACCAAAATCTTACAAAAAACGCGTTTTTTCTTAAGCCTAGAAAAAACGTGTTTTGTTTTTCCCGTTAATGTCAGTGTCAGTTTAACAAAGTGCCAGTGTAATAAAGTGCCAGTGTATGTGTAACAAAGTGACAGTGTAAAAAAGTGTCAGTGCCAGTTTAACAAAGTGTCAGACTGCCAGTGTAACAAAGTGCCAGTGCATGTATAACAAAGTGCTGATGCATGTATAACAAATTGCCAGTGCCTGTTTAACAAAATGTCAGTGTTAGTGTAACAAATTGTCAGTGTAAAAAAGTGTCAGTGCATGTATATTAAGTGTCAGTGTAAAAAGTGTCAGTGTTAGTATAACAAAGTGTCAGTGTAAAAAAGTGTCAGTGCATGTATCTCCATCAGATCAATAATAATATGTGTGATACACAAAAATGAAACAAAAGATGTTGACTTAGATTTGACTAAATTGGTTTAGTGACACAAAAATTTAACTTAAAAATAATACTAGGGGCATAAAATAGTCACAAAAACTTGCTTACAAAATCATAGGTGTAATGATTTTATTAGTGTAATAAAATATCGTCAACTCATTTTGTGATTAAGATTTTATGACTTTCTTTTGTGTCCCTAGCTCTTTTAACTCAATCCACACACTTTAATTTGGAAAACACCACAAAAACCACATAATTATGGACAGACAACCAATATTAGCAAAAAGTCAACAGCCCCGGTTGACAACGTTAATATAACCTAAGACATCCCATAAACCCATAATCAAAGGTCAAATCAAATCACATGAGACAGAGGATCCTCCTCGGGAACAGAGTTTAAGACAGACTCATAAATATGTGAAAAATAAATTGGGGGGGGGGGTGGTTAGAACCTAATAAAGTTAAACCAAGGCAATGCTACTCTCGCCGCCAGGTGGTTTGCGAACACCGCCTAGGTAGTCTCGAGATGCTGCCTTTCCGTCTGCAAATATATTGCTGCCGCTCATTTCTCGTAGCTTTGCTGAACTCAGTGGTTTTTCTGCAGATGTCAGAGGAGCGTCTCCCTTGAAAATGTTATTTCCTGACAGCTCCGCAAATTTCTGGGTCGGTATCTTTTTGGCTGTCTTGACTACGGGTTCCTCGGTGGTATTCTGAATCAAGACAGAGAGCACAGAAACAATTAGGTACAATACATCCATATAAGCTTAAAGATTAACAAAAACTCTAGCTATCAAGAACTGCCACTACTGAAGACTTCATAGTTCTTTCGTTTTTTGTGTTAATGGGTATCAGTTTTTTTGTAAGCCAGTAAGAGAATTAACGTGTATTTCCACTATATCTAAGTAATTTTATGACTCCCTCCGTCCCCGAATGAATGTCCAAAAAACATTCAAATTTACTCTTGATCAAGAGCGAATTTGAAATTTTTTTGTACATTCATTTTGGGACAAAGGTAGTAACATTAAGCATACTATACTGTTGGTGTGCACAGGCATGTGTAGGTGTTTGTTAGAGTAGAGAGCAGGGCACAGATTCAATACATAACTCAGATCACCACGCATGCTACAGTATTTGATAGATATACGTACATTATTTGCTGCAGGTTCTCCAATGGTTATGCTTTCTCTTAATGCCAAAGCACGGGCAGCCAATGGACGAGGTTGAATTTCAGGAGGTGGTGCAAAAATATCATGCCCACTTATCTCCTTGATCTTTGCACCAGATATCTGCTTATTCAACCTTGCTTCAGCTTCTCTTTCTAATGTCCCACTTAGCTCACGCTGCTTTGCATCAGAAAGTGCCTTCTTTGGAGAGACAGCTTCTTCTTCACCAAATGAAATGTGACTGATTCCCGCAACTGCTTGCTGTTAATGAATCAAAAACTAAGATTGGTAAGAAGCCAAGCATGAGGTTCATTTGTTCAAGGTGCTTTTTTTGTTAATTTTTTTTTAAATTATTATGAATGACTTAGTCTATTACACGAGGCACTTGAGGATTTGGTCTGCTGGCTAGAGCTCATGGCTTCCAACCTGGAGGTCATGGGTTCGATCCCCCCACAAGTTAGAGGGAAGGCTTTCTCTCCCTAGGATTTATCTCCTAGGTGCTTCTGTGCGTGCATGTGTGTGTGTGTGTGAAAAAAAAAAAAAAAAAGTCTATTACAAGAGAAACATTTGAAAGTGCATCTGGTGGGGATTGAACTCCTGACCTTTCATATGAAAAGGAATATCGGATGCCGCTTGAGCTACAGCTCTTTGGCTTGTGTACGATGTTTAATAACAAGGAGATGGACTAAAAAGAGTTGCAGCAGGAAATAAATACCTGGTACATTCGTAATCCAGTTTTATTTGTCGAAGCAGAGTTGGCACTTTCAGATTCTTCTGAACCATTTTCACTTCCTGGTGCAAAAATACCACTTCCTGTGATCTCCTTTAATTTGTAGCCTGAACACGGTTTCCTGAATCATTCAATAGTCAACAGTTTCAGCCACCAAGACAATGAAGGCATATATAGTACACACTATAAAAAGCATCGTGATTCATGCTTACTCCTCTAATTAATATAACGAGGAATATGATCAATGAAACCGAAGCTCAGTTATACTCCTTCCATCCAGGAAAGATAGTCAAATTTTACTTTGGTGGTCAAGTCAAATGAACTTTGACCAAATTTTAGCGAAAAATAGTTATCCAAATGAAATTCTAAAAACTGTTATCGATGCACCAATAAAATACTATCAACAACTATTTTAAGTTTCATTTGGATGTAATAATAAATATTCATATATTCTTGGTCAAAATTCAACATCAAAAGCGAAATGAGTATCTTTCTGGGACGGAAGGATTACAAGTGATTTAAAACGCCCAAAACAATGAAGATGGATTCAAACAATGGTCAAGTAAACAAAACAAAAGAAAGGAAAGGGAATATTGAACTAGTTGGATGCCACAGAATGAGTAATTACAAAGTCAGCATGCCAAGCATCATTAAAGCTTCCTTTTTAAGATCTCTCTACCGTGTTATTATTGAGTACAGCAAAAGGCACCATATATTGTTGATGCCAACCAGGTATGCATCTTATGGTAAGATCAGGCAAAGCAACAAGCATTCATTTTTTAAACTAGAAAATGGAAAATTACTGGTTCAACCCTGAAACGACTTTACTCATCTTCTAAGGCTCCGTTTGTTTGGGGGAAAATGTTTTTCGGAAAACATTTTCCTCATTTTCCGGTGTTTGTTTCGCACCAGAAAATGGGGAAAACTTCATTTTTATCTTATTTTCCGGAAAACATTTTCATTTTCCGGAAAACATTTTGCCGTAAATCATTTTCCGGAAAATGTTTTACGCTAAACAAACGGAGCCTAAATTGATAATTTAGAAATGGTAACACATTTTTCACCAAATCTAATTACAGATCTTATTTACAAAGGACGGTGAATCCACAAGCACGCATCTTTGTCTATTACAAATGCTTGTTTTCAACACATCTAATGGTACAAATTGAAATATTTTTCAATTCCAACAGCATCCTTAACAAAATTCAACATAGTGATTATCATCTGAAAAAGTAGATAAAAGGAAAGATGGATTGAAATCAAAAATAAAAAAGTAATAGGGATTAAAATACAAAAAAAAAATCATCCGTTAGTTCTTTAGAATGAATTAAAGGACAGATCTCAGACCTTTTATTCAAGCCCTCGACTTCTTCATCCGTTACCTGACCTCCAAACACCACCTTACTGATCCCATCCGACGGCTGTCACATTCCACCCAAAAAACAATCAAATCATGTAAAATATCGTAAATATCACCATATTTCAAAAAAAAAAAAAAAAAAGGAATATGAACAGACCTGATGAGAACGGGCAGCAGAGCGGGCAGAACCGTTGGCAGGTGAATCGGCAGGAGGAACTTCCGACCAAGTGAGCAGATCTGCGGTGGATGTGTGAGGCTTCCTAACCGGAGTAGCTCTCTCCATTTTACCTTTTACAGGTTTAATCAAAGCGAATACAGTCGAGAATGTTGCTCGAAATGGCACAGATCAGTGATTGATGATCTGAAGAAGATCGCTATTCTTGACACTTTCTCTCTCTAGAATTCTTGGAGCTAGTTCTAAGCTAAACGATTGAGTTCAGTTCTCTCTCTCTCTCTCTCTCCACTGATGGGTTTATAAATTTGAATTTTATTCCGCCTCTTGTTGGGGCTTTTGGGGAAAGCATGTGCGACTAGGCACGTGTTGGGACAAATTTCCATTTGCATCCTCACGTGAATTTTGTCCTACTTTAGTACCTAATATTTAAACTAACCCACTTTGTTACCTAATTCCTAACAAATGTTAGAAATTTAACGAAAATGGTCATGTATCATTCTTATTATAATTTTAATTATTCTTTATCTTAATTTTCCACTCTTTTCTTTACAATAAAATTATTTTTTTTTTGAAAATTTTACCACATTAAGAAAATATTTGTATTCTTCATTTACGATATGAAGATATAAAATTATAATATTACTTAAGAAATCAATTACTATAACAAATATAAAAATAAGTAATTGTAAAATAACACACTATAAATGTATAACATTCCTCAAAAGTTTTATAAATAATCATTTGTAAAATAACACACTACTAATGATAATCATTATATATTTTTAATCTTTTAATATTTTTTATTTTTTATCTTTTGATTATTTTAGGATTTTATATAAATTTCGTACTGTGTTATTTTAAAATATTTATCTATTTTTGTAATAATAATTGATTTCTAAGCAATATTATAATTTTATATTTTCATGTAGCAAATAATATAAAAATGTTTTTATAATTTTTATTGTATTTTTTTCAAAAAAAAATAATTTTATTTGAGTTGGTCTTATAAAAAACTAGTTTTTTGTTAAGATAAGGAAAAACGTGTTTTCAAAATAAACGGTGGCAATTTTGTAATTACTGGCAACCATGTTCAAAATAAACGGTGGCATTTTCGTAATTAATGGTTCCCCCGTTTATGCCAGTGCGTGTTTAACAAGCGCCGAGTGTGACAAAGTGCCGGTTCATATGTAACAAAGTGCCGGTAAAAAAAGTGCCGGTACCGGTTTAACAAAGTGCCGGTGTAAGCGAGTGCGGCACTTTGTTAAGCTGGCACTTTTTACACAGGCACTTTTAAATACATGAACTGGCACTCTTCACACTGGCACTCTGTTACACTAACACTGGCACTCTGTTACACTAATATTTTCTTTGGCTCTCAAAAATACAAGCACTGGCATTCAAAAATACATGGACTGGCATTTGATTATACACTAACGGGCACTTATTTATACACTAACGGGCACTCAAATATACACCAACGGGCACTTGATTATACACTAACGGGCACTTGATTAATCACCAACTGGCACTCAAAATAACATGTACGCACTCAAAAAATATGAACAGGCATTAAAAATCAATTAAGCTGGCATTCAATTTCTACCCAACTGGCATTCAAAACACAAGAAGCGGCACTTCAAAATCAAGCTGGCATTCCACAAAACATAAAGCGGCATCGAAAACTAGAACACTTTGGCATTCAAAAAACAAAACAACGGCATTCAAAAACCAACAAAACAAATTAGAAACAAATTTCTTGAATTGAGGACGGTGAAGAAATTGTTGCGAGGGCGGTACAGAACCACCAAACAAAACACAAATTCCAGTGACGATCAAGGTACGGCCGGTGGGGATTTGGATGGAAATTGAAGGAGGGATTTGGGCGGAGAAGACGGAGGTTGCTTGGCCGGAGTAGGAGGGCGTCGGCTTAGGGCTAGAATAGGGCCGGAGAAGATGGTGGAGAAGGTCAGTTGTTGGCGATTGAAGGAGTGTTGGAGGTCGCCGGTTGGTTTCAGGGATCGGAGAGGGGATTGGTGTTGCCGGAGAAGGAGATCGCCGGTAATGGATTTGGTGAGGACGAAGAAGAAGACGCAGAACTTCACTTTGCGTATAGAGAGAGAGAGAGGAGAGAGACTTCCTTTGCGTATTTGCGTAGAGAGAGAGAGAGGTGTTATTATATGTGTGTAACTGTCTGTTGCGTTGCGGTAAAACACGTTTTTTGTTAAGTTAACAAAAAACGCGTTTTTTATAAGTTTTTGACATTTTATTTTAAAGAGAAGAGAATAGTGGAAAAATTGAGATAAAGAATAATCTATATTCCAATATAGAGGTGGAAAATAATCACCATACAAAGAGTGGCTGGAATTCATTATAAAAAAACACAATATTTTGGGGGAAACTAGTTTCTTCCTAAGTTATAAAAAGTCCTGTTTTTTTAAACTGCTCTTATATTCGTCAAATATTTGCAAGTTGAAAAAAATTGAACTTTTTATAATTTATGGAGAAACTGATTTCTCCCAAAACTTACTCATAAAAAAAAAAGACAAATGATTGAGATTCAATCTTGAAATTAAACAATCCTGAAATTAAACCTAGCTGCATGTGGAAACTAC
The DNA here is from genome assembly GCA_022495995.1 of Adenophora triphylla var. japonica. Classification (NCBI taxonomy): domain Eukaryota; kingdom Viridiplantae; phylum Streptophyta; class Magnoliopsida; order Asterales; family Campanulaceae; genus Adenophora; species Adenophora triphylla. The sequence continues at coordinate 148,048 of JAFEMH010002123.1, read as the reverse complement.
TGATCTCAAATTCAGACTCCAATTGAAAACGCAAACCGTCAAAAGCAAAACTCAATTGAAGGTAGGAAACTCTTCCTCTTTGCGATGTGCAATCAACGAAGCCAGAAGAATCTCTCAAAGCAATGCCCTCTTTTCCTTCCGCATTATACTTCTCTCTCAAATCAATTAATCAATCTCCTCTTTTTGTTTAGGACTTGCCATTCTTCATTCTTTTGGAAGCAATATAGGTTCTGGACTGCCTTTGTTCTTCGGGCTCCGGGGGGCCACTTTCCGGCCATACCTTGCATCTGGCATAGCATAACTACGGCGAATCACTTTGAGGTAAAACCTCTACACCGAATGTTCAGGTTGCCTCCATTGCCAAAAAAATCAATTATTTCTTTTGAATTTTCAATTTGGGTATTTAATTTTTTGATTCATTCTCACCCATCATATTGACGGCAATAAAATTAATAGAAGTTAATTAAGAGTGATGGGATAGGACTGTTTTTTATTGCTGAAAGCCTGAAATGGTTGACAGTTTCTTAATTTCTATACGATCATGAGTAACGACGGAGATTGGAAAAGAATGCAATTAGAGAGGAAGACATTTGAAATCAATAGCAGATTTACGAGTAATTTTTTAATCCGTTTATTAAAATTTGGGATTGAATTGCGGTTTTGAATTGCTTTGTTATATTTTAGTCTTACTATGATCTGGTGCAGATATGTCACTCGGGTACCAAATGTTCCACACCATAAAGGTACTACTATTTTTATGTTTCTGGAAGACTAGATGATATCATGCTAACAGTGTTCTAAAAGATCCCGCCTAGTCTAAGGGCGCCTAGGCGCTAGGCCCCTCTCCAACGCCTAGTTCTAAGCCCTGCATAGGCCCCGACTAATTTCGACTAATCCCGACTAGTCCTCGCCTAGGCGCTAGGCTCGGCTCCGCCGCCTAGCATCCGCCTAGCGCTTTTTAGAACCTTCATGCTACATGAAAACTACAGATTATGTGTTTAGATACTTAATTATGTCAGTTGAGAAGGGCAACATATAAACTAAGACTATTGTATTCTCAAAAATGAGACTCCATCCATTCCAAAAGAAATGTTTGATTTTGTGGAAAGTTAGATCTTTAAACTCCCTTCAGTTCAATATTAATGACATATATTTGTACATTATTTCTGAGAGTGTTTTTCAACACTGATATCATTTTGTTTTATTACATCAAAGAATTAAAAGAATTTCTCTGAAAGTATTTTTCGATGTTTGACTATTGATTCTATAGTATTTTTTTTGTACACGTTATAACACTTAATTTTGTTAATGTGATTATAAGAATAAGACGAGCAAAGGTGAGTTGATTGTATAGTTACTTTATGTGACTTATTTCAGGTTGGAAGGCAGAGAAAGTGATGTAAACAAGTTGCAGCGAAATAATAAAATGGATAGGCAAATAATTGAATCAACAACTATTTGACCCAATTCGAATTGAATCAACAATTTGAATTAGGATTTGAAGAGGTAAACACCAAGAAGATGAGAACCTTCACAAGGAATTCAAAGAACTCCAACAAGAATCTCTTGCGAGAGTCTTCTGCAAGTCAATTAAGACCCAAAGGGAAAAACCCACAATTGCAAAGCAATCAAAATTCAATAATTCAATAAATCAAACGTATCCTAAAACAAACAATGAAAGGAGTATTTATACTCTAAACAAAACCCTAAACTACTTGGAAAAGGAAAAGAAAACAATCCTAATTAAAACACTTCAAAATAGGAAACAAAATAAATTCGGAATCTCTGAAATCGCAACTAGCACGAGTCGTGCAATTAATCACGAGTCGTTCCAATGTTAATCATTCGTGGCACGCTTCGTACCAAAAAAACCCACTCGTGCAGGTCTTCATCACGACTCGTGCTTTTAAGCACGAGTCGTGCCAATCCACGTTTGTCGCACGACGTACGGCGCCATCTGCCCAGGTTGCTGAAGCTTCTGTCACGGAATACATCAGAAAGATATAAAAGATATAAGAGGGGGGGGGGGCTAAATTTGTAATATTGGGAGGGGTAGGTCATGAAGAAGTGCTAATGTTCAAGCCAAAAACAACCTTGCAAGTGTTGGTCTCATTATTAAGAGGACAACCTTCCAAAATCTTGAACATTTACACTGTAATGTAATGCTATTAATAGACTTTGTATTATTGTCAATTTTGATTGTTGGTTAGGTTTTTAGAGAAAAAAATGGTTTACTTTTACAAGAGTAGATGTACGGGATTACAAAAAAGGGGGTAATGGGGTTATATTACAACTAGAAATTCATATTGAGAAGGAAATATTTCATATTCTTCATTATTTCAAACTGAGCTCACTGCTCTACATTTTATATTGAAAAGGGAAAGTAAAATACAGATGATGTTGAAAACTAATAGCATCTTTATAAACCCTGAACTTATAGACAATGACATACCACACCCTTAGACATTTGAGCTAGCATCATTAGTACCCTCTATATCCCCCCTCAAACTGGAAGTAGCAAACAAATTGATGACTTTCAGTTTGGAAAGGAGATAACCAAGCTGAGAAGAGGACAAAGGCTTGGTAAACATATCAGCAGGTTGCTCTTTGGTAGAAATATGAACTGGAGTAATCAAACCAGATTGAAACTTGTCTCTGACCAAGTGGCAATCTATCTCAATATGTTTGGTACGCTCATGGAACACTGGATTAGATACCAAATGCAGAGCAGCACCATTATCACAATACATAGCAACAGGAGTGACATTTGAAACTGAAAAATCCTTCAACAAAGAAACCAACCAGGAAACTTCACAAGATGCATTAGCCAAGCTTCGATACTCAGCTTCTGCAGAGCTCCTTGAAACAGTAGTTTGCTTCTTAGATTTCCAAGAGATTAAACAATCTCCTAGCATAGCACAATAACCAGAGAGAGATCTTCTAGAGGTGGGGCAGGCACCCCAATCAGCATCACAAAAGATAGACAACTTGAGAGGACTATCTTTAGAGAAAAACAGACCCTGGCCAGCTGTGGTCTTCAAATATTTAACCAATTTCAAAGCAGCAGCTAAATGAGGCTGTTTGGGTGAAGACATAAACTGACTCAGGATATGAACGGAGTAAGAAATATCTGGTCTTGTGATAGTGAGGTATATTAACCGCCCCACAAGTCTTCTATACTGAGCAGGATCAGAGACATGATCCCCAACATCCATGGCAAGACCATGATGTTGATCCAAGGGAACAACAGTAGGTTTAGCATCTGATAAACCAATGTCTGCAATAAGGTCAAGGGTGTACTTCCTCTGATGCATACACAAACCAGAGGAATTCTTAGCAAATTCAATGCCCAAGAAGTATCTGAGAGGACCTAAATCCTTTATGTTGAACTGACCATGCAAGAAGGTCTTCACCTTATCAATGACATCCTTACAAGAGCCAGAAATTAAAATGTCATCAACATAGACCAAGATGAATACCATAGCTGTGGAGGTATCAAAACAGAAGAGAGAGTGATCATTCTTGGACTGAGTAAAACCAAAAGCAAGTAAGGCTGTGGAAAATTTATGAAACCACTGTCTAGGGGCCTGCTTTAGCCCATACAGAGATTTAAGAAGTCTACACACCACAGGTTGACCAGATTTACTTTTAGCCACAGAGGAAGGTAACTCATAACCTTGAGGCAGCTTCATGTAAACCTCCTCAGTTAAATCCCCATGAAGAAATGCATTAGTGACATCCAACTGATGTATATGCCAATCTCTAATAGTAGCAATAGCTAAAAGAACTCGACGGTGGTCATTTTTGCCCTTGGTGCAAAGGTTTCAGAATAGTCAATACCTTGATCTGAGTAAAGCCCTTTGCAACCAATCTAGCCTTGTACCTCTCTAAAGAACCATCAGCCTTGAATTTCAATTTATAAATCCACTTACATCCCACAGCCCTTTTATCACAAGGCAAATATTCCAATTTCCAAGTGTTATTTTGCTCTAGAGTACATTAGCTCGCGGCCATAGCAAAGACACCACAAAGGGTCCTTTACGGACTTGATGATAGTTATGTGGCTCAGTAAGAGAAGAAATATTGCAAATATAGTGAAAATAGGATGAGGAAATAGATGAGTAAGAGAGAAGAGCATGACTACTACCTTGAGATCTTGATGGAGGTGGTAGAGAAGTAGGAAGACCTGTATAATCATAGTCAATTAATCGACGGGAAGAGTTCTAGTTCTCTCGTAGTGCAGGAAGTAGGAATAGGATTTGGAGGAGAAGAATTTGGCAAGCTAGGAGCGTAGAAATAGACTCAAGAGACGTTGGATGTATCATGGAGAATAAGAGGAGAAGAATTAATGGGGGAATGTAAAGGCTGAGCAATGAGATCGAGTTTGCGGCATGAGTGGGAGACATGTCAATTTCAACATAGTCGAGATGAAGAGGAATTATCAACAAATAAGGGAATAGAACATTCAGGAACAGTGAGAGTAGAATCAAGATAGGGAAACACTGATTCATAGAATTTGATATCCCTACTAAATGAAATTTTACCAGTATCAAGATGATAGACTTTATAAGCCTTTTTCCCATATGGATAACCCAAGAAAATACATTTAGATTCCCTTAGACTAAATTTGTCTCTGGAAGACACAAGAGTAGAAACATAGCACAAACACCCAAATACCCTTAAATGAGAATAAGAAGGAGGGGAAGACAGAAGAACTTCATAGGGTGTCTTATTACTGAGAATTGGAGTAGGGAATCTATTGATTAGATATGTAGCAGTGAGAACACAATCTCCCCAGAATTTAATGGGAAGATGTGCTTGAAATCTTAGAGTCCTAGCAACATCAAGCAAATGCCTATGTTTTCTCTCTACCCTCCCATTTTGTTGAGGGGTTTCAATACAACTACTCTGTTGTTCAATTCCCAAAGATGAAAGAAGATCAGTAATATCTTTATTAAAAAACTCAGATCCATTATCTGATCTAATCTTTTGAACAGTGGTTTTAAACTGAGTTTGAACCATGATACAAAAAGACTTCAGATAGGAACAAACTTGAGATTTGGATTTAAGAAGAAATGTCCAAGTTGTTCTTGAACAGTCATCAACAATTGTAAGAAAGGAGTGAAATCCATCATAAGTAGCATGTTTATATGGCCCCCACATATCACAATGAATGAGACCAAACAAAGAAGTGCAATGACTATCACTAACAGGAAAGGAATTTCTAGTCTGTTTACCAAAATGACAAGCATCACAAATGTTATTATCTGAATGAGTGAAAGTACAAGGAATAGAAGAGATACATTTCAGAGAATTATAAGAGATATGACCTAGTACGTGATGCCACAAGCTGTTGATCGAAGAAAGCGAAGAATTACAAGTATGTGTATGAGAAGGACCAGTATGAGATGAAGGCAAATCCAGTCTATATAATCCTCCTACAAGACTACCAGTCCCCTTCAAGATCTTCAAGCTTGAGTCCTGCAAGAGACAATGAGTAGAAAAGAATGACAAACACAAGTGATTGTCAGCAGTAAGTCTTCTCCCAGAAATGAGATTAAATTTGAACTCAGGCACATACAAGACATTAATAAGAGTGAGATCAGAAGTAAGATGCACAGTGCCTTTGTGAGTAATGAGAGAAGTAACTCCATTTGGAAGATGTATATAAGAATGAATAGAAACAGGATCAACCAGATTTTGAAAACATGAGGTAATATGATCTGAAGCGCCAGTGTCTATAATCCAAGGAACAACACTAGTGAGAGAGTTATGAGTACCTGCACAGTTTGCAGTGCAAGATCCTGCCATGTGCTCATGATTATCTATTATAGCATGACGAGAGTTTGAACTAGAGCCATTATCAGAACCAGAAGAAGAGGACTGAGCCATATGAGCAGCAGGAGTAGACCTAGATTTCCAGTACTTTGGCATTTTGTTAGGATCAGGTTTTGTGCCATACAACTTATGCCAATCCGGATAACCATTGATGTAAAAACAACCATCCTTGCGATGACCTGTCCCTCCACAGTAATCACAATGCATAAGACTCTTCAGATAAGCCCTCTCATTCTTCCTAGCAGCATAGTTAGACTTATTGGCACCAGAAGAACCACCTGTAGTACTAGAGGAACCACTCGTGACCTTGGAAAACAAAGCAGTTGAAGAATCAACTAGTGAGCCAGAAACAGGAGTAGAATAGGCAGCATAATGCCTTAATTTCTCATCCTGAGTTAACAGGGAAACAACTTGACTCAGAGTAGGGAGCGGCTTCATAGTGAGGATTGTACCACGAACAGAGGCAAAAGCATCACTTAAACCCATGAGAAATTGCACTATCTTCTGCATTTCCTCATAATCATCAACAAGCTTGTTCGCACCACAAACACAAGGACAATTGCACTTAGGAATCCTACTGACATTATTAAATTCACCCCACAGAGCACGAAATTTTGTAAAATAAGCAGAAATAGTTAAGGATCCTTGAGTTAACACCAACAAATCCTTACGAAGGCGATAGACTGAGAAGCATTGCTCTGAGTAAATCGAGCTTCCAGATCCATCCGGATCTCATGAGCGGTATGAAAATAGACAATACTAGAACGGATCTCAGCGAGGCGAGTTTAAAAGCCAGCTAATAAGCATACTGTTGCAGCGATTCCAATGAATCAAATACTTAGATTGAGCATTAGGAATTTTGTGCGCGCCAGTAACAAAACCTAGTTTCATTTTCGAAGAGAGAGCTATCGACATCGCTGTCTTCCATTGAAAGTAATTCACATGATGTAAGTAATTCGGTGATAAGAAGCATACCGGGATGATCATTTGGATGTAAGTAGAGAGGATGCGAAGGACTTAATTGCAGATTAGTTTCAGCAATATCATATTCATCAATTGCTGGAGAATCAGATGGATTTGAGGTAGGCGAAGGTGTGGATTGCGGAGAAATCACTGGATCTGTAGACGCCATGGTAGAATTGACAGAAGAAAGCTTCAAGGAAGCTTTGACAATGAATCAATGGCGAAACGAAAACAGGAGACCAGGCTCTGATACCATATTACAACTAGAAATTCATATTGAGAAGGAAATATTTCATATTCTTCATTATTTCAAACTGAGCTCACTGCTCTACATTTTATATTGAAAAGGGAAAGTAAAATACAGATGATGTTGAAAACTAATAGCATCTTTATAAACCCTGAACTTATAGACAATGACATACCACACCCTTAGACATTTGAGCTAGCATCATTAGTACCCTCTATAGGTTAGGTTGGAAATTACAAGAAAGAAGAAAGTGATGGGGTGGGGAGGTTTACCGGATGATGAAAAAAATTGATAAGTTACCTCTAATGGGCCTTGGTTTTGTGGTATCTTAGCGGCTTTTCTTCGGGGAGGTCGCGAGTTCGATTCCCCTTGGGGGAATCCTTGTGGTTTAATTTATATCATGGGTTCAGGGTCATTAGGAGCTCCCCGCGGCACATCCGTGCAGTTAAGGAAGCAGCACCGCTGGACTTGCAACCTCAGCGTGGGGAGTTCGAATCTCGACAGGTGCATCTGGAGCAGTCAATTGGTGTTGTAAGAGTGATGTAAATGTCTCTTTGGCAGGAGCAGCTGGAGCAGCCAATTGGTGATGTAAGAGTGTAAATGCCTTGTCGAAGGGCTCCCTTGGGGCCAGGAGTATAAGTGGTGCTGCCATCCTGGCTGCATAGGGTATATCCCGCGATTTACCTCCGCATGCGAGGGCCGGTGCGATGGTGGGATTAGTCAGAGCAAGTAGGAACCTGGGTATCAAAAAAAAAAAAAATTAAAAAAAATTGATAAGTTGGTACTAAAGTCCAAGCCTACTTCCGTTGACAAGGTAGATAGGTTGAAGTGATTTACGGACATAATCGAGAGGTATCTCATGTTGCATGAAATATGGGTACAAAATATTTATGCAATTTGTGATTGTAGTTGCGTTGAAAATGACAGTCTTTGTGAGCATGTGTTAAAATTATCAAACTATTTTGTGATAAAAGATTTGTTTGACAATCTATTAGCATAATCCAATATAATCAGAGTTAAATTAAAATTCTATGATGTCCATCACATTATTCTTATATGGGGTATTTACCAAAAACTAATTTTGAAAAATGGAAATTACAAATAAAATAAAAAAACACAAGTCGGATATTACAAAAATCTCTTTAAATATTACAAAAAACTATTTTTTTTATGTGTAACCTGTCAAATAACTGATAAATGCATTTATTAGTTATAAATAACGGATAAATGATAAATGTATTTATCAATTGTTTAACAAAAAAAAAAACAAGCACAAAATATTCTTTACAAATCTGATAAATGAATTTATCAGTTATAAACAACTGATAAATATATTTATCAATAATAAATGCATTTATCAGTTATTTTAACTGAATAGGCAAAAAAAAAAAAAAGTAGTTTTTTGAAATATCATAAGTTACATGTTTTTTTCTTCTAAATAGCATCTTTTTTAGGTAGTTTTTGGTAAAAAAACTCCTTTTATTCGTATCCTATTGTTGACTTGGTACTTCAGTAGTTAAATGGAAGTCGGGGCCACTGAACGGTATAAACCGAGGTACTAACGTGGATCGGGCAGAGCAAATCTCAATGGATTAGGTCAAAAATATATTCCATACAAGTCTCAATTACGACAAAGGGAGTGGGCTTTCCCTACCTTTGCTCGTCTTGATTGCTCGTCATTCCCACTATGTCGACCTAGATATAGCAGAGCGAATAATGACCAAGGAATAACAAAACTATATGCCGACGAGGCATAATCTCATATGCCGAGCAAGGCATCCAACAAGGTCGATCAAGGTCTCCTTTGAAGACGAGGAGCCCCTCCTCGGTCTCTATATAACATAAGGAAATGAGATTCCCTATCTTTAATCTCCACTTCATCGGCGTCAACCCAAGCCGACCAATCAACTTATGCCGAATAGCTCGCCTCTGTGGTGTACGTGCATAATACATTATCTAATTCTACTCAAATAAGGACTGTGAACAGTTATAACCCCACTATGATTATAACCGTCTCTCACACGAATTGTTATTCAACATGAATTCTACAATACTATGCCTATATATACAACCCATAATTCACATTATTTTGGCAACACATCTTTTGAATCTAAAATATTGTCGGTTGATTTCTTTTCTTTAAACACAAATACTTACTCTCACGCCGTAGGGTGTACGCCGGTGAAGCCCCGACTTAGTTTGTGAAATCAAAGTTTGAAAATTTATTTTGTGAAATCAAATTTTGAACATTTATTTTGTAATATTTACATATTTTCTTAAATCGCGATGATTATACTAATTAATCAAGGAAAAATCCAAGCAACCAAGGTGGTGAGGATAAAATTAAACATAATGATTAATTTTATATGTATTTTAAATTTTTAGTTAGTTATATTTTACAATTAATCTGTGTTATTATGTTTCGTCGTTTAATCGATGGATTACTGACTACTAGTTAATTTTAAAACGGAGTAACTAGATAGTAATAGTATGTTATCTATGAGCAAAACGTAATAATTGTGGTACATCATATGCAATTTATTTATTAGGCACAAGAGTGATCATTACCGGATAAGGATCTAATCTCATTTTCAAATTGAAAACTAATAATTTGAAATACAAACTTTTTTTTTATTTTGAAAAGAAATACAAACTTTTTAAGGGGACAATTTATCACCCAAAAAATTAGGAAGGGCTTGATAGGTATACCAATTATATTTAGTTCATATCATTTACCAACAAAGTTTAACTTGATAAATAAAATTATGTAGCATAATCAACCGATTAAGTCAGTATACTAACTTAACTGATACGATTGATACTCAATTGTTACGATTGGTATTAGCCTTTATAAAACTATAAATAAAAGATAGAATCAAAGTCCAAAAAGTAACATTTATTTTGTGAAATCAAATTTTGAACATTTATTTTGTGATACTTCAATGTTCTATATATCATATATCATGTAAAAAGATCTATCTCATTTACTCAATACATAAATGCAATGATACAAAATAAACAAGATATACGGAATAAAGATCTATCAAAAAGATCTCTCTCATTCACTCAACCGATAATATCGTATCAACTTTTAGATATATCGACTTTCATCTACCAATTATAATTAATACAGTTACATACTTCCTCTGTCTCGTTTGAAAGGGCACAAATTTTTTTTTTTGGCGTCTCATTTAAAAGGACACAATCCAAAAATGATTTTTTTTTTTAATTCTTTATTTGTGGGACCTACTTGTCATACTATCACAATAAATATCCACTAACTATTCTCTATCTCACTTTCTCTTTCCTACATCACATTTCATTCATAACATTTATTTCACTATACACTTTTTCTTTTCCTACATCACTTTTCTTAATTCCCGCGCAAGGACACAAAAATGCTCTTTCGAACGGGACGGAGAAAGTATTTATTTGGCACAAAGATAGCAATACTCTCACGTTCAAAAACAGTTGACGACAAAGGTTAAAAAAAAAAACTACTTTTTTTTTATGAAAAAAAGAAATAAAAAATTAATCAAATTAGCGTAAAACTTTATCACATAATCACGACTTAAATAGAAAAACAAATCACGAGAACAATAGCAAAAGAATGGACCAATCATCCCAACCTATCGTGTGTTAATCATTGTTCCTCTTTCCTATGGACAAGGGATCTAACTTGGGATTAGATTCCTTAAACCAAATTCATTTTTAAGGATTATCTTATTCTTTTTTTAATCATGATGATTAAGGTTTCTAATAATTCTTCCTATCCTATGTAAAACTCATCATTAAATTGCTTTATTTATTAATCACTTTTTAAAATTGTAACATGTTAACCTACTTCATTAGTTCATTACAACACTACGATTTTTTTTTTAAGCGTGTGCGTCCTAAGAGAACATGTTAAACTCCTTAAATAAGAAAATTAATACATTTATATATTTTCATAAATATGTAAAATTTACATATATATATATATATATATATATATATATATATATATATATATATATATATATATATATATATATATATATATATATATATATATATATATAATAAATATTTCTATAATTATGAAAATCGATAGATAACACTGGGTAATCGAAATACCCTTTTGCCACCCTGCTCACAACATCCCTCCAAAAACATTTTCCCCTTTACTACCTGATCAATGTTAGGGGCACAAAAGAAAATTATAAAATCTTGCTAATAAAATAAGTTGACGATATTTTATTGATTGCATCGATAGTTTACCCGTTACAATATAATTAAAAACATCAATAAAATTATTACACCTATAATTTTATAAACAAGTTTTTTTAACAATTTTTTTTCACATAGTATTTTTTTTTTTTTTTTTTTTTTTTTTTCTTACTACCTATAGATATTTCACACTCTTGAGTTGGGATTAAGACTTGGCCATAAAAATAAAATTAATTTTTGGACATTAGGCTTAGATCCTTTTAGAAATTATTGCTCCCACAGTCCCACTTGTGATATGCAAAATTTAAAGGTTGGTTTAACTATTTTTTTCTTTTCATTTTTTAAATTTTTTAAGAGCCTAAATCAAACTATTGTTTATTTTTAATTGTTGAGTGGGTGTTTGCTTTATTTATCGCAAATTTTCAATTACACTATGATATTAGAAACACTACCTATCAAAATGCATTCATGAACCTTGCAATCATGATTTTTTTCTAAAAAAAAAAGTTTGAGATTAAATTGTGTAAAAGATAATTATATTCTAAAGTTTCGTAATGTAATCACATAGAGACAATTATATTGTACAAATTTCTAACAAGATTGCATAAAGAGATGATTATTGAATGGTATAAACCGAGTATGATCATGAGATATAAAACGGGCAATGCCCAATGAATTGAACCCAATGGAAAATACGCACGAGTCCTAAATACGACATATAAAATGGGCTTTCCTACCTATGCTCATCATATTCTCCTCGTCTTAGCCCACATGTCGACTTGGACATAAGGAAATAGTCTTAAAACTAGAACCACCACTGAGTCACCATAAGTCGACTAGGACCTAAGTCTAGGTCGATCAAGGCCGAATCAATCATGTTCCAAGTCCATCAAGGCCACATCGAAGATGACAAAGCAAGTGGGCCTACCCTACCTTTGAATATTTCTCCTATCCGACATACGAACTATGTCGACTAGCGCATAAACGGCGACTTTGACGAGGAACACTCCTCCCCAACATACATTCAGAATACACTTCTAATCCTAGTCCAATAAGGACATTTTGGAATTAGGATCTGAGTATGATTTAACTCCTTATCTTTCTTAACTTCCTATTCAAGGCAGGATACTATCTCCTACACCTATAAATACAAGCCATAAATCTCAATTTTCTGGTAACACATTCTTTAACTCTGAACTTTTGTCAATTGATTTGCTCTAATTAAATACAAATACTTACTCTCACGCCAGGGGGCCTTCGTCGGTGAAGCCTCGACTTAGTTAACGTGTTTGTTCATTTTTTTCAGGCTATTCAAATATCTAGGTAATATCTGAACCACTGGATTTGGGCTGATACGACGTTTTTGGCATCATCAGTTTGGTTCCATTGCCGGAAAGCGATCTTGATATCCCTTGAATAGCCGAAAAATCTGCTCCGATAGATCTGATAGAAAACGGACATACTTCTAGTATAACACCAGATCCGAATAATCAGCCTATGGAGGAAGTTAATGACAACGCATGAACAGTAATCCCACAGATCAATGGTAGACTGCCACCTCCTCCACCTCTCAATGGTGGACAGCCACTGCCGCCGCTGCTGGGCATGAACCTGAGGTCCAGTGGGCAGCCTGTGGTGGAGATCCAACTAGAACCTAACCACCATCGACGACGGAGACGACCAACAGCCAGTCAGGCGAGGCGAAACGCAACCCAAGGAGGTTCAGGCTCATCTCTTCCACTGACTGATCGCAGAACTTTGCTACTCCGTCAAATGTATACTCTGCAACGCATCTTTAAAACACAGAATGCCTTGTTAGAGTTAGATCCAGATCATTTTTTGGCGAAATTTATTCGACCTACTAGGACTGAAATTTCACACGGAGGGGAAAGTCGCGCTGATAGGTGACATGGGAATAAGGAATACCTTCCCCCTGGCCAAAATCCGCCACATCGCAAAGCTGCTGGCAGTTACAAGTAGCTCCCCGTCCAGGACGTTCGTCCACGTGATAGGGCTCCTGGACATGGGAATGCCCGTCAAGGAGGAGACCTAAGGGATCAATTAAATAATCAAAGGGAACAAGAGGTCAATTCAGCTGATCTGAGAGCCAAACTTAGCCATGCAAGGCAAAAGACTCCTCCCCGTCGGGACCTCTCTCCTCGACATATGAGCCCTCCTCGCCGTATGAGTCCTCCCTAGTAAGAGATAGCTCCCAGGAGGAACATAACTCCTCCTCGCCATTCCAGACCACTAAATTGCAGGGCGCCATCTGTACATGGAGATAACCATGTAATTTACCAATAATGGGAGGAACAAGTTGGGTGAATGGTCATCGAGAAAGGAGAAAACCGACCACATTTCTCATTGCAGCACGTGAATAGATGCAAGGGAGCTTTTCCTCCTGAAAAAGAGAATTGATGAAATGGAAATGGGAAAAAAGGAAGTCGAGGATGAGGTACACTTCCTCCTCGGCATAGCCGAGCTAGGAAGTCCGGGGCCACAGAACGGTATAAACCGAGTACGACCATGGGCCATAAAATGGGCAAGGCCCAAGAGATTGAGCCCAAAGGAAAATATACACAAGTCCTAAATACGACATATAGCCAACATGTCGACCTGGACATAAGGAAATAGTCTTAAGACTAGGATGACCACTGAGTCACCATAAGTCGACTAGGACCTAAGCTTAGGTCAATCAAGGCCAAATCAATCATGTTCCAAGTCCATCAAGGCCATATCAAAGATGACAAAGGGAGTGGGCCTACCCTAGCATTGATGATTTCTCTTGCCCGATATAGAACTACGTCGACCAGCGTATAAACGTCAACTATGAAGAGGAGCACTCCTCCCCGACATACGTCCAGAATACACTTCTAATCCTATTCCAACAAGGACATCTTGGAATTAGAATCTAAGTAGAATTTAACTCCTTATCTCTCCTAACTTTCTATCCAATGCAGGATATGTGGAGTGCAAAGCCAACCAACAAAGGATTCATGGCAATTGCTGCTCATTATGTTGATTAATAGTGGATTTTGCAAAATTGCCTAGTAAGGTACGTTCTAATTTACTTGCATAAATTGTATCTACTTGGTTTTTATTAAGTTTTTATTTGGCTTTAATTAGTAATTTATTTTTATTCTTTTTAATTTAGGTTTATTTATGTTTCTTTTCCAAATAGTAGTGATGTCCTTACGTTATACCTTATTGAAGCTTTAATGGATTTAAATCTTGATAGTAAATTGTCAACAATCACCGTTGATAATGCAACTTTAAATGATTCCATGATAGAAATGATTATTGATAGATTAGATCCATACACACTAATGATGAGGGGGGAAATTATTCACATGCGTTGTTGTGCTCATATCTTGAACTTGATTGTGAAAGATGGTTTAGAAGTCATCAAAAGTGAGGTTGAAAAGGTAAGAAATAGTGTCGTATTTTGGATAGGGTCTCGGGGTAGAATTCAAAAATTTGAGGATACGGCCCGTCAACTATCAATTAAAGAAACAAAGTGTTTGGCTCTTGATTCTCCGACTAGGTGGAATTCAACTTATGCTTGAAACGACATTGTTATATAAAGTTGTATTTTCACGATTGAAACAAAAAGAACGATCATATAATTGTGTACCGAGTGAGGAAGATTGGAAAAAAGTGGAAATAATCACCCAGAGATTTTAATTGTTTTATGATGATACGCTATGTTTTCGGGAACTTATTGTCCTACGGCTAATGATTTTTGTTTGTAAAAGTTTGTGATATCAAATTGGCATTAAACACTTGGGTTAATGATTCCGCAACATTTATCTCGGATATGGAGAAAAGGATTCTTGAAAAGTATGATAAATATTGAGGTAAATGCCATGAGATTCTAGGTGTTGGATGTGTTTTGGATCCAAGATTTATGTTGAAGCTTCTCGAGTATTTTTTGCCTCGTATTTATGGTGAGTTGGCTTCCACTGAGATTGATAAAATTAGAAATATTTGTTATAATTTGTTGAATGCGTACCAGAGTAAGGAACAAGTAAATGAAAATTTTGAGTGTGGTACATCTTCTTCCAAATCTTCGGGTCATGGAGTGAATGCAAGTGACCCTCTTTCGGGTTATGAAATTTTCATAAGTAGCACTTCTAGTCAAATTGATGTCAAATCGGAGCTAGATCATTATTTGAAAGAAATAGTGTTGCCAATGACTTTCAAGTTTAATATTTTGAGATGGTGGAAGACAAATGATGTTAAAATTCCAACACTACAAAAAATTGCTAGGAACATCCTTGCTATTTTGGTTACAATTGTTGAATCCGAGTCGACTTTTAGCACAAGTGAAAGATTGGTTAGCCCACATCGAAGTAGATTGTCATCTAATACCTTGGAAGCATTAATGTGCACTCAAAACTGGCTTCAAAATGAAAATAATGGTAACTATTTGAATTTGCTATTTTTTCATTTTTTGCAACTTGCTAATTTTATTTGTATATATAAATACTTTTTGCATGTAGGACTTTCTTTGAAGGTACAGGATGAGCAAAACTTGGCAACTTCCAATGATGATATTGATCAATGATTGAGTGGGTATAACTTACTGTTGTGAAATTGGTGCTCCCCCGTTGCAATCAAAACAAAGAAATCCACACACCCACACGTACAAGAAAGAAACAATCACACACAAGAACACAAGAGTTGTTTACCCGGTTCATTCACCAACTCGTGAACTACGTCCGGGGGCAATTGCCAAGCCAATATGTATTAGACACCTCTCTAATATGTTGCTACAATATGTTCTAGGCCGAAATTATGCTTATATAGTTTATACAAGGAACCTAGCTCAGTCAAGGAAGAGATCTAAATAAAATAGGAAACAAAATCAGACCAGGATTCAAACTCCCCGACGCCAGCGCGGCCGCGCACCCCTGCAGCGCGGTCGCCCTCCTTTGCCGAAGTTCCAGCCCCAATTTTGACCAACGAGCGCGGTCACTCTCCACCCCGAGCGCGGCCGCTCTCCACCGCAGAACCTCCTCCGTCTCTTCCTTCCTTGCAGTTTAGGATCCAATCCCAACAATCTCCCACCGGAGACTAAACCAATAAACATAAAATCACCCATTAACTCCCACCACGGAGTAAAGACTTCGAACACATTCCCCCTCCTCCATATTGGCTTGACACTACCGCACCTCTCCTCAAGTACTAAGGCGAGTTGAAACCAAGCGACGTTTCAACCTCTCCGTGTTAGATCGTTCTTGCCTCCCCAAATCAGCTTCTACCTTGATTTCTCCCCGCAAGTCTAACTTCGCCTTCTCCCTCCAGACCCACCTTCCTCGCAATGCCTCCCCTTGAAACTTGGACACACCTTGTTTCTTGCATCGACTTTTCTTGGTCTGAAACCGCTCTCTGTTAGGGCCCTTGGACATCCACACCGCGTTGATCAACTTTGTGTCCTCCCCAACATACCGTTTCTTGATGTCTCCCCTTTTCACACCAACAGGCCGGTTCTTAAGCCTCTTGCTCCCACCGGAACGAACATCGATATTGTAGGTAGAATACAACATCTTCCCCTTAACCCCATGAGCCAACACCTTAGCCCCTTTTGTGACTTTCCAAGACCCACCAATGAAAGAAACACCATACCCTTGACTGTCAAGTTGTCCCACAGAAATCACTCTCCTCCTCAAATCCGGAACATGCATCACGTTGTGTAGTTGTAAAACAGCCCCATTAGGTGTCTTCATCATTACATCCCCCTTTCCTTTGATCTTCAATGGTTGACCATCACCAAGATAGAGAACCCCAAAATCTCCGGTTTTGTATCGCTTCATTGGTTCTGCATCCCCACTAGCATGACAAGAAGCTCCAGAATCCAACACCCAATCTTCACCCGACTGCTCCTCCCCTAGGATTAATACATCACCACCATCATCCACCACGTTAGCACCACCACCTTTTCCCGGACAGTCATAACTGATATGCCCCAATTCACCACAATTGTAGCACTTGACCTTTTTCCCCTTAGGTCTCCCCCTATTTCTCTCCACCCTAAGTGCAGCCCCATCTACGGACGATTCTCCCCTTTTCTCTTTCCTTCGCAACTCCTCTTGAAGGATGAGATCTCTAACCTCCGTATACACCAATGCTGTTTTCGACGTACTAATCGTTGTGACAGTAACCTCCCAACTATCAGGCAATGATTTTAGTAGAAAACAAGCTAGCACTTCATCGGAGAAAGTAATATCAACACTTTTCAATTGGTCCACCATACCTTTGAAATTGCCGATATGACTTGCCGCCGTCTCGCCCCTCGACATCTTCGCATTCGCAAACCTCTTTATCAAATGCACCTTATTGATATTCGACGGCTTCTCATACATGTCCGACAGCGTTTGTAGCAACTCCACCGTTGTCTTGGCCTCCATAGCGTTCCGTGCAACGTCGTCGGTTAAGGCACTCCTTACCGCTCCTAACGCCTTCCGATCCAACGTCTCCTAATCCCCTTGTGACATGTCTTCGGGCTTCGCCTTCAAGGGTCCATGAAGATCCTTACAATAAAGGTAGTCTTCAATCCTTGTCTTCCAAAACGTGAAATTCACACCGTTGAATTTCTCGATTGAGTTCTTCATCTTGACTGCTTCACCAAAATCCCCAAGAACGCGATTCAAAATTAATCAACTAATGAAAAAAAATTTTGAATCCTCCGAACCAAAGCTCTGATACCAGTTGTTGTGAAATTGGTGCTCCCCCGTTGCAATCAAAACAAAGAAATTCACACACCCATACATACAAGAAAGAAACAATCACACACAAGAACACAAGAGTTGTTTACCCGGTTCATTCACCAACTCGTGAACTACGTCCGGGGGTAATTGCCAAGCCAATATGTATTAGACACCTCTCTAATATGTTGCTACAATATGTTCTAGGCCGAAATTATGCTTATATAGTTTATACAAGGAACCTAGCTCAGTCAAGGAAGAGATCTAAATAAAATAGGAAACAAAATCAGACCAGGATTCAAACTCCCCGACGCCAGCGCGGCCGCGCACCCCTGCAGCGCGGTCGCCCTCCTTTGCCGAAGTTCCAGCCCCAATTTTGACCAACGAGCGCGGTCGCTCTCCACCCCGAGCGCGGCCGCTCTCCACCGCAGAACCTCCTCCGTCGCTTCCTTCCTTGCAGTTTAGGATCCAATCCCAACACTTACTTTGATAGTTTAAGTTTTATTATCATTTATTTCAAGAAACGTAATATTATTAATTAACATTTTATTTAATTTTATTTATGTAAGTTTGTGATCTTTTTTGATTGAAAAATCTATGTGTTGGATTGAAGCTTTTAGACTTGGTGTAGTTTGAAAAATGAAGAATTTGAAAACTCTAATTTATGATTTTAGAATATATGTTGGGAATGTAATATGTGTGTGATGTTAACCTAGTTTGGTTTGTGTTTATTTGAATTGTTTTGAGATTGTAGTTTGGTCTATTATGTATGTTTGGATTGTTTTGAAATTGTAGTAAGACTTGAAAATGTATTTAATGTAATATGTATTGTTCTAGGAAAAATAAGTCAAAGGTAATGGTTTGACATTTTATTTTGTTTGATTACAGGGACTGTTGTCGAGCTAAACAAAAAAAATATACTCCCTCCATCCCAGCCCATGCTTCCCACTTATTTCAAATCACACAAATTAAGGAAATAGGTGGGAAGAAAAAATGTTGTGAGTGTAATTTGAAAATAGGAGAGATAATTAGTGAAGGAAATAGTAAATTTGAAAAGTGCTGTGAGTGTAATAGTGAATTAGGAGAGAGAATGAGTGAAGGAAATAGTAAAGATTCTTTGCCAAAAAAGAAAAGGTGAAGCTTTTAACGGGACACCCAAAATGGCAAAAAGTGAAGCTTCGGCTGGGACGGAGGGAGTATGTGATAGGCACACCTTCGGATCGGGTTCGGTAAAGGGTTTATAGTGTTCAGATCGGATTCAGATCAGATCCGATCCGATCTGAACCCGACCCGTTGTCATCCCTAAGTGCCGACATCTGTGATTTAGACATTAAACTACATACATTCAATCTTAAAATTCTAGAAATGAGAAATATTAACTTGTGCTTCGAATTTTTAATCATATAATTTTTGCATTAAATACAACTTCCATCACACTTTTCTGTTTACATATCACGTTTACAATTGTCAATAAAAATATTTTCTTAGATGATCGATGTTTCAAATATTATTTATGCCTTTCCTTTCTTTTGTGCGAAGTTTATATGTTCCTTCTTTGATGACTTGGGTGACTTGTTAAGGACCTTCCCACTTCGAAAAGAGTTTGTGGAATCCGGGTTGGGTTCCTTGGAGATCAACATTTCTTAAAACCCAATCTCCCACGAAAAAAAACTTATTTTTTTTTTACCCTTTTTGTCATTGGCGTTTCTTAGCTTTTTGCTTGTAATTAACCATTTCTTCTCGCTCTCATCCGTTTTTCCTCGAGGTCATCCACATCGTAGCTTCTTGACTCCTCGTTTTTTGTTTCATCGAAGTAGGTAACTCCGTAACAAGGTAAGGCTACCTCTACTGGGGCAACATCCTCTGATCCATATGTGAGAGAGAAAGGAGTTTCACCCATAATTCCTCATTGTGGTGTGGACTACCCAGAGCGCGGTGTGATGCTCGTCTAACCATCGTCTTCCTCGTCCATCTAGATTTTTCTTTAGGGCTGCGAGGACTAGCTTGTTTACTGCTTCTACTTGTCTGTTCCATTGGGGATAAGCAACATCAGACCATTTGTGTTCTATCTTCATCCTTTCACATTCTGCTGTGAACTTTTTAGAGAATTGAGTGCCATTATTCAAGACTATCATTCGTGGTAGACCAAACCGGCACCAGATGTAATCGTGAACAAAATTGATTACATTTTCCTCGGAGATGGTAGCAAAGCCTTTGCTTCTGTCCATTTTGTGAAGTAATCCACGACCATCACTACATGTTTCATGTCTCCTCTTGCAGTAGGAAAAGGTCCAATTAGATCAATTCCCCACATATTAAATGGCCAAGTGGGTATCACTAAAGCTTGTTCTGTAGATAAACGTATAGGGATGTCCGCAAATCGTTGACATTTATCACACATTCTAACATATTTCTCTGCATCCTCTCTCATTGTTTGCCAATAGAAACTGTAACGATCCTAAACCTAGGCACTATTTTAGCATCCTATTATATGCATTTTATATTATTGGTTGACTTTAGGTGCTTACTTTATGTCTTTGATTTTTATGTTAAGTTAAGATGGTTAGGAAATAACTTTCAAACCTTAGGGTTAAATGAGAAATAAGATAAAGTATCTTGGGGGAAAGTATAATAATTGAAATTAAATAAAATATGAAATGTGGTCAAGGTGTGTGGTGTAAAGAATTGGAGTTGAGGGGCTTAATTGAGTAAAGGGGAAAGATGGCATTTATGTTAGTCAAATTAACCCATACCTCTCACTTTTTCAATCACCTCCTTTATTCAACTTTCCTATACTTCCTCCATCATCCTCCCTCATTATAACCTCCCCATACCTCCCCATTTCCTCAATCATCTTCTTCCACCTCCTTCTCAAAATTCTCCATGAAAATCCTCTCCTAAGCTCTTCCTTCCAAAAATTATAATAAATTCAATTTCCTTCCATTTTACGATCCGCTTGTACTTTCATGTTCGTGACGGCGAGGGGAACACATCAAGCTAGGAAGATCGTTGTTTCATCTCATATTGCTAAAGTAAGTTATTATGACTTCCTTCTAATAATTGCTCACTTATGTGTATTGAATCTCTTGTTGAAAGAAAATGATTCTTTGATATTTTAAATTATGATTAATTGAGTTGAAATGGGTAAGTCAAGGTTGAATTGATTTTTAGTTGTAAAATGGTGATCTAAGATTGAAGGAGGAAAAGTATAGAATAATTGTGAATGTTAATGATTTAAGAGTAAGTATTGAATTTGGGTTTTGGCCAATTTTCTAGAATAAAGTAAGTGAAGAAAATAGTTAGTATTGTGTTATGGAGTTATTGTATGTAGTTATGTTCGTCTTACTTTGATTTGGGAAATGTTATGAGCATATTTCAATTGGATAGAAAGAAGTAGAAGAGGATTTAGTATATTTTAATAATGTAAGTATTATGACTTCCTTTCATAACTAGTTCATGAAATGCTTGATTTTGTTATTGTGTTATTATCATTGTTGTTGATGATTAGCGCACTTTCTTGTAGTTAAGAAATGGAGTAATGACCTAGAAAAATGTTGTTGTTCATGAAAGTGATAAAGAGTGTAAGAAAATGGGTTGAGCTAGATTTAGAATGTCAACTTGAAATGTGGGAAATCAAGTTGTAAATGATCTAGGTTTATATTATTTTGGGTTTAAATGATTTAGAATGATGTTAGTCAAGTTAGTAAAATTTCTTATGTTCATAAATTTGAGGAACTTGGCTTTGGATTTTTGGTTCAGCTGCAAAAACAAGGAAATTCATCTTGGGCGGTCGCCCATGGGGGCTTGAGCGGCCGCCCATCACCACAACCTTTAGTCTTCAACAATTTCCCTCTTGGGCGGTCGCCCAAGTGCCTTCAGCGGCCGCCCATCACCACAGAAGCTTATGCACCCTTTCGAAATCTTACTTGGGCGGTCGCCCATGTCACCAAATTTTCCTCCAGTTCCTTTCTTGCAGATTTTCACCAACAACTAATTAGCATGATTCCTAACCATTATAAAGTAATCGAACCTAATCTATCCCGGATATGAATTAATCCTTTTTAACCTAGGTTAAAGTAGAACACTTGGGCCACTCAATGACACCTAAATTGGTTAAAATGGAATTACGGAAGCACTTTAAATCTGACTCAGAAATCGTTCGGCAATCTTGTTTGGCCACTTATCAAATGTGACTCCAACTTTGTAAATTGAGCTTTGGACTTTTATGGAGGCCATGTATTGTGGTATATTGACTATGTAGGGTTGGTTAATGATACCTTGTTACCTTACTTGATTACATATTCATTGATGGTGCTATGCATAATGTATTAAATGAATGTTGCACTATAATATTGATTTAACATGAGTATACATTACCATGTTGTTATATTCTTATCCCTTTGGTGAATTTTATTTCAAGTATCTATTATGTGCTTGAACGTGTGTATATTATATGTGATTCGGGGGTATAATGGAATTCAATCAATTATGGATTTGTTCTATAAGTGATTAAAGGTTCATCATACCTGTGACCGTCCCCTCTGTGGCCACAGAGTGGGAGTGCTAGCTTCTGTATTGAGCCAAAAGCCTTACAGTCAGCTGCGATTTTATGGAGTTAGGTGGAATGTTTCTGTATTAAGCCAAAAGCTTTACAGGTAGCGGCGATATTATATGATACTCTGAATAAGGGTCATATAAGTATCTTCTTTTCTTATATGGATCTCTGGGGTATGAGTCCTATAAGCGGTGAATGTGCGTAGGGCGGTTCACCAAAGAGCGGAGTTTTACTCCCACGTTGTACGACATATTGTTCAGACGGGAAAGGTAAAATGAGGTAACGTAAGGTGTTTACCGCTTTCATAATGTGTTATATGTGACCATGCTATGTGTTGCATATTGTTTGGCATCTTGCTGCATTCATAATAGCTTATTGAGATTTATTCTCACCCCTTCCCTTTTACTGTTTTAGATTGTGCTGAGACATGTGACCTGAACCAGTGAGGCCGGGGATAAGAGTGTGAACTTTTGCTTTTGGGACTTGTCAGGTTAAGTATATGAGTAGGTCGTCGGGAGTCTTATTAAGTATTACTCATTTATAAATTGTATGGAACACTCTTTTGTAAAACAATGTTATTTGGGGTTTTTAATGTACTTGATCAGGTTATGGTTTATTGAAGTTGTTGTTGAAATTCCTCCAAGTGGAGATATTATTAGTTGATTTATTTTGGCAGCTTAAGAATTGGTTCTCTTGTAAGGAAATAAAAGTTTTAAAAATTTAAGATGGGTTTTCTTAGTTGAGCCTCTCCAGCTCGGGACACGAGTTAGGTTCCGGGTTGGGGTGCTCACAGAAACCCTAGAATTTAATTTTGTCCACAAGAGTGCGAGCACCGGGATGTCCTCCACAAACTCCCTCATGTATTTACACACATGAGGAGGGGTTTAATGAATGACCTTCTATATAGTATTCCATCTATAACTGTGTATTTGGCGGACACTTTTCTGATTACTCTTGCCTTGCTTTGGTCTTTGGTATATTGTACAAAGGGGATGACTTGAGTAATCTGTCATTATATAAATGGCCTATTTAATATAACTTATTTACAAGTGCTTATGACTTATTACATTTCGTAAATCATTTTTGTGTCGTTTGATTTCATTTTTGGTTAAATAAGTCATAAGCATGTACAAGTCAATTAAAGCACAATTTTCTTATAAGTCATAAGCAGTAGGCAAAGTGCTGAATCAAAAAAGCACTTGTGAACATTAAAGTATGAACAGTAAAATAAAAAATACTCCCTCCGTCCCACTTCAAGGTTCCTACTTTCCTTTTTGGTCCGTCCTACTTTCCTTTTTGGTCCGTTCCACTTCAAGGTTCCCTTCCATAAATGGCAAGTTTTGAATACATTTATACCCTTATGATTTAATATATTTACAAAAAAACCATTTATTATACCCTTATAAAGTTAACATATTTACAAAAAAATCAATCATTAACTTACTATTTCTCCCACTCATTTTCTCTTCTATTAAATATTTTTAACTTTTACATTCTCTCTCTTCTAATCTTCTACCAATTTTCAAAAAAATCAATCATTAACTACTATTCCATACCTCACATTTAACTTTTACATTCTCTCTCCTCTAATTTTCTACCCACTTTAAAAAAAAATCTTAAAAAGCGTGAAATCCACACCAAGGAACCTTGGTGTGGGACGGAGGGAGTAATAATAAAAATAATAATAATAATAATAAATAATAATAATAATAATAATAATAAAATAATAATAATAATAAAATAATAATAAGAAGAAAAAATTATAATAAAAAAATTATAATAAAAAAAAATAATAATTATAATAATAAAATAATGAAATAATAATAATAATAAAATTAATAATAATAATAATAATAAAATAATAATAATAATTATTATAATAATAATAATAATAAAAAAATTAAATTAAATTATAAATATTATTATTATTATTATTATTATTATTATTATTATTATTATTATTATTATTATTATTATTATTATTATTATTATTATTATTATTATTATTATTACCATTATTATTTTAGTCTTTATAATTTCATTCAGCACTTTTTCAGCTTATTAATCAAACAGTCGTACTTACTTATGATAGTTCATCAACACTTCAAAAAAAACAAAATCAAACAACATTATTCATCAGCTCATCAGTCATAAGTTATCAGTCATAAGTAATAAGTCATCAGCACATATCAATAAGCTAAATCAAACGGGTCCAAATTAATTCAATGACTTATAAATTGTACAGGGGTCGTTTGGTTGGTCGATAAATGACCGGATAAGATTATTAGTCCAATAAAAGTATATTTGGTAGATTAAATGCAACCGTAGTAATTATCCAAAGTACAACCCAGATAAGCATCTAAACTCCTCTCATCCCCTTCTTATTTATCCTAAAAAAAGGTGGTATTATTAATCCCTGAATTAATAAACTCCTCCCTATTAATACATGCTAATCCTATCGGCCTACCAAACGAGCCCACAGTGCATTGTATTGTACAGTGAATTATATATTTAAGGAAAAATTGCAAATAAAATCACTGTACTTTTCAGTTTTTGCGTTTTTCACCACTAAACTTATATTTTTTTGCATACAACGTGTTGTATATTTCACTCTTTTATGTACAAAGTTTATTAATACTGGTAATATCTACAGACTATTTCCCCATATTTGCGAAAGTCAACTGACGATAAAGCAACATTTTCTCATCCCTATCGTCAAAATCAAGAGGATCATCATCGTATTCCATTTCAATTATCGTCCTCTCATCATCATATGCTTCTTTCTTCTCATTTGCAGGCAAACTATCAGAGTCCATTAATTCTATCTCTGATTCTATCAGAGCATCCATACGAGCCCTTTCTCTGTCTCTTGGGTAACTACGGTAGAGGAACGAGTAAATGAAGCAACATAATGCCATTGGGATAGCTATTGCCGTGTAAAGTGCCTTGGCCAATGATGCAGCATTTCCTCGATCTGTAGCGACACTTTCAGACCCATTTGCAACAGGTACATAACCGTAAATGTGTTGAGCCAATATGCCAACTACTGGAGGGGCAAAGGAAGATAGTACTGACTCAAACGATCTGTCTAGGGCGTAGATGCTTGTCCGGGTTTTCTCTGGGACAATTTCTGCAAAAATTGGACTGTCGTGACAATGTTATAAGAATGTTTCAATGTGACGGACGGGGTAACACTGTTTCTCATAAGAGCAATGCTAGAGGCACAAAAAAATCTCACAAAATTTCGGCCACGGATACGGTTGGCAGTGATGAATGATATTTAGTTAATGAATAGTGGGGCCTAGAGAGACAACATCCAACCAACTAATCAAACTATTGCCAACAATGTTTGTGGTCAATTATTTTGTGAGATTTTGGTGTGATTCTAGTGTTAATCTTCTCAAGAACGCCAACAAAGAGAAAAAAGGCTTATACTTAAAGAGACATTACTTACTTGTTCGTAGCGGGACCATTCCATGATATGCAAAATCCGGTGATGAACAAGACTATGGCATGTGAAAACATAGTGGACGGATCATCTCGTAAAGCGAGCATAAGTATTGCCGCTAGGGGAATGCCAGATGCCGAGCTTATTTGAGCCAAAATTATCCTGCCAGAGTTTGGAAGTCGCTTGGATAAAATATCCCCCATCTTACCTCCAAAAAGTCCCCCAAGTGAATTTGCAATCACAAATATGGCCATAAGAAAACCAGTTTTCTCATGCGAGAAGCCAGTCAGCTCCAACCACATAGCTGCAAACGACAGAGCTGACCAAGGGAATGAACCGGTCACACCCTGAGCCACAATGATCTGAAACGATTGGATTTTCATAACCGATTTCGCTTCTTGAACCAGGTCTTTAAGTTCTGACAATAAAGATTTACTCTCTTCTTTTCTATATTTGATACCGCCTTCTGAAAAGTGTGGGTCCCGGGCAAAGAGCCGAACAAGAATACCCACGATGACACTGATTATTCCGACAAGATGAAAGGCAATTCTCCAGCCTTCGATTCCGAAAAATGTGGTTGGAGCTATCAACAGTGAAAAGAGCCCGCCAACTATTGAGCCGAGGTTGCTGGTTAGCTGTAGCCATCCGAAAGCCATACCACGATGCTCATCATCAGTCGAATCAGCTACTAAGGACTGAATTGCAGGGGCAACTATGGCAAGACCAATCCCATTTAAGGCTCTTGATACTGCTACCTGATCAACAGAAGCTAAGAGATAAGCCTACATGTTATACTACTACCTCTGTCCCAAAATAACAAGAGCAAATTTGAAAAAATTTGGTCATTCATTTTGGGATGGAGGGAGTAAGATAAAGGAGTTTTTTCCTTCATTGCTATGCTTCGAACACATAGAAAATTTATTCTAGATTGCAAATAAAGTTTCTACTATAGTGGGATAAGGCAAACTGTGGGCGTAAGATGATGATTGATTAACTGCGTCTTGTTTTAGCGGCTTCCATGATCTGGACCCTTTTTTTCCCCCTTCAAATAACTGCTGGTTCAGATAAATTTTGCAAATTTTACAACCAGCCAAATTGATGCTTATCATAATTGAGCTAACCTAGAACCAAGCTCCTCAATTTCTGAATCAAATTAGAACTGAAGCTCTCTGGTTACCGTTATTCCTTTTGCTTTAATTTTTAACCCCAGCTGTGGGTTTGGTTTTGATTTGATCCAAAAATGGAATAAGCAGCAGGGTTCATCGTTTCAAGAAGGCCAACCCAAGCTAGCACATACTCGTTTGAGGAATAATCGTGCATTTTTTTCATGTCTTTTGAGCTAAAATTTTCCAAAGAGAGAGATGGAGATGCAATACTTCTGATTGAGGAGGGATTTATTTGAAATTGAAAGTGTTGCCATGGAAAGTCAGAAGCAAACTCTGAAAAACAATTCAGGAGATGCTGTTTTGTTCTGTCGGACATAGGCTATGGTTGGGCCCCACTATCATTTACTCGACCACAAAAATTCTGGTTATAATGTACCAATTAAATTATCCCGATGAAAGTCTAAAAATCATATTGACAGCATTTTTTATGGTGTGTTAATAACAAGTTTTAGAATTTCATTGGCATAATCAAATTTTCCTAAATCTTTGGTCAAAGTTCATTAGTTCACCATAGAAAACAAAGTGAGACTAACTTTCCGACTGGAGTATAAAACAAGGATTAGTTATTGTGTACGTTGATGCATACTATAAGCGCATCGTGGCTTACCACATAAGTTGTTTAAAAGACCTTGTCTTGAATCTTTAAACCTAGTAGGCTTATTTTCTTCTTGAAGAACATGGAATCCAAGCCTAATCATATTTTCAATATAGCAATTAGCCAATTATGTTCCCTTAACGGCCAGGAAATATTGTAGTAATGACTAAAGTTGGCAATGACTACAGGGCATCATTCCTCACAAATTTTTATCTCAGAATCCATTTTTCCAATGTTTGCAGCGACTGTTAACTCTGTAATGAACCCCTGAGTTCTCTTTGCTGTTCATTCACAACAAACCAAATGCAACATCTCTTATCGACGAACTTATGCGATTACATTATTTCCACCGGTAAGTTAACCTTTGAGCACACCATGAGCAGGCAGACTGGGAAAAGAGAAGACTCACTAATTTGACCATTCTCATGGAGGTAATCAAATACTGATATAATCCTAATTGGCTATCCAAAAAACTTATCATTATTTTTCTCAACAAATCAAATAATACAATCGAAATTAGGTACCCAAACAGTCTATCTAGCACTAATTATCTCAAGTCCCATATCTTGGGAACCATTAGTATCCATGTACGTATTCCCACTTCAAATGCAACACTATTTCCTATTTTGGAACCATTAGTATCCATGTACGTACTCCATCCACTTCAAACAATACATTCTATTTCAGAACCATTAGTATACATGTATCGTACTCCCTTCCACTTCAAACACTACTTTCTATTTCAGAACCATTAGTATCCATGTATCGTACTCCCTTCCACTTCAAACGCTACTTTCTATTTCAGAACCATTAGTATCCATGTATTGTACTCCCTTCCACTTCAAACACTACTTTCTATTTTGGAACATTACACTCAAAGGGCCTTCTATAGAAAAGTAAGCTGTTGAAAATCTGATCATCCACATTTACCCACAAAACTATACTTCAATGAGTTCAATCCTTACTATCAAGGCGATAAACCGATACTTTTATAACAATTGAACATGAAGTCTTTGAACAGAACTGCATAGTAGCATATTTTGAATCCGTAAAGCTATTTGAAATGTACCAAAATCAACCAATAATAGAAACCTTTTACTTCAAATTCAACAAATAGTCCACATTTTCAAAGTAATAATCACTGATTATATATACTCCCTCCGTCTCATAATGATAGTCTTTTTTAACCATTCATACATTTTTACAACCTATATTCATTTCCATCAATAACCTTAACAAGGTTTACATATTACTCCTTCTTACTCCCTCCGTCCCACGATAATCTGCAAAAAAACACCTTTTGGACGTCCCACAATAATCTGCACTTTCCCAAAATGGAAATGAGACCCACTTGTCTCTGCTCACAACCATTACCCACTTACTCCGCTTTCTCTCTCCTACCCAATCATCTACGCTCACAACACATCACATTTTTCACTTTTCTCCATAATTCTCGTGCCAAACCAAAATGTGCATATTATCCCGGGACGGAGGGAGTATTTCTTAGTTGGCTCTCATCCTCTCGATTAGGACTAACGATTAGGACTATTGTTTGAGACAAACGAAAATGGAAAATGGGAATGTCTTTATATGGGACGGTATAAAACAATTCAAAATGCTGAAAACAAAATAAAACAAATCAATTTTATCGAAATTGAAGAACATCAGCAGGCAAGTTGTTGAGCGAACCTGGAAATAAGTATTGGAAAAGGCAACAAGGAAAGTAGCAGCAGCCCAGAGAAAGGCACCATAAGCAATGATGTGGGCCCGATTATGGTGGACAGCAAGGTAAGCAGCAAGAGGAAAACAAGAAGCCTGTACAATTGACCGGAAAAGGGTTAACGATCCCAGACCAGTTGGGTCCGTATGTAGTGCCTCCCCAACTTCCTTGTAAACTCCCGGCAACAGTGACTCATCGGCTCTCTCCATTATTCCGGCGAGGTTTACTAGTAACAGCGTCAACGTTTCCGGCACCATATTATTGAGTTTTCTCGTCGGCGTAGATTTTCTCGGAAAATGAACATTCGGACGGCGCTAAATCAACGTTACGAGGACAAAGTCAAAATGGCGAGTCAACGTTCAACGGAAATGATAAAGGAATGTCGACGTTAGTTGGGCCCTACACAAGAGCGAATAGGAAGTGAGATCGTGTCTTCATGCGATTTTGACCCAGTTTGTAGGCTCAATTAGGGCCTCAACCCTAGAAAAATAAACAGCCTAAAAGCCCAAATGACTCCTTGCTAAACACAAATCTATATAGAGATGGCCCATAAGAAAGAAGACTCGTAACTCAGGCCCATAAGAAAGAAGGCTTGTAATAAATAGGTCACCTATGCCACTTAGCCCCGTCTAGGCACTATTCGGCTATAAACCACCGCAATTAACTTCAAATTTTTTTTTAAAAATGTGTTCACTCGGAAAATCTTCGACTAGACGCCGTGCACAACAACAACGCGAACGCGACGATACGACTTAGTATTTTATTATAGTGCAAAAATAAATGGACTCTTAAACTTTGAAGTTGGAATTGAATAAAGCGACAAAATGGTGTCCATGCAAATTAAATGCATAGCAATTGAATTATTCAATAATTTATTAAATTAAATTATTTACAAATGAAATGTTTGCAAATAATTAAATAAACTAAATTATAACGGAATAATGAAATTCTTTAGTATAACTACGCATACATATATCCCATATATATGTAACCTATCCTTTTAGAATTGGATCATCATTCTAACACGCCCTTTACTTACGTGTAGGCCGACACATATGGATGGACATGATCATCGAATTTAGATGTGGACCATTAACAATGCCGGCATATCATCGGCTCAAATCCAACCTGGGTTACAACCATCATCAACTTAGGTGTAGGCCGACACATATGGATGGACATGATCATCGAATTTAGATGTGGACCATTAACAATGCCGGCATATCATCGGCTCAAATCCAACCTGGGTTACAACCATCATCAACTTAGATCACCTTTTCTGATACAATATTATAATTAAGCCATCACTCCTTAAAAAAGTCTTTAAAGGTGAGAGTATCCAATCTTATATTGAATCAATTATATTCTTCAAATTCGTAGGGAGAGTCTCTGTCATCTTCTCTTTTTGAG
Source organism: Adenophora triphylla var. japonica (assembly GCA_022495995.1). Lineage (NCBI taxonomy): Eukaryota > Viridiplantae > Streptophyta > Magnoliopsida > Asterales > Campanulaceae > Adenophora > Adenophora triphylla. The sequence continues at coordinate 117,190 of JAFEMH010002123.1, read as the reverse complement.
AAGGGGGGTGGGGCCTGTATATCGGAGGCGCTCGGTGATAATCAATTTCTTCTCGCAGTCAAACATCTCATGACACGAGCTGACGACAACCATGCAATACCTACCTGAATTTGATTGAAGATCTAAAGTCATCATTCGTCGGCATCGACAAATATGCAAGATCATCTTAAGGTGGTGAAAATCATTAGTTCAAGCCAATTGTTCGATTGCTTCCTATAGCCGGGACATTTGAAACAAATGAGTTCTAACATCCTTTGCGTAGAATGCTAAATTCTTCGCTTTAAGCACCTTATACGTATCACTTTCAATTTCATCCTTTTGAGATTATCCATCCAATTGTCAAACTCATCTATCATCACTGTATTTTATTTTATTTTCATCCCAACTTAAAGAAGAAGGCACCTTTCGTTGGGAACATCCCTAGCAATCTTTGCATTCAAGAAAAATGACCATCCCTTTTGCTTAATATTTTTAATTATATTTATTTTCATTCTAAACTAAAAAAGAAGACCCGATGTTTTTTAATGAGTATATTTTTTACTTTGTCCTCAAAAAGGAGTAATTTATATATAAAGTTTGAATCCTATTCCCGACTCCTGGCTTGGGATATCGATAAATATATACTGATGCAGCAAAAAATGAGTGGTACCGGGGGTACCTAATCAGTCGGGAACGCGGCGTTGGATTCCTGGACGAACGACGAACGGATCTGCAAAACAAACACCGTTAGGGCGCGGGGAGTTACCCCCGCGCAAACCCTCCGGCGTGAGAATAAGCATCTGTATATAAGATCATATAAACCGGAAGGAAAGGCGTATTATAGTATTGAGAGGGTGTTTTTATGTCCCTTTTGTGTGAGGGAGGTGACCCTTATTTATAGTTTCCAAGTGATGAGTCCTCCAAGAATAGGAGTTCCGTAGTTGACTTGAATTAGGAGAGTGAATCTTCATCTGATTTAGGTTCCTTCGCCCGCTAGGAGTCTGCTCCAAATAAGACTTCTTGAGTGAAAATAAATCCCTATTGGATTAGGATAATTGCTTTCCTTATCTTTAGGGATATTTAATCAGGGAGAAATTATATTCCGTTCAGTGGCCCCCGACTTCCTAGCTCGGCCATGTCGATGACGAGGAGGAAGTCAGCTCTACCGGCCCCAGAAAATACGAATAGGTGTCACGTGGCAATGTTGCTTCGGTTGTTGGCGTCGGTTAATTTGTCTGAGGATGATGCGCGATCCATGACGTACGATTCGCCTTGAGAACCCCATTATTGAATTCCTCCTACCAAAATATCAATACCACCATTGGATGAATGGAGGATGAGATACCTAGCACGGACGGAAGACGATATACATTAAGGAGTCATTGTTTGACTTGAATTGATGTAGTTGGTTACCATCACGATTGGATAATAGCTGTTGAATCCTTGTTTGAATAAGATTGTTGAATCTTGTTTGCTGGATGGCCGAGGAGCGTAAATTCCTTATCTCGGCATTGGAAGACAAGCCGAGATGCATGATTACGCCTCCTCGTCATTTGATGATCTATAGGTAGGATGAAATCTTAGAGACGCATGATTTTGTCTCCTCGTCATATGATGATATGCCGAGGTGAGAACTTTTATCTCCTCGTCATTCATGACCTCTCGGAGCATGATGAGCCGGGGAAGAAATAGTGGAATTGTGCCTCGTACCTCGTACCTCGTACCTCGAACCTCGTACCTCGAACCTCGAACCACGAACCTCGAACCTCGTACCTCGTACCTCGAACCTCGAACCTCGAACCTCGTACCTCGAACCTCGTACTTCGAACCTCGAACCTCGAACCTCGAACCTCGAACCTCGTACCTCGTACCTCGTACCTCGAACCTCGAACCTCGTACCTCGTACCTCGTACCTCGAACCTCGAACCTCGAACCTCGTACTTCGAACCTCGAACCTCGAACCTCGTCGTCAAGGGAGGTCTCCTCGACATGATGATTGTATTTGTCTTCTTATCTACCTATGCTGAGGAAGCTGATTCGCACATGGGTCTCAGATGTTTTGCCGCGTTAGCCGTTTAGGCGTTGGGCTTACTTCTTTGTCATCTCTCTATGACGAGGAAGATGACTCGCTCATAGATCGTAGATGGTGTTGCCGCGTTAGCCGTAAAGGCGTTGGGCGCACTTCTTTGTCATATCTCTCTATGACGAGGAAGATGACTCGCTCATAGGTCGTAGATGGTGTTGCCGCGTTAGCCGTAAAGGCGTTGGGCACACTTCTTTGTCATATCTCTCTATGACGAGGAAGATGACTCGCTCATAGGTCGTAGATGTTTTTGCCGCGTTAGCCGTAAAGGCGTTGGGCACACTTCTTTGTCATATCTCTATGACGAGGAAGATGACTCGCTCATAGGTCGTAGATGTTTTTGCCGCGTTAGCCGTTTAGGCGTTGGGCGCACTTCTTTGTCATATCTCTCTATGACGAGGAAGATGACTCGCCATGGAGTCGTAGATGTTTTTGCCGCGTTAGCCGTTTAGGCGTTAGGGCGCACTTCTTTGTCATATCTCTCTATGACGAGGAAGATGACTCGCTCATAGGTCGTAGATGGTGTTGCCGCGTTAGCCGTAAAGGCGTTGGGCGCACTTCTTTGTCATCTCTCTATGACGAGGAAGATGACTCGCACATAGGTCGTGGATGTTTTTGCCGCGTTAGCCGTTTAGGCGTTGGGCTTACTTCTTTGTCATCTCTCTATGACGAGGAAGATGACTCGCACATAGGTCGTGGATGTTTTTGCCGCGTTAGCCGTTTAGGCGTTGGGCTTATTTCTTTGTCATCTCTCTATGAAGAGGAAGATGACTCGCACATAGGTCGTGGATGTTTTGCTTTGTAGTCGAGCTCAACCCCGTATATGGGATGTCTTGCTTTGTGGTCGGTGTTACAGCTCAATACTCCTGTTTTTAGGGAAGAGACCGATTGCAATCCTGCAAATGCTCCCTCATCGTGTACCTTGTAATGCTCCCATTGGTGATCGCACGGTGATAGGAGAAGAGGTGCGATGGCGGACGAAGCGGCAGTTGACTTGCGTGTGCATTATGCGTTAGATGATCCTCGGCGTCCTAGATGAACATTATCTTGCTAGCTCGAGAGCAACGTCTGCAATAGAATAATACTTACGCATCATTGAGAAAAAAAGCGTGGAGGCTTTTGGATGGAATTCTTTGAGTAGTGAAGTTGCTTGCATAAGTGGTTGTCATTGCATTGTACCTCGACAAACTACCTGAAGTTTTATCCGTCGGAATAGTCATTGTCCATCAAACAAGTGTGAGAGAACTTGGCTCCGAATTATTCGACTTCGGCAGCGGCATAAAACATCTATTCAGTGAACAAACTCTGCAAAATGTAATTTGTTTTCCTGGTGCAAAGAATAAACATGTTTTTTGCAAAGCCATCAAGGAATATATTTGTAATTCAAGCTATTGATATGCAAGCTCATGCTATACAAGTAAACATAGGCAAAGGCTTTTGTTTCCTTCATATAATAGTACATGCTCGCATCATTGTATTGATTATAGAGCCAAGTTAATTTTGAGTCTGATTGCAATATTTTGAGACCCTTTAGATGCATAAGACCATAGCCTTAGCAGTCAACCTGTTTAGGGTCTTCAAAGTGTGTCACGCTACTAATGCAAATATTAACTAAGAGTTGGAACGAGTGCACCTGGGTTCGGTAAGCATTGAGCAGGATGGGCCAGTTCTTTACGAGATGAGAAAGGCCTCCCACTAGCTCTTGAAATTTTGGGTTGTGCTGAAGAAGGCTATCTCGAGCTATCACAGAAAGTAGTGGTTTATGCTGAAGGTCTCCCACTAGCTCTTGAAATTTTGGGTTCGTTTTTTAGCTGGTAGAAGCCAAGATCTATTACAACTTGGAAGCTGGTTTTTTGGAGCTTCGGCCAGCTATGAACTCCTGCATTTTCTTGAATTGCTCCTTTGTCATTCCGTTATAATAGGCACCCTCCTTACCATGAGTATCAATAAACTTGGCATCATTGGCAGCAACAATCAAATCACAAGCCAACACAATCTCAAATCCAGCCGTAACCGCAAACCCGTTAATAGCTCCAACAATAGGGTTTTCGCATTGCTCCATTTGCACAACCGGGTCAGCATCCTGAAGACACTCTCCGCAGCAGTCAAATTAACGCCGAAGTAAAACTCCCGGCCATCACTGGACCGGGTGATGACATGAACGGAGTCGTCCGCGGCGAGTGACTTGAAAATTGATCCTTTCATGACGAGCTGTCTTAAGTGTGTATGGCCACGTGCTGCCCGACTTTTGCTTCGGCAAACTGTTAAGTTTGCTCAAAATCCCTTTCGTCTTTTCGGCGTTGGCCTGCTTGGTTTTAACATGCTGCTCATCATGTATAGCTTGTGGTTGGATGACTCCATTATTTTCTGTCATATTGTTGTTCTGTGCGTTTAGCATGCCTTGATCTCACCCACAAATTCATTGTAGCAACATATCGTGAAAGAAAAATGGTGCCATTAATTAATTGCATGATAGTATCATAGTAATACTACTAGTTAAAAACTAATAAGTATCTAGAAGCAAAGGTCAAGGTAATCAATGAAGCAATGAAGCTTTAAGATTGCTGTCTAGATTCACAACCAAGATTTAAATCATAGATTTTTTTTTTTTTTGACGTTGCAGATACGTAAATTGACTGCATGACTCATAGCAATATATGCATATATTTTTTGCAGATTTAATTAAGGAACTTTCATTGTGCTTACGCAGTACAATGTGTGTGATTACGTAATTATCCCTTATTATGCTTGTGAGTGCACCTATGCACAACGTAATAGTGTCTTCCAAGCATGTAATATTTCAAATAAAAGTGGGTTTTACCTTTGCCCCAACTAATAAGAGAACACCTATTCTACACATTTTTATGTAGGCACTGCATTTACATATAGTATATTCTAGCCATGCTAAAATATGGAGAGATTGCTTAAATGGAAGGAAATCACCTGGTAATAAAGAAGGTCGTGGCCCAATAAAGAAATGATCACCAACTGCCCTTCTGAGCCATTTTTTTTTTCTGGGGCTCTTCCCTCTTTCGTCTCTTGGCAGCCAAAACTGTTGTTGATAGAGTTTTGGTATAAATCACCCTCTGTTTGCAACCCGTTTCATCAGAAAACGTCTCTTTGAGGTAGATCTGGTTGATTTTTCCATCGTCATATGATGGACCTTAATTAGTCTTTCGATCCAAAGACTGAAAACAATGCCGATTGGCACAGAGTAGTGAAATAGGGGGGACGACGCTGACGGACGTGGTGTTGCCGTACAAGAGATGGCCGGCGGAAGTCTGAAGTTTTGAATTAATTGAGAGCGGTTGTCTGGAATTTGGAAGTAGTATATATATATATATTTTTTTTGTTTAAATCCATTGTCATCGTGATCCGTCCGTCATTCTCAATGCTCTCGTTCCCGGCAATGGAACCAAACTGATGCAGCAAAAAATGAGTGGTACCGGGGGTACCTAATCAGTCGGGAACGCGGCGTTGGATTCCTGGACGAACGACGAACGGATCTGCAAAACAAACACCGTTAGGGCGCGGGGAGTTACCCCCGCGCAAACCCTCCGGCGTGAGAATAAGCATCTGTATATGAAGATCATATAAACCGGAAGGAAAGGCGTATTATAGTATTGAGAGGGTGTTTTTTATGTACCTTTTGTGTGAGGGAGGTGACCCTTATTTATAGTTTCCAAGTGATGAGTCCTCCAAGAATAGGAGTTCCGTAGTTGACTTGAATTAGGAGAGTGAATCTTCATCTGATTTAGGTTCCTTCGCCCGCTAGGAGTCTGCTCCAAATAAGACTTCTTGAGTGAAAATAAATCCCTATTGGATTAGGATAATTGCTTTCCTTATCTTTAGGGATATTTAATCAGGGGAAATTATATTCCGTTCATATACTCTCTCCTTCCCACTCAAGTGTGTACCAAGATTTTGGGCACGCAAACTAAGAAATACTATTAAGATAATGAAAATGTGTGGTAGGAAATGAAGAGAGAGAATGAGTGGAGTTAATAGTAGGTTGATTGAATAAATTGTATGATGGAGAATGAGTGGAGTTAATGAGTGGGTGGGGTATGGAGAATATAAAATATTAAAACCTTTTCCATTTTTGGTAGTTCACACTATTTGGGACGGACCAAAAAGGGAAATAAGTGTACAGCTGGGACGGAGGGAGTATATATATATATATATATATATATATATATATATATATATATATATATATATATATATATATATATATATATATATATATATATATATATATATATATATATATATATATATATATATATATATATATATACTCCCTCCGTCCCGGTAGAAGAGTCGCCATTTTAGGGGTGGCACGCAAATTAAGAAAAACTATAAGAAGAAAAAATATTGTGAGTGTAATTTGAAAATAGGAGAGAGAATTAGTGGAGGAAATAGTGAATTTAAAAATTGTTGTGAGTGTAGAGGAGAGAGAATTAGTGGAGGGAATAGTGGATGGGTAATAGAATATTAATAAAATATTTCCTTTTTAGGAAAGGGTGACGCTTTAAACGGGACACCCTTTTGGATAAAAAGTGACGTTTCGGATGAAACGGAGGGAGTATATATATATATATATATATATATATATATAAACTAGTGTTCATTATTTATTTAAATGATAATTTCAACATAGTGTTTTGGTCAATGCTTACAATCTATATTATAAATGGCACCATGCCAACTAAGCAATGAATAGTACTATGAATAGTTTCAAGTGGCAAATTTTCCATTTTGCCCTCATACATTTGTCCCTTTCCCATTTTGCCCTTAAATTTTTTTTTTTTTTAAATTTAAAAAAAAATTAATAAAAAAAAACACGTGTCCTTGGACACGGGCATATACTAGTTTAGTATAAATCACACCATGGGTGAACAGTACTATGAACAGTATCAAATGTCAAATTTTCCATTTTGCCCTCACTAAGTTGTTCCTTTCCCATTTTGCCCTTTAAATTTTTTTTTTTAAATTAAAAAAAAAAATACGTGTTCTCGAACACGGGCTTTTACTAGTACTATACATTAATATTAATAAGAGGGATCGGATAAAAAAGTGCAGTTGACTGTTTATTACTCTTCTGTCTAATTTTTATTTTTCGTTTAATGAATATTTTTAAAAGCATACGAAGTATTATATATTGGCTTTGTCCGAAAATGAAAGATAAAAAAATCAGATTTATTTTTGATTAAGAGTAAATTTTTAAAAAAATTGACATTCATTTCGTGACAAAATATATAATTTAATGTTTTTTTTTATATGTATGCTTTCTATCCATTACCTAAATCTTTAGTTTTACAAGTATACAATGACTATAAAAAGTTTTAAAAAATGGAAAAAATATATTATGACAATATTATTTGCAAGAAAATACACAATCTAGCTCTCAAAAATAATATAAAATACACAATCATTTAAAGACATCTTTCTTTAAAAAAAGTATATATTTACAACTGAGAAAGTAGTAAAATTATTTTACAATCAAATTCTTTATAACGACTGTTTAAAACGTTTAAAACATACTCCCTCTGTCCCATAAAACCTTATCCATTTTGCTATTTTGGGCGTCCCACTTTAAAGTCCCACTTTCCTAAAAAGGAAATTTTTTAATACTTTTTTATTCATGGGACCCACTTGTCATACTCACAACACTTTTCAAATTTACTATTCTCTCCACTCATTCTCTCTTCTCCCATTCACAACACCTACTTTAATAACATTATATATTCATTTCTTATTTTCCGTTCTGAACAGTAAAAAGGTAATATTTTCTCGGCCGGATGGAATAGACACAAATATGTACATGATTTGATCATTATTGAGCTTTGAGGCTCGTGTCTAGGGGGGCAAATGGGTGTTTTGGTTCAGTGATGATGAAGTCAGATTTTTGAATAAATGAGACAAATTTTTTTACAAATATAAAATATTACACGATGAAGTATAAAATTGACATAAATTAAAGTAAAAATATTATGTAGTGCAATTTTTTTATGCAAAAATGAGGGCAAAATTAATAAAAATTATAATTTAAAGAATAAAATATAACATATTTTCAATTTAGAAGAGAGGAAATTGCCTTTGGTGCAAGGTTCCTTGTTGGCATATATTAGTGTTGTAATTGTCTAGGCAGGAGCAGCTGGAGCAGTCAATTGGTGATGTAAGAGTGATGTAAATGCCTTGTAGGAGGGCTCCCTTGGGGCTCTGGAGTATAAGAAGTCCTATTGGCTGCTACATAGACGTCCGCGATTTACCTCCGCCAAGATACCATCTTGAGGGCGGTCTGCGATGATCCGAATTAGTCAAGCGAAGGGAACACAGGTATCAAAATATATATATATATATATATATATATATATATATATATATATATATATATATATATATATATATATATATATATATATTATATTCTTTCTTCTTTTCAACAATAAAGATGCATGGTCAACCTTGTCGACATTTTACTCTTAAAAATAATAGTAGATTTATGTATTTTGAAAATTTATTGCGCTAAATTTAATATTTTGACCCCTTTGTACATTAAATTCAAATATCTCAATTACTCCCTCCGACCCACTTCAATTAGTTCAATTTTCTTTTTGGGACGTCCCACTTCAATTGATCCCTTCCATAAATGAAAAGTTTTTCATATATTTATACCCTTATCATCTCCACATATTTACAAAAAAATCAATCATTAACTTACTATTCCTCCCACTCATTCTCTTTCCTATTAAATATTTTTAACTTTTACATTCTCTCTCCTATTCCCTACCACACATTTAACTTTTACATTCTCTCTCCTCTAATTTGTACCCACTTTATTTATTTTTCTTAAAAATCGTGAAATAAACCAATGAACCATTTGAATTGAAGTGGGACGGAGGGAGTATAACATTATTTTCAGAGCAACCTTGACTTCCTTTCTAAAAAATTCTCACTTCACCACCAGATGAGTAACACATGGATAAAAGAGGCTATGATAGTACAAATATGCTGATCTCTGGAATATACTCCTTCCGTTCTCTAATTTTGAAATAATATTTCTATTTTTTTTTAGAATTTATTATCCAGTCTCACCCTGTCTCTCTCTAATTTTGAAATAACATTTCTATTTTTTTTATGATAGCAAACTCAGAGGAATACATAGGGGAAGAGAATAATTATGATTTTACCGATCTCGTGTATAAGAGTAAAATTCTTACCTTTCTTTTGTCGTCAGAGAAAGGTTGTGATGTTGCCAGGAATTTTCTCAATCAGCAACACGATCGTTGTAGTTCAATCGTGATAACTTCAGCTCCTTCTTCTCGCCTGCACACCAACAACAATGACTAATTCGGGGGCGGCTCCGACGTAAGCCCCTCCAGCGTGAGGATAAGTGACTGTCTGAGCAAGGAAAATCTGAAATGAGGAAGGGTGTTTCGTGTGTGTGTGGGTGAACGTACCTGGTAGGGATGAAGATCCCTTATATTTATACCCCCTTCCCTCGTGCTTGACATGTGCTATCCTCACGTGCATATCTCGTGCGACAGTTAGGCTCTAACTCTACGTGTCATTATTTCATTGGTTAATCACGAGAATAAACTCAAAGCATGTGACGCCTTTTTCTCTGACACAGATCACTTTTTCCAATGTCAAACCGTTCTAGTGGGTCCCATTTCATAGATATTTATATGCCGCCTCTTAAGTGTCGCACCCAATAAACTTCATATCTCGCCGAATACGGTTAACCAGGCGTTGTGTCGCCTCATCCCATTTTCTCGCCGGCTTACCTCATTATCTCGCCGTTTATCTTATATCAATATCTCGCCATTCTCCTCACCTTATCTCGCTTTCGTTACCTTGAGCTTAATTTTCAATGAATCTGGCGGGATATCTTCCGACATACTTTCCAGCGAACCACACCTGGGCTACCTTTATCACTATCTTTTTCTTGGGCCTTTACTCGCATTGGGCCCACTTTGATTATTTCACGCTTATGGGCTTGGTACAAGCCCAACTCTTACTTTTAGGCAGCATCAGAAGCCCCTAAGTTTGAGGCGAGATTCATTAATGGTCTCGCCAAAAACTTGATGTTTACTGTCTCAATATTCCGCGATACACAATTCCTTCTCCAAGAAGTCTGAACATTGGTGATCCCTATCTACACACGTGTCACAATTCTGGCGGGTCTCCAAAATTTAATGTGTCGTCGTTTGAAATCCGTGCCAGATAATGAGGGGGAAAATTTAAATTTTTTTACCTTAACCGTCATTTCAATCAAATCACCTTTTCATTTCTCATATAAATACCCCCTTTCATCCACATTTATACTTTTTACTCTCCTCCTTCTCTTCCAGTCCATCTGTTTTCCAGCCACCTGAATCCCCGATTCCGACGAACCTTTTTCCCTTTTCTCACCGTTCTTTTCCTGATTTTGCCTCTAAATTCGTTTCTTAAATCCCATTCTGTTATTTAGTTGCTATTTTGACATCGATTTGGAGTCCCGTTCCTTGTTTTCCAGAAATTCATCCACTTTATTCGATGATTCTTCGTCTTCTCCGGTGGATCTTCGTTCTCTCCGGTTACGTTTCCTCGTCATTTGCCAGGTAACTTCTTCTTTAAAACCCTTCATATTCTTTAAACACTCAAGTTTTGATCTTTCATTTTTCTCCAACTATTTGAGCTTTATTGTTATTCCCTTTTGTTCCTTCAATTTTTCCAAATCCCCATATATGGCGAGATACAAGAACTGTGCTAGGCAAGTCAAATATGGTAGATGTCGCGTCACAGGCGGCTTCTACGCCTGCGAACTACTTGGGCGAGATTGCCTAAGGCCGACATAATTAGGTTGCTAGTTGAAAACTGGGTAGATCCCGCAGTAATTGAATCTCTTGAAATTCAAGGCCGCTTTTTTCTTTCACCTTCAGCCCCTATGTCTCACATTTTTACTTCCAATAAAGAATTAGTCCGATTTATAAAAGACAAGTATGACCCCAATTTAAGCGACTCATCTGAATCCCATTGTGTCGCTGACCCTTATTCGAAGCGTAGGATGCATTATAAATCTGTCCTTTCTTCTTCTTTTTCCAGTGATCATAGCGAGATGGCTGATGAGGTGACTTCTTCTCCCGCAGCGACATCCAGCAATCCCCCTTCCACTGGGGTTCAAAATCTACTTTTAAATGAAGGTAACCTTTTTACCAATCCCGCTCATGCTGAGGCGGGATCTTCTCTCGCCCCCCATAACCCAGAAACAAGTTCCCTTATACCTAACCCCATCACCACTTGGCACACTCTTTACAACATAGATCATTCCATTTATCATATCTCCGATTACCAAGGAGATACCTCTCTTGCCAACTTAAGAGAAATGCGGGACGACATAGTGGTTTTACCTTCCCAACTCAAGGCGGGCCTTAGAATTCCCCTAGATCCTTTTCTCTGTGAAGTCTTATACAAATCCTAAGCCATGATTACGGAGATTCACCCCAACGCCATTAGGATCATTACTAGTTTCATTGCCATCTGTCGCGCCTTACGGAAGGAACCCACTGTCACATCTCTAGTCACTCTATTCAAAGGATACAAGCAAACCACAAAGCTTGATGACGAGACAGAGGAAACCCGCCTTTCCCTTCAATACCAACGGGGCCCCAAAATCCTTACTCCCTTGCCAGCCAAAGTTCACGAATGGTTGAGCGACCCACTTTTCGTTGTTTCTCGCGTAGGGTGGCCTCATCCCGCCGATCTTCACCCCATTAAACCCCAAGTTGAAACCCGCGATGCTTCAGTTGTTGGCGACAATTCCCTTTGTGCCGCCATTCGTGCCCTTGTTGCCCTTCCCGCGGATTCCCCTGATAATACACCCCTACCTCTTATCTCCTGGAGAGGCATTTTGCGAAATAGGGAACTGCTTGATCAAGTTGGGATCGCGGATAACTTGCCTCTTATTCTGCCGCGAGTTCCAATAATTCATACCTATTTTGATGGTTGGGAGCGACATTCAGACAACAAGTATGCTCACGAATGTCAATCGTGCAAGGGTACTCGTAGTTGTCCCGCAATGAATGCTGTTATTTGTATGTCTCTTTTTTAACCCTTTCCTTCTTTCAATTTGGCTTACACTTGGATAACTCTAACTTTCAATTTTCTTCTCTTTGTTTCTAGATCATCGGGCTAAGTCAATGGAAAGCCGCCAGCTTGCCAACCTTGACACTGACAAGAGAAGAAAGAGAATAGCCAGTGCTCGCGATGCTGCTCTCGCTATCCTGCCCGCCAATCTTCCATTGCCTCTATCCCGCGATGGCACTGATGCGGAAGAGATTGCTTTGGAGAAGTCCCAAGGTTCCTCCAAGGCCAGAGCCAAGCCCAATAATCCTGACAGTTGCTCCAAGCGTCAGAAAAGAGTTGCCGCTGTTTCCACAAAGGTAACTCCTTCAACTCAAAACACTATCCCGCCAAGTCCTGCCAACACTCAAGTCCTCCCATCGACTGAAGTCAATGTCCCGCCAAACACCATCCCGCCGACCAATGAAGCCCTTGTGGAAGAAACTATTGAGGTTCCCCCTTCTGGCTCTATTCAAATTACTTCTCCAACTCCTGCTGATGATGCCGTGGAGCCCATTCAAGATGATGTTCCTCCTTCATCCCACGAGGTTGAAATTTGCGACTTAACCAATACTTCCAACTCACCCCCCAACTCCTCGCGACCCACATATTCCTGCTAGTCTCCCTGCTCCCAGTTGGCTCCAAGAGGGTTTTGTGAAGCCCGCCGATTTTGACGGGCTCTATGATCTGAGTAAGGAGGCTGCCAGGGTTCCCCGCTTGACGGGACTTATAAATGAATCTCGCAGCGTTGAGGAGTGCTTGCTAGGCAGTTCTGCCTAAATTCGTGTAAGTGATCCAGTTCAGGTACGACGCGTGACGGACATGGATGTAGACCATGCCGCCTGCCAAGCCGGGATTTACTTTTCAATGGTATGTCGCTCTTCCTTTCCTTAGCCATTTGTGACTTTGTTCATTTTGTTCTTGACTTAACCCTTTTATTTAGATTGGAGCTTCCATCATGGGCATCAACGAGAAAAACACTCGCCTCAACAAAGATCTAAAGCAGTTAGAGATTGCCAACCAAATCTTGCGAAAGGACAAAGATACTCTTCGCGACAGAGTGGGAAGGCGGGATGCTACCATCACTAATTTGGAGGGAGAGAGAGATACTCTAAAAGCTGACTTGGTCGCTTCCCAAACTCAACTCGACAATGCTAACGCTGAGCTTAATACTGCCAATTCTGAGCTCAATACTGCCAAAGAGGATGTCGCGAAAATGAAGAGCGAGAACGAGACATTAAAGAAGACCCATGCCGCAGATGTTCAATTCTTTCAAAGCGAGATTGCCAAATTGTGAGAGGAAGTCACTGGCAAGATCGCCGAGATTACATCTCTTAACGCTGACGTGGCCAAACTCAAAGATGACCTTCTTGACATTGGCGACCAAACCTCTTTACAAGTCATGCGAGCTGCCGCTGCTGATGCCACTGAAATACCCGCCATTACTATTGAGCGACTCGCCAAGTGGGGTTCAGAGCCAATTTTCAGTGAAATTTGTCGTCGTGGTCATCCTATGGTCCCCTACTCACCTGATGAACTCAAGGACCTTGCGGAGGAAGATGCACTATTGGGTAAGTTGCCCTGGAATCCCGCTCCTGTCCAAGACCCAAATGCTATTGCTTTGTGGAGCGATTTACTTGAGCATAAACACAAGCTTTTGGATGACGCAAAGAGTCTCGCTTTAGCAGCTTCTGAATCCAACCAAACCGCTCCATCAAATGAACCCAATGTTTAACTTGATTCTGTGTTTGTACTTGGTTTCTTCTGAACAACTTTTGTAAGTCGTCTGGATGGCAAAACAATTTACTTCTTTTTATTGGGCCTGCGTGCCTTTAAACAATGTATATTCGCGGCCTTTGAGCTTGCCCTTTTATCTTTATGTCTTTCTTAGTTATCATATCTCACTGCTGCTACCTTGGTTTGTCATATCTCGCTTTTGCTACTTTGTTTTGATAGTTCATCAAAAATCTTTTTTGCATAACATGTACCTCATAATTATACTCCCATCGAAAAAGTGAAGTCGTATTTAGGCGACTTTACTTACAGTGCATATGCCGCGGCTTATATTGTCGCTGATCTTTGTTTTTCTTTACTCCATCCTTGCTTTTTTCATGATTCTTACTTAAAATAATTTCCTTCCTTTATGCCTCAATATCTTTACATGCCTTAGAGGCGAGATATATTTCTCTTTCCTTTAGCGACATCTTACATGCCATTCAGGCGAGATGTGCTTTCTCGTTTATAGTCGGTATAGACTTTCTCGTTTATAGTCGATATAGACTTTCTCGTTTATAGTCGATATAGACTTTCATGTTTATAGTCGTATCCATATACACGCCATTCAGGCGAGATGGGACTTTCATATTTATAGTCGCATCCATATACATGCCATTAAGGCGAGATGGGACTTTCATATTTATAGTCCGTAGACTTTCTCTTTTATAGTCCGTAGACTTTCTTTTTTATTGCAACTTCATGCGGCTTAATCTTCCTTTTTCTTATTCTCTACCAATTTGTTTTGATAATTCATCAAAAACCTTTATCCTCTTGTCTTTGGCGAGATGACCCCATATACTTATACTCCCATCGAAAAAGTGAAGTTGTCTTTAGGCAAATTTACTCTCAGCGATTTACTTTCTTTACTTTTAGCGACTTACAACGTAAACATTATTGTAAAAACAAATATAATAAAAGTAAAGTAAATTTGAGTCATAAAATTTCATACTTTCATTTCATTCAGAGTTTTTCAAAACATGCATAACTTCCATTCATGAGTAAAATGTCCATATATTCATCAGAATCACTATTGAAAAGGTGCTAATAAGAATAATAATTTTTAAATAAATAAGTTACCCTTATCTCTTCAATGATAATATCGCTTGAGGTGGTCAACACTCCATGCATTCGGGACATCTTTGCCGCCTTCTTCCTTCAAGTGATATGTCCCTTCTCGCACAACTTTAGCAATCTGGAAAGGGCCCTGCCATTTTGGATCTAGCTTTGCAAATCCCGCCGTTGCACCCTTAACCTCGCGACTTCTCAGCACCCAATCTCCTACACTGAATGACCTCTTATTCACCCTTTTGTCGTGCTGTGCTTTCATCCTTTGCTTATAGTTGATCATTCTCAATCTTGGTCTAAGCCTCTTCTCATCACACTGATCAAACTCGCTGCACCTTCTGTCGCCATTCATTACTTCGTCATAATAGGTCACTCTATGAGTAGGCAAACCCATCTCTGCAGGAGCCATTGCTTTAGAGCCATAAGTCAGTGCAAACGCTGTCTCGCCTGTTGATCCCTTGACCGTTGTCCTGACATACCACAAAGCTGTAGATAATTCCTCCAACCAAGCACCTCCCCTTTTCTCTATATTCTTGCATAAAATTTCCAGGACTTGTTTGTTGGCGGCTTCTACTTGCCCATTACATTGCGGCCTATAAACTGCGGACTGCCAGTGTTTGATATTCAAGTTTGAGCAAAACCCATGAAACTTTTTCCTGAACTACGATCCATGATCAGAAATGATTGCTCGCGGCATTCCATGGCGACAAAGGATCTCCTCCGTTACAAATCTGATTATCTGGTCCTCAGTAGTGGAAGTTAATGCTCTGGCCTCTGTCCACTTTGTGAAATAATCAACAGCTACCACAACCATTTGAGCTCCTCCTTTGGCTTTGGGAAAAGACCCTATGAGATCAATCCCCCACATATCGAAGGGCCAAGCCGCTACAATAGGTGTATGTTCTGTGGCGGGCTGTCTAGGGATATTGGCATGCCACTGGCATTGGTCGCATCTCCTCACATACTCCTCTGAATCCTTCTTCAACGTTGGCCAATAATACCCATGAAACATAATTTTATTGGCCAAAGTTCTAGCTCCTGGATGACCACCACATACCCCCTCATGTACTTCAAATAAAACCTCATCCACTTTGCCTGGCTCCACACACCTCATCAAAGACCGCGAGAAAGATTTGCGGTATAAAATTCCATCTTGCACAGTAAATCTGGGCGACATTCTTTTAACAATTTTTGCCTTGTCTTCATTTTGGGGCAATTCTTCTTTCTCCAAATAATCCCTCATCTCGCTAACCCAATCTTTCTCGCCCACTTCTACCTCCATAATCAGCGGCCTATCGTACGCTGGCTCTTCTACAAACTCCACCACAATCTTCTTGGGCAGTTCTTCTATTTTGTCGCAGGCGGCCTTACTCAACATGTCAGCCCGCTCATTCTTCTCTCTATCTATTAGCACCAACTCCCAATAGCTGAAACTTTGCAAAATTTGTCTCGCCATATCACAATACTTTGCCAGTGTTGAATTCACCACCCCATATCTGCCTTTCACCTGGTTAACAATTAATTGAGAATCATGGTGGGCTATTACTTGCTTGACCCCTATATCTCGGCACAACTCCAATCCTGCCACCAATGCTTCATATTCTGCCTGATTATTTGACATGTTGAACTTGAATCTCAAAGCCTTCTCATATTTACAATCTTCCTCAGGTGAACTCAGCGATATTCCTGCTCCTCCTTTATCCTTGGCGGAAGACCCATCAACATAAAGCTCCTAACATCCCGCTGGCCTTTCTCGCTCTTCTTCAGCTTCAGGATCCTGCGACTTGGCTTTCCGCTTCTTAACCCCCTGAGTTTCAATCTCCTCTCTCTCATAAGTGAATGAAGTTTCAAGTATAAAATCCGCCAACGCCTGTGCCTTAATGGCCTTTCTCGCTTCATACTGAATGTCAAATTCTGTTAATTCGATTGACCACTTGAGGAGCCTTCCCGCTGAATCTGGCTGCTGCAAAATCTTCCTCAAAGGAGCATTGGTCAATACGGTGATAGGGTGGGATAAAAAGTAGGCTCTCAACTTTCGAGTCGCGATTACCAGAGCATAAGCCAATTTCTCCGCATTGAAATATCTTGTTTCCACTTCGCTTAGAGCCTTCGATACATAATAAACCGGCTTCTGCATGCTGCCCTCTTCTTTTATCAACACTGCCGCCACCGCGAGATCAGAAGCCACTAGATACATATACAAGCGATCACCTTCTTCAGGACTACACATAATTGGCGGCTTTCCCAAATACTCTTTCACCTTATGAAAAGCTTCCTCGCATTTCTCATCCCAAGATAATTTTTGATCCCCCTTCAACACTTTGAAAAATGGCAAACACTTTTCCACCAACCGCGACACAAAACGCCCCAATGCTATCACCCTCCCATTCAACCTTTAAATCTCCTGAATTGTTCTGGGCGACTTCATGTCTATTAAAGCTTGAATTTTCTCCGGATTGGCTTCTATGCCGCGGCGGTTTACCAAGAATCTCAATAACTTTCCCGCTGTCATCCCAAAAGTGCACTTACTTGGGTTTAACTTCATTGAATTTTTCCTCAAATTTTCAAAGGTCTCCGCGAGATCCACCAAATGATCCTCCTCCTTGGTCTTGATCACCATATCGTCAATATAGGCTTCAACATTCCTCCCAATCTGCGACTTGAACACCTTATTGACCATCCTCTGATATGTCGCCCCGGCATTCTTCAAACCAAAAGGCATCATCTTATAGCAAAAATTGCCAATGGGGGTTCTAAATGCTGTCTTGGCCTTGTCATCATCAAGCATCTTGATTTGATGGTATCCTGAATACGCATCAATGAAACTGAAGACTTTGTGTACAACAATGGAATCCACCAACCTATCAATTTTCGGCAATGGATAACAATCCTTAGGGCAAGCTGTATTCAAGTCCGTAAAATCTATACACATCCTCCATTTCTTAATCGCCTTCAGCACCATAACAGGGCAAGCTAACCAAACTGGATAAGTAATCTCTTCTATTATCCTGGCCTTTAACAGCTTCTCCACCTCTCCAATCACCGCCTTCTCCTTTTTCTGCTGAGAGATATCTCACCTTTTGCTTGAAGGGCTTCACATTTGGGTCAGCGTTCAAACAATGGAGGGCGACATTCTCATCTATACCTCGCATGTCTTCTGGTTTCCAGGCAAACACATCAATACCATCCCGCAAAAATTCGACCAATCTATCCCGCTCTTCCTTATCCAACTGCTTCCCAATTTTTATTTTTTGCTCAGGATATTCATCATTAATGATTACTTCTTCCAACTCTTCCGCGGCCTGAATATCTGGCTCATCTCGCATTTGTAGCGTATCCACCACCATCTCAGTCGCCTTCCTTTCATTAATGCGTATCTTGCCACCTTTGTCGCTGCTCTCACCCTTTTTGCTCCCAACAAGCGACACACCTTCAGGTGTTTCTACCTCAATCTCTTCACATTCCTCACTATCCGAATCAACTATCTCTTCAATAAGGGGTTCCTTCATTTTAACAAATTCTGTTGACCTTGACCATGCCATCTCGGCTTTGTATTGTAACCAGTACCATCAAATTCCCCTCTGATCTCTCCTCCACCATTTCTACCTTTGCGTCCCGCTCAACATTCCTTTCTCGCAGCGCTTCCTCTTCCGCCCTTTCATTAATAACAATGATCGCCGACTTATTCCTCATGCTTTCTGTTTCCTCCCAGTCATCACACCCTCCTAAGTTGGTGATCATGTTGATTCTTGCATCTCGCACCATCAAAGCCGTGGAAAGTGAGCTTGTGCTCGCCCTTGCCGCAGTTTGAATCTCAATCTTCTTCTGAATCACCTCCTTAACCTCACTCTTCAAGCAAGCAATTCCTTTTGGAGTAGGGAATTTGACTCGCTGATGCGGGATAGAAACAACCATTTCAAATTGTAAGTGCTCCAATTTGAGCTTGTTAGAATTTTCGTTAGAAAATTAATGAAAGTTATAACATTCCTAACAATTCCTAACATTCCTAACATTTCTAACAAAGTGAGGGCATAATGGGCATTGCTATTTAAAGATAAACCTTCAAAGGAATCTCAAAAAGCAAAAGAATTAAGAAAATCCCGAAATAGCAAGTTGAAAAACAGTATCTGTTTGATTTTTTGAAAAATATTCTTTGTGTCCAAAGCCTGGAGCAGCATTTAATGAACAGTGCACGCCACCAACCCCATCTGCGCGGATACCTTTGCATTTTTCAGAGGGCTATAAATTGAGCCCTCCAGTCACAAAAAAAAAAGAGAACACAACTCACAGCATTTGGCGAAAATACTTGAGAAAACAGTGAGAATTCTCTAAGAATTGTCACCTTTTTCTCTTGAATCTTCCCAACTTTCACTCACTCAAATCAAACCCACTCACTTTCAAGTTCAAACACAAACATAAAAACACAAGGAAGATAGGTATAACCTCCCTCTTCTTACCCTCAATCTCTCATCCATGCATGCATTTTCAAACTACAAAATGTAGTTCATTCATTTTCTTGCCCTAGATCCAAGAGGATCACCATGGAAGTTCATCTCCATGGATGATCCTCTACAAGGATCAACATTTTCTTCAATGTGTTCTTACTTACTTGCAAATGCATTTTCAAAACCCTAAAAACCATTTTCAAGCACCAAATCTTGATTTCAAAGGATAAAATTTCCCTTCCCAAGCAAATGAAGTGCTTAGTCCTAATGTACCCCAAGGATGGTTTGGTATAGTTGATTCACCACTAAAATGTCAAGTGATCACTAACCAAAACCTAGGAAAATGGGGACAAGCATGGATGCAAAAACCCCCTTTTAAAATCATTTTTCTTTTCTTGAGAAGTTGCTGTCCAGTAGCAATTTTCCAAGACCCCAGTCCATTGTCTTAATTTTTGGACACAGATAAACTTGGAATTTGGTGTTGACTACAAAACACTTTTTGTAGCCAACATCCAGAGATTTCCATAAATATTTTTACTTTATTTTTTGGGTGAGTAAAACTCCTCTTTCAAATTTTCTTTTAGAGGCCAGTTCATCAGCTTCTGGAAATCCAGATTTCATATCTGAGATTTCCAGAAGGTTTTGACCCCTCAAATCTTCTCCAAAATGGAAAATTCATTCGCAAAAATCTTATTTAAGGTGTCTGAAACAACTTTCATTCTCTGAGTTTATCCAGATTATGAAGTTTTAAGGCCCTTGAATCCATTTCAAAATCAAAGGTCCACTGCCTTTTTCATTCTGGCAGAAGTGACTCTCAACTTCAAAAAGTCTTTTGAGTACCAAATCTCAATCCAAAAATCTTCCAAAAAATCATGGGATCAGTTTAAAGTCTTAAAAAGACATCCCAATTTTTACTTTTCTCAGTTTCGAATTATTTTGGCCAAAACACACACACACACACACACACAAATGATTTTCAGCTTGGAAGACTCGTTTTACGAGGCATTCCGGGTGCACACTAACGTCCTTCCCGGCGTGTAACATGACCTCCGAACCCAAATCTCTAATCTCGGGCATTTTTCAAAGTTTTGGCCCTTAAAACAAAAATGGCGTGGCGACTCCGTTTTCCGGTTTTATTTGGTTTTCAAAGAAACGAAAAATCGAATTTTTCCCGCGAATGGCGACATCATCACACAAATGTCTGCATAAACGGGATACCTACAATGGCATTGTAAGGAGACACCAGATCAATCACCATGAACTCTACAGTTCGGGTTCTCACCATCTCGCCTTCTCCTATCTCCACTGCCAATGAAATTGTCCCCTTAACCCGTACCGTATGATTTGTGAATCCCTCCAAAAATCCTTTGTAGGGCACTAGATTGGCCTCAGTATATCTCATCTTCTTGAAAGCTTCATAATATAGAATATTGCGACTTGCTCCTGAATCTACCAACACTCTGTGCAAAATACTATTCCCTGGAGCAATGGAAATCACCACTGGCTGACACCCATGGCTTAGAGTTAAAGCCAATTCTCGCCTCGAAAAGCTAATTATCCTCTCTTCACTTGGCGGGTAAGCTGGAATATGACATGTATGTGACAGAGACATGATCTGATTACTCAAACAAGTAATACTCGCCGGTTCATGAATCACCATAATTTCATTTCTGTCGCCATTTCCTCAGCGGGCTTCTACATTCTGTTCAGGCATTACATATTTCTGTAACCCGCCCCTATCAATCTTAGATTGAATCACCTTCTTCAGGTTATAACAATTATCTGTATCATGCTCCCTATCCCTGTGATAATTGCAATACTGACTCATGTCTCTCCTCCCTCTGTCTGTCATCTCGAATGCCGCTGGAAGTTCAACAGCTCGCAAAATTTCACTCGGCCTGGCATTTAATCGTGTAAATCTAACTATCCTTCCTGTCCCGCGGCCACCAGCACGGCCTCCACCTCTGCCGCCACCTTGATTTCCTCGACCTCCTCCCCGAGCCGCAGCATCATCCTTCACAAACTCAATTCTGTCTTTAACACTTTTCTTTGAAGTGTTAGATGTTCCTTCTTCAATATCTTCTCCTCCACAATATGCCTTAACCCGTTCATATAGCTCGCCCAAAGTTGTTGGCAACCTCATTCTCAATTCCCTTTTAAAAGATTCTGATGTCAGGTCAGACATATACATTACGATCACGTACTTGGGTTCTATCTCGGAAATTTGGTTAGCAATCAACAAAAATCTGTTGGTATAGGTTACCAGACCCTCTCCAGCTTTCTGCTTAATCCCAATCAATTCTTGTAATACCACTGGCTGAGTCCCCACAGCCCCAAATCTCGCTAAGAACTTCCTTTTGAAATCTTGATATCCTAGAATAGAGTTAGCAGGTTGCTGCATGAACCAATCTAAAGCTTGAAGCTCCAAGGTGCTGGCAAAAGTTTTGCACAACAAGGCATCATCCTTGGTCAATATCGCCATCGTGACTTCAAATCCCGCCACATGTGTCCTGGCTGTGGTTACTCCCGCATATTTAGTCAATGTGGGCAAACGAAATTCTGGAGCGGGCTCCGCCTCCTGAATATACTTGGCAAAAGGAGCGACAAACGAATCCTTCTCGCTATCAATTACACCGCCTTTCTCCAACTCCGCCAATCTTCTCGCCATCTTAGCCATCTGTTTCTTTAATCCATCTTCCTCTCCAAAGCGGCTTACTCCCACGCACTTTCCCTTCTCTAATTGCTTAGATCTCTCGCCCCCTCTGGAAGCCTTCAATTCTTGCTCTCCATATCCTTCTTCATTTGAAGCAGTGTCATCCTCATCATTTTCATAATAAAAAGACGACATTTGTGATGTATGCGGCCAATGATACACTTTGATTTTTCGTCCATTCTCCATATATTCCCCAGCTTTCCGCTTCTGCGGCCCATCTAATCTCGCCTCTGTTTCTTTCAATTTCTCAGGATCTGGCTCCTTTTGTCGCTCACCATCATCCAAAACAATTATTCCCTTATTCGCCTCCTTATTCCCTTCCACCGTCGCCTTCATCAAATCCTGCAGGATTGGAGTAGGTGCCTTCTTCAATGTCATAAGTCGCTTGTTGTTCTCCAGTAATTGTAGAATCAAATTGTTATGGGTTTGCAACCTCTCCACTTCCGCATCTATCTCCTCCTCAGGCTGAGGCGACATTACCAGTCTTTCTCTCCCGTCTCCAGTAGCCCGCTCTCTTTCCTCCGGAGTAACCTGCAGCGAGGTGGACGTATCTTTCGCTCCAACCGGTCCCATATTTCCCATTCCTGAAATAGGCGGGATAAGGCTTCTTCCTCCCAATGTCTTCTGATTAACTACACCTTTTTCTGGGGTTGCCATTTCTTATCACCCACGTAATCAAAAGTGATGAATCCAAACTTTGAAGATCTGCAAATCTTATGAAGATTTGAAGATATGAACCCAGAAACTAAGAAATTAACTTCAACTACCTCCACAATTATCCAACACCTTATTACCCCTAAATCTAACTTCCAAAATTTTACCAATTCAAAAATTCAGAAACACCAAAACTTCAACCAACAGAATCAAATGTACGCCAACAAAATTAAAAACTCACAAACACCAAAAACTTTAATCCACCGAAATCACACAAACATGCAAAACGAACACCTTACAACAAAATTCAATCTCACTCAAACTGAAACTTCTGAATCAATAAATCTATAACCCTTCCAATCCAACAATACCAAAACCCCAAACAAAATTCAACCCACGAAGAATTTTATGAACAGGAAAATGCCCATAAAATAAACAACAACCAAACAACTCAAACGAAACACCCACACATCGCCAGATCTCTGAACAGCACTCAGTACTTACTAATCCACTGCCGGTAAACCTTCAACTAATGAAGAGAATCAAGTTTCGGCAACGGAACCAATTGATGTTGCCAGGAATTTCCTCAATCAGCAACACGGCCGTTGTAGTCCAATCGTGATAACTCCAGCTCCTTCTTCTCGCCTGCACACCAACAACAGTGACTAATCCGGGGGCGGATCCGGCGTAAGCCCCTCCGGCGTGAGGATAAGTGACTGTCTGAGCAAGGGAAATCTGAAATGAGGAAGGGTGTTTCGTGTGTGTGGGTGAACGTACCTGGTAGGGATGAAGATCCCTTATATTTATACCCCCTTCCCTCGTGCTTGGCATGTGCTATCCTCACGTGCATATCTCGTGCGACAGTTAGACTCTAACTCCACGTGTCATTATTCCATTGGTTAATCACGAGAATAAACTCAAAGCATGTGACGCCTTTTTCTCTGACACAAATCACTTTTCCCAATGTCAAACCGTTCTAGTGGGTCCCATTTCATAGATATTTATATGCCACCTCTTAAGTGTCGCACCCAATAAACTTCATATCTCACCGGATACGGTTAACCAGGCGTTGTGTCGCCTCATCCCATTTTCTCGCCGGCTTACCTCATTATATCGCCGTTTATCTTATATCAATATCTCGCTATTCTCCTCACCTTATCTCGCTTTCGTTGACTTTTCAATGAATCTGGCGGGATATCTTTCGACATACTTTCCAGCGAACCACACCTGGGCTACCTTTATCACTATCTTCTTCTTGGGCCTTTACTCGCTTTGGGCCCACTTTGATTATTTCTCGCTTATGGGCTTGGTACAAGTCCAACTCTTACTTTTAGGCAGCATCAGGTTGTTAGTTGATTTATTACTTCATACTTTATTTTTAATTCTCACAATTTTTTTTTTAATTTACGTGTAAAATCAAGCTAAAAACATTTTGTGACGTAGAAGGTGAACAAGATTAAAATTTTAACATTGACCGGGCATTGATAATTGAGATGGTCTAAATGACTTTTTTATTCTTTTTCTTTTTGAACATAATTAATGTTTACTCCCTCCGTCCCACTCGAATTTGGACAAATTTCCTTTTTGGGCGTCCCATCCGAATTTGGACAACCCAAAAAGGAAAGTTTATAATAATAAAAAAATGAGCATACCCCACTCACTCATTAACTCCACTCATTCTCCACCATACAATTTATTCAACCAACCACTATTAACTCCACTCATTCTCTCTCTTCATTTTCTACCACACATTTTTATTATCTTATTGTTATTTCTTAATCTCCGTGTAAAGTAACTTTGTCCAAATTCGGATGGGACGGAGGGAGTATTGTTAAGGAGTCGTCCATTACAATTACCTCGAAAATATTATTTTCCAGCTAAATATATATAATTTCTCAATACATACTTTAAGTAATACTCTCTTTGTTTTAAAATAAATGTTTTAAAAAATAAATTTGCCTAATCAATACCAAATTTGAAAAATACATTTTGGAATTTTGGAACGAAGAAAGTATATGTTTTTTAATCTTTAGTAACAATTTGCATAAGATAGTAAATTCATCAGGTGGCATGAGCCTCTACTCTAAAAAAAAAAGATGATACTCTATTTGTATAGAAATAATCTTTCTATTTTTTTTAATTATTATCATAATTGTATATTTTTTAGATATTTTAGATTAATTCAATTATTCTAATGAAAATTTGATTTTTTTTATTGATATAACATAATAAATACTATTAATAACAATTTTAGGTGGCTATTATTATAACTAAATTAATTTAAAATTATTGCTTAAATTACCTTCATAACAATTTTATAAAAATATGTATATTCTTATTCAATTATAAAAATTGTACATTATTGCTTCACTTTTAAAAATACTATTAATAACAATTTTTTTGAATATAATTTTATTTTTATAAAATTATAATCAAAGTTCGATTGAATTAATCATAAATAAAAAAGAAAGTGAATCTTTCGTATAAAACAGAGAAAGAGTATGAGATTTTGGACTGCCGTCCACGGCTAATTCTAATTTAAATTATGTGGTATGGTGGTGGGTTGTTGAGGAGGGATTTGTCCGCTACCGACTGATTTAATAACACCAAATCTATGCGTGCATGAGTGAAATCTTCATAGATTTAGACCATGCCAACCGGTCCAATTTCAAAAATGGTGGGTGTCAATTGCATCATAATTCGATTGTATAGTAGTAGTAGTTTGACAAAATTAAGAGTTGTTCTTATAAAAAATGCATTTTTTTTAAGTTTAAGAAAAAATCATTTTTACACTGACACTTAATAATACATGTACCAACACTCTTCATATTGACACTTTTTTATATTAATACTGACACTTTTTTATATTAATACTGGCACTTTTTTATCCTATACTGACACTCTTTATTTCGACACTTAATATGTATGTACTGACACTCTTTACACTACTGACACTTTATTACACTAACACTAATACTTTTTTACACTGACATTTAATATACATGCACTGACACTCTTTACACTGGCACTTGTTACACTAACACTAACACTTTTTTACACTAGTACTTTGTTACACTAACACTTTGTTACACTAACACTGAAACTAGCGGGAGAAACAAAACACGCATTTTCTTTCTAATCTTAAGAAAAAATGCATTTTTTGTAAGATTTTAGCCAAAATTAAATAAGGATCAAAATAGTCTGTATGTATATGTATGCTGAATGAATGAACAAGATATACGAGTGAAAAATGTCTAAACTACCTTTAAATATTCTTTTAAACGTGAATCATAAAAATTAATAGCATGTGACTTTGACTGATGTAAATCTTCCCCTCCGTCCTCATCTTCTCTTTATTTATTTTTTGTTTATAAATAATTTGTTGACAATGTTCAAATGGTAATATTCACCATTTATTTGGTGGGTCCTTCATTTTATCATTTTTCCCTTTTTTTTTTTTTAACTTTGACACACCTATCACCGTCATCAAAGGCCATTCCACCCTTACCACACGTTTGATTAGTTGGCCTTTGTCGTCGGCGACAGTTTATCGGGTAATTAATTACTGAATAAGATTTTATAAATACCATTATTGTTCTCTTTTGATACTTATTCTAAAATAATTAATTATTGAATAAGATTTTATAAATATCATTATTGTTCTCTTTTGATACTTACTAGTAAAAACTCGTGTTCGAGGACACGTGTTTTTTTTTTTTAATTTAAAAAAAAATAAAAATTTTAAAGGGCAAAATGGGAAAGAAATAACTTAGTGAGGGCAAAATGGAAAATTTGACATTTGATACTGTTCATTATACTGTTCATGGCATTGTGTGATTTATACTATAGATTCTAAAATAATTAATTATTGAATAAGATTTTATAAATATCATTATTGTTCTCTTTTGATACTTATTCAAAAATAAATATTGCATTTTTAAAATAAAAGCTTAATTTAATGTTGTTTTACCATTGATTAAATAATCTACAAAATAAATGAGCAAATTGTCTCTCTTAAACACGTTGACAAGCTCAATTATGATAATTATTTAGGGAATTTGCCCCATAAATTTCTTTTGGAACAAATCACTTCCCACTAAGTTTTTCATTGTATTAAAATGTCCCATAAGTTCTCATGTTGTATTATGTATAATACAACATTTAGTCATGCAGTAGTTTAAAATCATAATACTGCATCCGCACCACCGCCTCCGCCACAGCCCAGCGCCGCCGCCGCCGTCTGCTATAGCCGCATGCCGGATTCCGGTCAATTTCGCCGGAATCCGGCCGTCGGTCGCCCGAGGTCGGAATCTGGTCGCCGGTCCATGGGCTTCGGACTCCGGTCACCAGCGGCCGCCGAAATACAGTATTATGGCCTTAATTGATGTTGTATTTTCGAAACATAATACAACATCATAAAAGGAACTTATTGAGCATAAATTAAAAAAAAAGGAACTTATGAGGCAATGACCCAATTATTTATTCAATGAAATATTTGGATAAAATTTAGAGAAATCAGGAATTTTTTTTTTGTGAGAGAATAGAAATCAGGATCTTTTGACAAATAAACAATCTACTTCATCCGTTCTGTTCTGAAAAGTTTGTCCCACCTTAATTTTCATGACTAACTCAATGAGACTTTGATCATTATTTTATGAAAACATAATTATTCTCATTCAATTCTGAAAACTGTTATTAATTCACCATTAAATATACTATCAATTACAATTTTTAAAATTGCATATGATTAATTAGTGATGTGCCCATAACAAAGTTATTGAGCCCAAGTAAATGAAGAATGACCCACATATATATACCTAACCCAAACTCATATATGACTCATCAAGAACAGATCGTGGGCCCCTATTCAGGGGGATCTCGTCAATGGTATGGTTCTCGCATCTTTTTTCTCGCCTCTAGCATCCTGATTCTCACATCTTGTTTATCGCATCTAGCATCCTGGTTCTCGCATCTCGTTTCTCGCTTATGGCATCCTGGTTCTCGCATCTGCTACTACCCCCGGCAAAGTCACCACATCTGATACTACCCCTGACAAAGTGGTTATTGCATCGTTTGTTGTAGTCTAATTTTGATAAAGTCGGCTCCTCTCTCCGGCATTGCTAGCCAGAAAATGTCAGTATCGACAACGGAACCAACTTATCCTACCACAAAAAATGGCTTACCGGGGGTGGCAAATCTATATCATTCGGGCGGATGTCCCTCGAATTAGATATATTGCGCGACCTATAAAATAAGACATCGTTAGGGGTGGGGGGCCTTTCCCCCCAAAACTCTTCGATGTGATAATCATCAATCCGATCTATGTCAATTATATACTCCCTCCGTCCCACCAAAACTGAGACCAACTTTTTGGGCACGCGGATTAAGGAAAAGTAAGAGAGAGAAAAAGTGAAAGAAAATATTGTGAGTATGAAGAATTAAATAGGAGAGAGAATGAGTGGGAGGAATAGTTAGGAGAGAGAATGTTGTGAGTGTAAAAGTGAAATAGGAGAGAGAATGAGTGGGATAAATAGTGAAGATTCCCTTGCCATTTTGGGAAGTATCAGTTTTGGTGGGACGGACCAAAAAGGAAATAAGTATCAGTTTTGGTGGGACGGAGGGAGTATAGATTATCACGAGACATTTTAGAGAGAGAGAGAGAGAGAGAGAGAGAGAGAGAGAGAGAGAGAGAGAGAGAGAGAGAGAGAGTGTGCTTACATTGTAAAAGGTGGGAGAGAGTATATATAGCCAAGCAGGTCATTATCAAGCTACTTACATGTGTCACGCCGTGGTTGGAGGGTATCAAGTAGGAGATTTCGTCTGGATAATATCAAGGTAAAAAACTAGACAATTGGGAAACATGATGCGAGAAACGAGATACGAGAAACAGGATGACATAGGCGAAACGAGATGCGAGAATCAGGATACTAGAGGCGAGAAACGAGATGCGAGAACCAGGATGCTAGAAGCGAGAAACAAGAATCGAGAACCGTGCCCTTAACGAGATCCCCCTGAATAAGAGCCCACGACCTGTTATTGATGAGTCATATATAAGTTTGGGCCAGGTATATATATGTGGGTCATTCTTCATTTACTTAGGCTCAATAACTTTGTCATGGGCACATCAATTAGATTTTCATAAAAGTTAATATGGATAATTAAATTTAATAAAAATATGGTTAAAATTTGATTAAGTTATCATTAAATTGAAAATGGAGAGAACTTTTCGAAATTGAGGGAGTGTTTGATTTAGACGTGGGCCATTTTATAAATCGGATCGGCCAACCGGGCGGTTTTCAACCGGTCAAAATCGATCAACACCGGTTAATCGGAACCGGCTAACCAAAACCGGTAAATGGGAGGTTCGGTTAAGGTTTGCCTTTTTGAAAAATCGGTCAACCGCCGGTTAAAACTGCTGGTCATGCTCGGCTGAGTCATATGAGTTGCTCAGCCGAGGGGGTCATTTTCAGTGTGTAAATTTTCAATAACGGTCATGCTCGGCCGAGTCATATGAGTTGCTTGGCCGAGCAGAACGCCAGAACCCATTCCAACGGCTACTTTTTCAAACTAGCCGTTATGTCCGTCAGAACTTTAAATGGGGGCTGACAAAAATTAAAAAAAAAAGGTTTTTTTTTTGCCTAATTTACTAACTATAAATATTACCTCCCTCCTCCCATTTATTTCCACATTATTTCTCTCTACTCTTTCTCTTCTACTCTCACTCTTATCCAATTTTCAATTAAATATTATCCCATTTCAGTTAGTTTTCTAACGAAATTAGTGCTTTTCTTCATTTTCATCCATCACCCCCCACCACCACCACTACCACTACCACCACTACATCCACTACTACCACCACGACTACTACCACTACCACCACCACCACTACCACCACCACCACTACTACCACTACTACTACTATCACCACCACCACCACCACTATCACCACTACTATCACTACCACTACTACCACTACTACTACCACTAGTCTACTACCACTATCACCACTACTACTACTAGTCTACTACAACTACCACCACTACTGCTCCCACCACCACTACTACTACCACACCACCACCACTACTACTACCAGTACCACTACCACTATCACTACTACTACTACCACTACTACTACTACTACCACTACTACAATCACTACTACCACTACCACTCCTACCAATCCCACTACTACCAGTCTACCACCACTACCATCACCATCACCACCACCACCACCACTACTACTATCAGTACCACTACCACTACCACCACTCTACGGAAAGTAGTGATGAATGAATGATGTTTTAGATTAATTTTTATTTTAATTTGATTAGTTTAGACTTTATATTAGGTTTATTTTTATTTAGTTGTAATAGTTAGGTAAAGGCTCCTAAATGTCCCCCCTTATTTATAAAAGGATAAGGTTGGTTGTCCCCCTCTTTGTAATTTATTTTAATTAATAAAATTTAAGGTTATCGTCCTTTTTTTTATTTACTTTTATTTCTTTAAAAATTCTTATTTTTTTATATAACTTTTTGTAAAAAATTTCAGGACAAAACATCTCAAATACGTTTCTTTATCCAAAAAAAATTGAAAAAAAAGAAATTAATATACTATATACAAGTTAACGAAAACTGTTAAAAAGATAATTGTTTTCTTATCTTTAAAAATTCTTAACTTTTTTTATATAACTTTTTCTAAAAAAATTCAGGACTAAACAACATCTCAATTAGTTATCTTTATCCCAAAAAAAAAATTGAAAAAAAAACAAAGTTAATAAACTATATACAAAGTTAACGAAAACTGTCAAAAAATTAACTGCTAGAAGGTTGAAAAATGATATGCTCGGCCGAGCACTACTATAGACTCGACCGAGCATATGAGAACAGAAAGTTGACATTTTTTGAAGGGTATGCTCGATCGAGCAGTATATATGACTCGGCCGAGCAACCCTCAACCCCTAAACCTTAAAAGGTTATGCTCGACCGAGCAACACCAAAGACTCGACCGAGCAATCCTCAACCCCTAAACCCTAAAAGGGTATGCTCGATCGAGCAACACCAAAGACTCGGCCGAGCAGATTCAAACCGGATAAGTCGGAGGTTAACCGAAAAATCGTTAAAACCGTATAACCGTAACCGATTTAGCCGGTTATTCGGTTCGGTTCCGATTGAGGATTTTCCAAGATTGAAATCGCCGATTTTCAATCGTGAACCGACGATTAAATCGGACCGACCACGTCTAGTTTGATTGATACAAATTGAGACAGAATCCGAACGAATAAGAGTTCTGGAAGGCTGTATTCATTCTCATGCCAGAATTATTTCCCAAATCTTGCTCTGTTATCCCCTAAAAGTACTTATTTCATGATTAGTCATTTTTGTCATTAATGATGCTGGTGTAACCGGCCCTTAAGCCCCTATTAAATTAAATTAAATTAAATGATAAAGCAATTATTTGACCTAAAACTTATATTAAAGCTGAAATAATTAGATTAGAGGTCCTACATTTTTATTTTTTGTTTTTGCATCTAATAAAGCTAGATATGAAATTTTAATTTACATTTCTTAATGATTCTGCTTTAGCAAACTGTCTGCACTAATGACAAAATTCTATTGCTATAACTTTTTTTATTTTTTTTATTATACTCCCCGCATCACATAATACTTGACGTTAAGACCATCTCCAACCCTATACCCCAATTTTGGTCAGATTTTACCCCAAATTTGATCGATTCAGCATCAAACACTATTCCAACTCCAATCCACAACCCAAATCTCTCCTTAAATAGAATATTTCTTAGCATATTCTATTTTTATTTCTTTTACTTTATTTATCAATAACTATATTAATTTGCTATTAACCTTTTAAATAATTATTATTAAGATTGCACAATTAATAATTTTAGAATATTAAATCATTTTATAATTATAATATTATTTACATCATAAATAATATTTTTAAATTAGTAATTTTTTTAACTAAATTTAATAACCATACAAGCACTTGAAAATACCATAAAAAATATTACAATCACTACAAAATATAACAAAAATTGCAAAAATAGACAGAAAAAAGTACATTATATTTTATCCTAATTCTCATAATTACTAAATTGTTCCCATAAATATTCAATTAAGGCATTCTGATGTCCAATGTGAACCTCTTTACCCTTGATTTGTCTATGTCGAGCAAGAAACTCTTGAAATCGAGTGTTATCATCTGCTACCTCAACATTTGGAGCCCTCACTTCATCTTGTTCTTCAATTGGTGCTCTCAAATCACGTTTATATTCAATTATCATATTATGCATAATGATGCATACATTCATTATATCGTGCAAAACATTTTTCTGCCAATAACGTAACGGTCCACCAATAATGGCAAATTGTGATTGGAGTACTCCAAATGCTCGCTCACCATCTTTTCTACATCCTTCTTGTTTCATTGCAAATAATTTCTTCTTTGGACCTCGCAGATCCTTGATAGTTTGAATAAGTGTAGACCATTTGGGGTAAATGTCATCAGTTAAATAGTAGCCCATATTATAACTTTTTCCTTGAATGACATAATGAGCAGTTAAATAGTAGCCCATGTTATAACTTTTTCCTTGAATGACATAATGAGCAGGATGAGCAATACCTTGAGAAAGATTAGCAAAAAGGTGGGAAGACTCTAGTACATTGATATCATTGATTGTTTGATCCTGGTAGCCCATATTTTTAAGTTGTATGTTTTTTTTTTTTTTAAGTAATTTTTAAGTTGTCTTTTTTTTTTTTAAGTAATATGTCAGTGTTTTTCAAGTTGTATGTCATTTTATTTGTGGTGTGGAATATGTATGCACTTTTAAGTTTATAATAAATGTTCTAATAATTTTAATATGTATGCATTTTTTTAGTTTTAATGTGAAATTAGCGTTCTCTAATTAGTATAATAATAATATATTTATTTATTTTTATATACTCCCTCCGTCCCAGACCATGGGTATATGGGGTGAATTTCACGCTTTTTAAGAATTTTTTTAAAAAATAAATTAAAGTTAAATGTGGGATATAGAATAGTAGTTAAATGTGTGGTAGGAAATAGGAGAGAGAATGTAAAAATTAAATATGTGGTAGGGAATAGGAGAGAGAATGTAAAAGTTAAAAATATTTAATAGGAGAGAGAATGAGTGGGAGGAATAGTAGTTAAATGTGTGGTAGGGAATAGGAGAGAGAATGTATAAGGGTATAATGAATGGTTTTTTTGTAAATATATGGAGTTGATAAGGGTATAAATATATTCAAAAACTTGCCATTTATGGAAATGAACTCTTGGTCTGGGACGGACCAAAAGGGAAAGATGAACCCTTGATCTGGGACGGAGGGAGTAGTACATACAAATTATTGAAAAAATGTTAAATAATTATAGATTATTGAATTAAAATGTTTAATAATTTAAATAAGATAATATTATTATTATTTATATTATCTAATATTAGATATTTATTAGTTTTTAATACATTTAAATTAAAAATATATTATATTATAAATAATTTTCAAATTTAATAATCCATTAAAAAACTAATTTAAAGCATGGTCCTACAATACCCAAATTTGGGGTATGTGAACGTTGAACCCCAAATTTGGGGTATCACCGTTTATAACCCCAAATTTGGGAATGGGTTTGGGGTTGCTGCAAACCCCCAAATTGAAGAAAAGGGGCACGGTTAAGGATGCCCTAAAGTAGGGATGGCCAAACTGGATCGGAATCGAAAAATCGAATCGAAATCGGATTGAAAAAGTTCGAAACCGCCATGAACCGCCACGAAAATCGGAACCGTTTTGGATAAGGGTCGGTTAAGGTTCACATAAATGGTGAAGCGGACCGGAACCAGAACCGGACTGAAAATTCCTTGTTTTTCAATAATTTCTAGCTTCTGATGAGCCCGGATCTGCTGGACCGGGCCCATGCTCGGTCTGGTCCAAGGAACTAGTGACGTGGCAGTTCCTAGACCGCTGGGGGGGGAAGACCGCGGACAGATAGGCTCTTGAGGTCAAGACCGCGTCCCTCCCCGCATTATCCCTATCAAAGACCGGAGGGATCCTGATCGCTGGATTGGTGCCCGCAGGAGGTATGACCGCTCCATCAGTGCCCGCGTCAAATACCTTTGACCGCGCCTAAGATGTTGACCGCGGGCTCATGCCTGCCTCACGGTTATCTCTCCTGCCTCCCGGTTAATGTCAAGACTTACTGAGCACGTTAGCTTACTGGCTCTGACATGCAAGTTGCCGGCTCCCCCATCACGCATTTAATGCGGCTCAGTCAGGCGCCTACTATTTCATTTAATGCGCCAAGCCATATACACGGCTCATGTCCCTTTCAGCCATACCCCCTCTGCAGTCAATGTTCCCTCCCTGACAGGGTCAATTAGCTGCGGACACGTGTAGATGGTCAAATATCAAAGTGCCCCCTAGGGTTGATCTCATTGCTTACATCAATAAGCACCTCTCCATTGCCTATAAATAGAAGACCTTTGTCCCCTTGAGCAAGGTAAGTTCCAAATATATTGAGTAAGCCATATTACTCTAAACCCTGAACACATACACACACTCCAAGACATTCAAACGTCTTATATATCTCAGTATTCTTACTCTCACACTCGAGGGCCTGAGTTGGAGTAACATCCAACTTTGACCTTAACGGTGCTTGTTTGTGTTGTGTTTTAGGTACATCAAACCACCAAATATATCAAGTCAGATATCCTTGAACCGCTCTTGACCCTGAAAAGCTTGGCGTCATCAGCTTCTTTATTCATTATTGATCGAAATCGGACCGAAATCGCACCGAAACCGGAACCGAACCGGAACCGGATTGTGGTAACCGGAACCGGATCCGGGGTAAGCAAGGGCTGGTTAAGGTTTACCCTTTTGTCAAATCGGAACTGGCGGTTTCGAACCGAAACCGGGTCCGAAACCGGTTTTTGCCATCCCCACCCTGAAGGAGCTAAAAGTGTTCTCAAAATGTTTGTTATTTTAATATTTACCCAAGTATTTTTATCTTTGTTTATCAAATATATTTCTATTTACGATTATGAAATAGTCATTGTACAAACATTTATTTTGCAGGCAAATAAATTATTTGAAGAATAATTTAGTCTATTAATATGTAATGATCACATTTTTCTTAATATGAGTGGGAAAGTTTAATTTAAAAAATATTTTAAGAGTAATAAAGTAAATTTATAGGCATCCACTTCTTGGTGGATGATTTATTTATGTATAAATAATTCACAACACCCATGGAAAAAATAGTCTACCAATCACATTCATCTCAATTCAATCCTTCCAATTCAAGCAATTGCTTTTCCCTACTTGCTGTCATTCTCTTTGCACAAATTCTTTTATTACAAATCCCTTCATTTGCATGAATTTCTCAGTCTAGTTTGCAATAACTAACTAGTAGAAATCTTGATTGAGAGAGAGAAAGAGAGAGAGAGAGAGAGAGAGAGAGAGAGAGAGCGACCAAATTATAGGGGAGAGAAGGAAATGGGGTGTGGGATTATGGGAGCTCTATTTTACCGAGTCGGTGGCGTCACCGCCAAGGCGAAAAAACTACCACCAGTATTTCCACCACTCCCTGCAATAAAAACCACCACCCCGGTCAAGAATTCCGGCAACTATGGCCCCAAGAGGCGGCGGAGTAGCTCAAGTGAACTTAAATTTATGGAAACTGCCAAATCAACCAAACACCCTTTTCCAAAAACAGGTAAACATCCATCACCAAAATCAACCTTGATCAGTCCAAGGCCATCTTCATCTTCAACTTCAAGGCCTAGTTTGGATTCAACCCCAAAAAACTTGAATCCTAACAAAGAATCATCGCAAGTCATAAACACTAGAAAGCTAAGAAAGTCCACTCCAAACGGAACCTTATATCGCGCTTCTTCGGGCAATGCCATGGTTATAGGTCACTTGGGCAATATAAATCAGAATGGACATGTCAAGAATTCAAATTACCATCTTCCCCAAAAGAAAGAAAATAATGAGGAGAAGACTAATGGAAGGAGGAGCCTGCAAATGGGGAATATATATGGTGGTAATTTGGTGAATAAAATGGATCCTGAAGTATTTAAGAATATGGGTAATGAAAAATACAAGCAAGGAAGATTTGAAGAGGCGCTTTCTTTGTACAATGAAGCAATTTCCATGGATGCTACTAAGGCCTCATATTATAGCAACAGAAGTGCTGCTTTGATAGGTTTAGGCAGACTTTTGGAGGCGGTTTTAGATTGTCGAGTTGCTATTCGGATTGAGCCTTTTTATCACAGAGCTCATTATCGTCTCGCTACTATCTATCTTAGGTAAATAATGACCAGTTTTATTTTATTTTTTTCAAATTATGCAAATGAAGAAAGAAGTGATTTTCTGATAAGATTTGGCTTTGTTTTTGCAATAGACTGGGAGAAGCAGAGAAGGCGGTTCGCCACTTTAAGTGTTCCGGCTCAAAGGCGGAAACTAAGGACATACTTCAAGCTCAAGCAGTTAAGATACAGGTTGACAAGTGCAATGATGCTCGGAAATTAGAAGACTGGAATACATTGCTAAAAGAGACTCATACTGCAGTTCATTTAGGTGCAGAGTCAGCTCCACAGGTAAAACTGAACTAAAAATATTTCCTTATTTAGAAACGTGACACTTATTTTTTTTGGGGTGGGCGAAAAAGAAAATCGTGACACTTATCACGAGACACGGAGTAAAAACATTCTTTTTATGCTCATTTGAGATATATGGTACACAGATTTATGCTATGCAAGCAGATGCCTTACTGAATCTCCGTAGACATGAAGAAGCATATTCAGCCACTCAGAAAGGACCTAACTTCGACTTCAATATTTTTACTCAGTTGCTTGGCTCAGCTTTTACCGCTAACTTGTTAACAATTCGGGCACAGGCTTACATGGCCGCTGGCAGGTTAGTGATATAATAGCATTTATTATCTTATATTTTCTAAATATTTATTCGTTAAATGTTGTTCTGATAACATAACGTGTGATGGGCCGGATGATAGGTTTGAGGAAGCCATGACTGCTGTTCAGCGTGCAACTGATCTTGACCCGAGTGATGAGGTGAAGAAAGTAGCAAAGAAAGTCAAAGCTGTTGCAATGGCTAGATCCAAAGGGAACCATTTGTTCAAGGAATGTAAATTTTCAGAGGCTTGTAATGCGTATAGTGAAGGATTAGAACATGAGCCCTATAACTCTGTTTTGTTATGCAATCGAGCAGCTTGTCGTTATAAGCTAGAACAATTCGAGAAAGCAGTAGAAGATTGTACTGCAGCAATCAACTTACGACCTTCTTATGCTAAGGCAAGGCTTAGAAGAGCTTCTTGCAACGTTAAGGTAATGAAATACTCCCTCCGTCACAGTATGAATGTCCAAAAATTTCCAAATTTGCGCTTGATTGATCAAGAGCAAATTTGGAAATTCATTTTGGGACAGAAGTAGTATTACGCAACTACCCTTTAACGTAAGATTTTATCTTTCATAATCTCATGAAGTTTTGTAATGTTTTGGGGATTATTAGCTAGAAAGGTGGGATGCTGCTATTCAAGATTACGAGGTTTTGATTCAAGAAAGTTTGGGAAATGAGGAGGTGGAAATGGCTTTGGTTGAGGCTCGGGTCCAGCTCAAGAAGCAACATATTGAAGATGCCAAGGCTACCAAATCTGCTTCTAATACGGTCGTAAACATTACTGGCAAAGAGCTAGCTCTATAACACCTTAGCAAGAAGAGGGTAGTCAATCATAGGAAGAAAAACATGACTATAAGTCATGTTTAGAACATTCATTTGGAACAAGAGGCAGTAGATAAATGGTTGTGCATTGTTTAGAACATCTATGAGTAGTTAAACGGGTCCATTGATGGAGGATTTGAGGCCGGTGCTGTAGCACCGCATAGCAGTCGGGACGAGTTGTATGGGCAAGATCGTGTGCGATCTAATTCAACGAGTGAGAAATGACGAGCTGAGCAACATGACTAAAATGTCATTAATGAAGGGCAAAAATGAGGACCTTGAGATGCGAACATAGGGTCGAGATTGCGTGCCCGCACAACTTCTTTGCGGCTGAACCGCAGCGGCTCCGGATCCATTGATGGATTAGGAGAAAAAGAGATTATTTTTTGTGTGTGTTGGATTGTATTTAGCAAAGAGATTAGGAGGACTTTTTTGTGTTATTTTTAGAACTGGTACAGTAACATTGTTACCTAAAATATCTAATGGATTGATAATAAATTTAATGAAATTGATTCGTATTGAGTTATAAATTAATTATGTGTTAAATAGTTATCAATTTTATTAAATCACAAATTAAAATTCTTCCCTAAGCATTTAGCATAGAGTATTATCTAACATCAAAAGTTTCATCAGAGACTCCTGGAACCAGTGGCGGAGCTACCATGGGGGCAAAGGGGGGGCAACTGCCCCCATTGGTTTAAAAAATTAAAATTTACTAGTGCAAATTTTTTTAAAAAATTGGGGATTTAGTGCAATTTGTTAAATTTTGCCCCCTTTGGAGTAAAAGAAATAATACACTTGATTTTTTTTCGTCCCCATTGACGAAAATATAGTTTAGATTTTTTTGTTGTACAGTCTTTGTCTTTTTGTTGTTGACGAAAATTCGCCGCTGCCTGGAACGTCCTTGAGAGTTGTTCGATGCAATGCTTGTGTGAGAAGTTAGTTGACGAGAGGATAAATCCAAGCTGCAAATCAAGTACTGGAGACATTAGTTGAGTGATAATCAAAATATGGGTATTAGTCAAACTGATGATGAAACTGAATTTGGAATTGTAAAATGATGAGCCCGGACTGCTGGTCCGGGCTCATGCTCGATCTGGCCTAAGGAATCGATAACGTAGCATTTCCTAGACCGTTGAGGGGAAGACCGCTGACAGATAAGCCTTAGAGGTCAAGACCGCGTCCCTCCCCGCATCCTCCTTCTCAAAGACCGGAGGGATTCTGACCGCTGAATTGGTGCCCGTAAGAGGTATGACCGCTCCATCCGTGCCCGCGTCAAATACCTTTGACCGCGCCCAAGATGTTGACCGCGGGCTCATACCTGCCTCCCGGTTATCTCATCTGCCTCCCGGTTAGTGTCAAGCCTTACTGAGCAAGTAAGCTTACTGGCTCTGACATGCAAGTTGCCGGCTCCCCCATCACGCATTCAATGCGGCGCATGTGCGCGCTACTATTTCATTTAATGCGCCAAGCCATATACACGGCTCATGTCCCTTTCAGCCATGTCCCCTCTACAATCAATGTTCCCTCTCTGACAGGGCCAATCAACTGCGGACACGTGTAGGCGGTCAAATACCAAAGTGCCCTCTAGGGCTGATCTCATTGCTTACATCAACAAGTACCTCTCCATTGCCTATAAATAGAAGACCTTTGTCCTCTTGGGGCAAGGTAAGTTTCAAATATATTGAGTAAGCCTTATTACTCTAAACCCTAAACACACACACACTCCAAGACATTCAAACGTCTTATATATCTCAGCATTCTTACTCTCACACCCGAGGGCCTGAGTTGGAGTAACATCCAACTTTGACCTTAACGGTGCTTATTTGTGTTGTGTTCTAGGTACATCAAACCACCAAAAATATCCTGCCAAATATCCTTGAACCGCTCCTGACCCTGAAAAGCTTGGCGTCATCAGTGGTTCCATTTCCGGGAACATCGTCATTTGTTTTCTCGTTAAAAATCTTTGTTTTCAGACACACTTTGTGTTCTAAACAGCTGACTGTCTAAAAGCTCTTCTTTTCAGTCATTTCCTTCTTTTCCAAACATGTCTAAAATTTTGGAAAACGCCGGTCATTTGACCCTGGAAGAGGAAAACCAGGCCTCACCCTCCACTATTGATAAGGGCAAGCAAACCAACTCTGTCTTTAACCGAATGGGGGCTCGTTCTCAGCCACAAAAAAACCTTTCCCCAGCTCAACGAGCTATGCACCGGCTAACCGATGAGGCACGTGCTGAGAAAGCCCAAGCCCTCCTAAACAATAGCCCAAAAACTCCCCAAGCTCCTATAAAAAATAACGCCTTAAACACTCCCCTCTCCCCGGAGCAAATCCTGAGGAGGCAAGAGATTCTGGCCTCCAAATCTAAGCTGATCGCTGAGGCCATGGCAGTTGCCGACGCTCAAATGGAGATGTTTGAGATAGAGGCCAACGGCGGGCTACAGTTCCCTCAAGGGTCACAAAGGTTCTCCCAACGAGCCCCCACTAACTCGCTTGCTAGTCAAGATAGGGGGGCAAACCGGGTTGAACCAACCCTTGATCGCGAACATCTATCCAAACGCAGTGTGGTGCATGTGGATGATAGCGAGGAGGCTGGGGAAGAAGCACAATCAAATCGCCGTGCAAAATTCCACGCCAGACCCTTGGCTCTGGCCAAGGAGAAGGCCGTGATTCCATGTGCTAAAAAACAGAAGGTTGATAATCAGAGCCCTGAATTTGTTAAATTTATGCAAAAGATGTGGGAGACCCACCAGAAGGCAGCCCAGAAATGTGGCCGCACCATGGACGCCTTCAGCGACAAGATCGCGCGGGCACCTATTCAGAGGGGCAATCTCCCCCAGATGGACACATATGATGGCACCAAAAATGCCAAGAGCCATATGGGACGATTTGAGGGACAAATGGCTCTATTCTCCTCGGACGAGTCCGTCATGTGCAAAGCCTTAGCTGCAACTTTCACGGGCAAGGCCCTATCTTGGATGTTGGCTCTCAAATCCCGGTCCATCCAATCTTTCAGTCAATTTAGAAACCTCTTTCTTAATGCCTTTGCTGGGGCCGGTGAGCCCGCTCGACCAAAGACAGATCTTGTCCGCGTCAAGCAGGCCCCAAACGAGGCCACAAAAGATTACATATCTCGGTTCAGGAAGGTGAGCGAGGAGATTGTGGATTTAGAGGAAGGAGACATCCGACTCTGTTTTGAGGGCGGCCTCAGCTCCTCTTTCCTCAAAATGAATTTTGCCTCCAGCCGACTAAAAACCGTAGAGGAGATGTATGAGAGGGCCTCTGCCATTGCATCCGCAGAAGAGCCCAATGTGCCCGCTCCCTGAGCTTCAGCAAAAGAAAGGATAAGTCAAGTTCAGGAGACTACCCCAGAGCCTGCCCGCACCAACAACCAGGGCAAAAACCGAGGCCATGGGTCGGATAAACTCAGGAAAACGGTGGATGAAACAGTTTATACCGAACTCACTGAGCCACGGGTGGTAATCATGAGAGCCTCAGACTTTCCTCCTCCTCCCCCAATGTTTCGAAAACCAAATGAGAGAAGTAGGGCCAAGTTCTGCGAATATCACAATGACCACGGACATGACACAGAGGACTGCTTCTAGTTGAAGCGAATTATTCAGCTGAGAATCAACGACGGGGAGCTAACCAAATGGGTTAAAAGCAACAACAATGCCCCCAATAACAATACTCAACAGCGGGCACGAGGCATGCGTGGCCCAGAGAGGAATGAGAGAGACAATTACGAGGATGATTTGGGGGACTATGACATTAATTTCATTGGCGAGGAGCCTCCCTCCAACAAACAGCTCTCCCTTCAAATTCGAACATTGGAGAAGGTTTTCCTAATCCCCCCAATGGCTCCCGAGGAAGAGCAAGAAATAGAGTTCAAAAGAGTGAACTTGCCTCCTCCCTATTTCACTCTACTCAGCCCCTAACTCTCCACATGAAAATTAACCGAGCCAACATACACCTAGTTTTAATTGATACGGTCGCGGCCAGGGATATCCTCTACTACCACACCTTGGTAGGTATGAGAATGACCGAGGCTAACCTGACTCTCTATGCAGGCATGCTTGAGGGGTTCACTAACCACGCCGTGGGGGTGAAGGGGACGATTGTGTTTGAAGTAACTATTGGGAAAAAACCCATGCAGAAGACGGCCAAAATCACTTTTATGGTGGTCGATCTTCCTTCCCAATACAATGCCATTCTCGGCGTAACTGCTCAGGCCGAATTGGGAATAGTTGCTTCCGTTCCCCACCAAAGGGTGAAATTTAACACCCCGGGCGGGGTTGCTACCATCAAGAACCAGCCCGGGAGATTCCTCCGAGCACTTGAGGAGAAGAGAAAAGCAGATAAAGGCCAGACCTCCTGCCCGCAGAAAGATGGCGAGGACAAATCAAAGAAAGAAAAGGCCCTTGCACTTGTGCCGGCACCTATTCCAATTGACATGCTTTCTTTCCATACCACTAAGGTGGAGCTCAAGACGAGCAGAAAATTCAAACAGTTGGCCCCTATTGAGGTAGGTTACATTGATCGGGGAATCGAGGAAAAGATTGACCGCGAGGTCATATATTCCATGTCAGCGCTGACCGGAGCCTAGGTCAACCCCCCAATTATTGTCATTGACTCCTTGCATAATCGTGAAATCAGCGACCTTCAACCTAACGACGAGCTCGAGGAGGTGGTCATCAACTTCCACCTCCCCGAGCAAACTGTTAAGGTCGGGCTGGAAATTCACTGCGAGGAGAGAAGGATACTCATCGAGTTCCTTCGAGCAAATTGTGATGTGTTCGCTTGGAGGGTGGAGGATATGCAAGGAATCAGCGACGACGTGATCCTCCATAAAATCAATGATGACCCATCCTTCAAAAACATTCATCAAAAATCAAGGTACTTCTCCCCGGAGAAAGAGATTGCGATCAAGGAAGAGGTGGAGAAATTGCTCAAAGCGGGGATAATAAATGAGATTTCCTACCCCAAATGGCTAGCAAACTTAGTAATGGTCAAAAAATCCAACGACAAATGGAGGATGTGTGTGGATTTCACGGATCTCAACAAAGCATGCCCTAAGGACTGCTTTCCTCTTTCTCGCATAGACAGATTGGTGGATTCAATAGCCGGTCACAGAGTATTGAGCTTCATTAACGCATACTCCGACTACCATCAGATCCAGATGGCTCCTGAAGATGTCCGCTCCGTAGCTTTCATCGCTGCGGGCAAGACTTACTGTTACACTATGATGCCCTTCGAGCTAAAAAATGCAGGAGCCACCTATCAGCGAATGGTCAATCTTGTCTTCAAAAACCAACTGGGCAGAAACCTTGAGGCCTACATTGATGACATGGTTATAAAAACCAAGGAAAACTCCCACGAGCTTGACGTGGAGGAAACCTTCCAAAACTTGCGTCGCAATAACATGAAACTAAACCCCCTGAAATGTGCTTTTGGGGTAAAGGCGGGCAAGTTCCTTGGATTCATGGTCAACCAGCGAGGAATAGAGGCTAATCCCGAAAAAATCCAAGCGCTGTTGGACATGAAACCTCCTGCTTGCGTGAAGGATGTACAAAAACTCAATGGTCGCATCACCGCACTCGGCCGCTTCATCTCGCGGTCAGCAGAGAGATGTCTCCCCTTCTTCAAAACTCTGAAAGGGGGGAAGAGAGCTGATGAATTTGCATGGAGTCATAACTGCCATCAAGCTTTTGAAGAAGTCAAGAAATACCTCGGCGACCACCTTTACTCAAAGCAGGCCTATGCCCGGGAAGAACTTTTTCGTTTTTAGCAAGCATCGATCCGCGCAAGAGCTGCTGTTCTTGTAAGGGAGGATGATAACTTCCAAAAACCAGTTTATTATGTATCTAAGGCATTCTCCGCCGTAGAAGGGCGTTATCTTAATATAGAGAAGTTAGCTTATGCCTTGCTTGTATCTGCTCGAAAATTAAGAGCTTACTTTTCTGCACATCCTATAACTGTACTAACTGAGGCCCCGCTTAGAAAGGTTTTACATAAACCAGAGTCCTCGGGGAGGATGCTAGCTTGGTCTATCGAACTCACTGAGTTCCAGATCACCTACTCCTCGAGAAAGACAATCAAAGCGCAGGCCTTAGTTGATTTTGTGGTAGAATCATCATTTAAACTGGCGGACAACGACCTTGGAAAAAGAAAGTGGGTAGAACCAAAAGAAGCCCCAGATAGCTCGAGCACTGAGATTATACAGCCAAAGGAGAGTCCAGAGGAAGTATGGATTTTATTTGGGACGGCTCTGCGAGCAAATTAATTAGTGGAGAGGTGTAGCGATGCGTGAATTTTGAAATAACAGAGTCGCCACTTATTATTTATTTAGGAAAACAATAAGAAAAACCTTAAAAAGAGATTTGAGGGTTCGGGGGTTAAGTTATCGAATGGGTAGGTCGAGGAGCATCCATTCCACCCAATCCGGAGATCGGTCTTGCTAATTGAGTATTATCAATCTTTTTAATTACTAATTAAATAAAGAACAAGAAAACCCTAATTAATTTCTTGATTAGGAATGTCGGATTGTACGCTTCGAGATCGCCTTCATCGATTGAAGGGACTCTAGGCTAATCCTTTTGATGGGATTACACCACTCTAAAAGTCAATAGAGAGAGATTAAGAAGAAAAGAGTAAAAGTATAGGAGTTTACCTAGTTTAGGGGGGATTTGATTTAGAACGTGGTTCTAAGATGTTTTCTCGATCGAGAAGTGATTTGG
The DNA here is from genome assembly GCA_022495995.1 of Adenophora triphylla var. japonica. Classification (NCBI taxonomy): domain Eukaryota; kingdom Viridiplantae; phylum Streptophyta; class Magnoliopsida; order Asterales; family Campanulaceae; genus Adenophora; species Adenophora triphylla. The sequence continues at coordinate 72,858 of JAFEMH010002123.1, read as the reverse complement.
GCAGAGTTTCGACTCAATATGAGAGTCAAGTCTTGATGCGGACAGAGCTTCGCCTTGATGCTAGGCTTGAGCCTTGATGTTCGTCAATCAACGTGGTTGAAGGACGAATTTAGGAGTTATTTGTGAGTGATTTGAAGGAGTCTTTCGTGGAAAGAAACCAGCAAATTGTGTGTGTTGTGTGGAATTCTGGACCTCTGAAACAGTGGAAGCCACCAAGTATTTATAGGGGTTTAGGAGGTAGAGGTGGAGAGGTAAAACACTCCTAGGAAGCTTCCAGAACTCAATTCTGATTGGAGAACCGGATTAGATGAGGTTTATCAAGAAAAGAGTTTGAAACGGAGAAGGAGAGTGATTTCTGCACATCCTGTCGAGGGGATATCTCGCGCGAGATATGATATCTCGTGCGAGACAAAGCAGTCTGTGGACAATTCTGCCCTCTTCAGTTATTCCGTTAGTCATTTAGGTCCAAAACTAACGAGGTTAGTTAGAAACTTAACGAAACATGCCGAAACTGATATGCTTTCATCAAAACATAAAAGAGAGACGAAGAGTAGTGTAATCATGAATTATTGGTTCAGAATGGGGTGTCTACAGAGCCCCTCGGCGACAGGTCTTATGAAAGAAGAAGTGTCGTCGATAGAAAAGACATCATTCTGAACATTGGGATGGTCGTGCCGCACGGCTGCCTACGTATCTCTAAGAGAGAATCAGACCAAACGTAGTTCGACTCCAAAACACTAAAAAGGCTATTTTAGGTATTTTGAAAAGCATTTTTGAAAATTGAAGAGGGATTTTTTTTTGAAAAGGTAAAATCATACTGAGGAATCAAGGACTTGACCCAATTCTGAAGATACCCATTTGTTGATGAAGTTGTTGAAGCGCGCCGCCCGAGGTTACTGACGTTGCCGTTGTTGCCGAGGTCACGAACTTTGAAGTTTGCTGCCGTCACAGACTTTGAAGTTGTTGCCGAGGTCACGGACTTGAAGTTGTTGCCGAGGTCACGGACTTGAAGTTGTTGCCGAGGTCACGGACTTGAAGTTTGCTGCCATCACAGACTTTGAAGTTGTTGCCGAGGTCACGGACTTGAAGTTGTTGCGGAGGTCACGGACTTGAAGTTGTTGCCGAGGTCACGGACTTGAAGTTTGCTGCCATCACAGACTTTGAAGTTGTTGCCGAGGTCACGGACTTGAGGTTGCTGCCATCACAGACTTTGTTATCATTGCCGAGGTCACGGACTTGAAGTTTGCTGCCATCACAGACTTTGTTGAGGTTGCCGAGGTCACGGACTTGAAGGTTGCTGCCATCACAGACTTTGTTGATGTCGTCGAGGTCACAGACTTGAGGTTGCTGCCATCGCAGACTTTGCTGGTGTTGCCGAGGTCACGGACTTGAAGTTGTCGGTTGAGATGAAGGTTCTGTCGGTCCCTGTAATGCAAGGATATATGCATAATGGTCTCGGATAGACCCGAAGGATTCTTACCTTTCTGTACCTGTCAGCACATAAATATTCCAAGTAGATTTTCCCAGATTTTAGTTGTTTAACTAGACTTACGTGGTGGTGCTCACGTCTGTTCGTGTAAATGGCCGGTCGGACATTTTGGTGGTAAGTTTATGTATGAGTGTATGGTATGTGGATATGTAGGGACATTTGTATGGATTTGTATATTTGAGATGGGTGAATTGTATGAGTGAACTTATGTTTGACAAGTTGGGACCAAATCAGGTTTATGCAGAATCTGTTGCTAGTCAGCGAGGCTGTATTGTTGTAGAATTTCATTCGATGAGTATCCTTGTGTGAACACATCTAGGTCTGTTGAGAATCTTCATTCTTACTTCTCCTTGAGTCGTGTCTCTAGGAGGCAAACGACTACACATCTGTCGACTGTCGTAATGGCTTTATGTCCAAGGCCCTTTGGTGTCTCAAGCCCCAAGTTGTTTGCAAGTGGTAGATGACTTTGTGAACAGGCTTGTGAGTCTGCTCTCTTGATTTGAAGGTGATCGAAGAAGACTCTCCTTGTTGGTTTAATTTGAAGAAGATCGAATGATGTCCGATGAAGAAGGCCGAAGAATACTCTCCCTTTGTCCTTTGATTTTTTTTTTCTTAGTGCGCACCCTGGTTTTTGCCCAGACCGCCCTTTCGGGTTTTCAATCTAGCGGGCATCTCTTTTGCGTCTTTTTTTTTTCATTTTTTTTGAAAGTAGTATGTTAACTCGAAGAGAACTCAGAGGAGAGAATCTTATTGAGGAGAGAGAGATGATATCTCAAGTAAGTTGAGGAGAGACGGACTCTATTTTTTGGAAGGTGATTCAAGCATTGATTCTTTGGAGAAGTGTATTCTCTGATGATGAGAGTGAGAAGCAAAGAGAAAAGATCCCAATGCAGATTTGATTATTTTGAAGAGTTGAAGTAGAGATTGACTGGGGGAGGAAAGGTTAGGAAGCCCCAGTTTTGATGCTTGGATTTTAAGAGTGTGTATGAGAGTGGCTAACAGGAAGCCCCTAGACTCAACAAGAAACGTTACTTGGCTCAAAGATCTAGAAAAGTTATTCTACCTTTTAATGAACCGTGCATCATCTAGAAGTTTCTAAACAAGATTGAGGAGAAAGCCAATCATTAGTATGACTTAAGGGTAAACATTTTCCTTGATACTGAAAGTCTTCTTCACTTGATGTAGGAGGATTTTGAGGAATCCTCTTTTCTTTTGTTGGTATCACTTCACTCCTCTTCTTTGTGGGAGAGTCCTTCTTGCCTTTGTTGAAATTCCATCTTTGTTGTGGGGCGATGAAGGCTTGAGAGTTTTTGGTTTTTTTTTTTTTTTTTCGATGCTCTATTTTTGCCTAGGACGAATTGAGGAGTTTCGTCTAGCGAGCTTTTTTTTTTTTTTTTTGTACTCTCAAAGCCTTGAGTTGAGTAGCCCCACTTTTCGGGATGAATGTTGACATCACCTTTGGCTTTCTTCGCTTGTTGGTCTCTAACTTTGTTAGGGGTAATGTTTAACCCTTAAGCCTACTAATGATAACTTGCTTTTGAAAGTCACTTAGAAGTTTCTATTTTTGCGATGATTTAGGGAATGGAAGGTCCATTATTTTGCATGAGTTGAATGATATTCATGAGGTAGAACAACTTTAGGGAAAGTGTTTAGGAAAAGAAATTACTTTAATTTATTGAGAAATTTAAGAACAGACTCGATAGTTTAGAAGACACAAACTAGAAGAGGTGAGGAGTACTAGAAAGACAGAACGACTCTTCGAGTTCATACTTGGAAATTTAAAACCTAATCTACTTCTATCAAAGGAGAAAGGGAGAGGATAGTGGTAGCCCCAAAGTGGTAAGTGTAGATTTTTTCTTGGAGCTTCATCTTCTTCATGGATTGCGAGGGAGAGGATTGGTGATGACGTTGGGACGTTCTAGATCTCCATTATCAAAGAGGTCTTGTATGATGTCCTTCAAGTGGTGGCAGGAGTTGGTGTCGTGGCCGGTGAAGTTGTGGTACTTGCAGAATAAGTGATGAGCGTGATTAGGACCCATATCCTTCGGAGGACCACCTTCCCTTGGTTTGATCTTTTCATTCTGGACAAGTACATCGAAGAGTTCTTCTTGAGTGATTCCTTCAATTTTGTCATAGTGCCTCTTTTTCTTTTCGGGAGGAGGGACAGCAGAATACTTTCCGGTGTTGGGGCGGCTGAGTGCAATAGCGTTGACTGAAGCGTCCTTACTTGTTGCGGGTTTGTTGTAGCGGAAGTTACTTTCCTTCTTTTTGCTTTTTAGGAAGTCGTCAACCCTAATTCCGGACTCGAGGAGTTCATTGAAACTAGGAAAGTAGTTACCGGCGAGCTTCTCTTGAAATTCATCAAGAAGGCATTGGAGGAAGATGTGGATTTGCTCTTTGAGAGTAGGCCTTTCGACGATTTCAGTGAGTTTGAGTCTCCATCTTCTAGCAAATTCAGCAAAGGACTCATTGGCATGTTGCTTGGTTTGTTCAAGATCCCTCCTAGTAGGGCGGTAGGTGGAGTTGTCTTCAAACTGCCTTTGGAAGACCAAACATGCGGATGACCAATCAAGCCTTGTATTCGTAGGAAGAGACATGTACCAATCCCTTGCAGCACCTTCTAAAGTTTGAGGAAAGCATTGGGCCAAGATTGTGTTATCAACGCCCATTGGAAGCATGGCCCAAGTGTAGGTCTCAACATGAGCTCGAGGACAGGTAGTACCATTGAACTTGGCGATATCGGGTGTCTTGTACTTGCGAGGAAACTTGGTGATTGATTGTTGAAGAGTATCGGGATCAAATGGAACGAATGACCCTTTTGAAGTGTCAAGAGTTGCAAGCTTCTTCTCGAGGTAGTTCTTAGTAACATGGTCACCAAGTTTAGTAGTTTCACCACTGCCTTCTTTCTTGGTTTTAGCACCCTTGGAGGTATGTTCTTCATCATCGGAGGAGGATGAGGAAGAGGAGGAATCGGATTCTTCCTTTTTCTTGCTTGACTTCTTGGTTTTTCTATTCACTTTGGTGTAGGATTCCTCTTCGTCGGAGGAGGATTCCACTTTACCTTTTGCTTTCTGCCTTTCTTGACTTTCAAATCGTTGAGTTCTTTCATGAGGGCGGCCATTTGGGCGTTTTGCTCATCAATTTGCTTACTTTGTTCATCCAACCTAGTCATGGCTTCGATGAGTTGGGCCTTAGCGTCGTTGATATCGGCCTCGGTGGTAGAAGGAGAAGCAGACATCGTGTCGAGCTTTGGCGAAGAACCTAGACGTGTAGCAACCGTGTTAAACCATGATCGAGTCCCAACAAGTCGGCTGAATAGGGTGAATGAAGGCTTGAAGGTTTGAAGGTTTTGGCCAAAACACGAAAAGACCGAACACTTATCTCGTACGAGACAAGTAGTCTCGCGCGAGACTTCGCCACGGAAAGTCACAATTTTCTGATTTTAATCCTAATTTTGATCGGACGGAAAATCCGTTTTGGGGGTTTCTAAAGTTCAAGAACCAAACCTAGGGACCTAGGGGTCGGAGTAATCCAAAGTAACATCAAGTTTTGTGCAATAATTTTGATGAGAAAATTTTCTCTTTTTAGGGGCAAATCAGAAGGGACAACCGTAGGGACGTTTACGAAGGGACAATTCGAAGCGACAATTTATTGATTTCTTTTCCGTGGATTATTGCACAAAACGATCTTGACAAGGGATTACAAGGACTCCAAGATCAAACCGACCGGTCAAGGAGTGTCTTAAAAAGTCAATCTACATGATATGTGGCGATGCAGGGCTGGAAGGCTAGGCTCCCCGCGATATGACAATCTAGGTGGATTGAATACGCGGAGTGGGATGATCCAACTTCGGAGAGACCGGCGACTAGGTGGTTACCGTCATCCGTCCTTAGTGTGGGTCCCGGGTTTATAGAGGGTATGTAGTGCAATGACAGTTATATATGAGTGCGCGTGTGTGATAGTTCAATCTAGGTGATAGAGTAAAATAGAGAGTTTTTTTTTGAAAACTAAAGAAAAGCAGATAGTGGCCGCACCAAGTGGTTGCCTACGTTTCTCCCAAATTAGGAAGACTCAGGCCGTCGTAGTTCCACTTAAAGAGATAGAGAGCGAGAGATAAATTAATTTAAATTACAACTCCCGAATCCTCCGTGGACCGGACTTTAAATTAAAAACCAATCGCACGCATGTATATAGTTCGAGTAATTAAAATTATTCTACCCTGCAAAGTTAGCACAAGCAAAATAATAATACTAATTTATTTTGAAATTTCTGAATTTTATTTTGAAATTTTCTGAAACTGTTTGTTTGTTTGTTTGTTTTTTTTTTTTTTTTTTTTAATGTGATCAACCTTTTAAACTGAAAGTCAACCAAGTCCTTTTTTTATTTGTTTGTGGTCAAACGTTGAAAGGACAACAAACAAACCAAATCCCTTTTTGTTTTTGTTTTTAATGTTCTTGTCTTGTTGCCAGTGGAATACTTTGTTTTTAGAACCGCATGAAAGTATCGCGCGAGATAAGTTATCCCGCGCTGAATAATCTGTCGCACAGTAATTTTTTTTTTTGAAAACAGTGTCGAAAAATTCCAAAAAATTCCAGAAAAATCAGATTTTTGCAGAAAAATGAAAAGATTGATAATATTCAATTGTAACGCAAGTCTAACCCTCTTAATTAATTGTCCCCAGCGGAGTCGCCACTGTAGCGATGCGTGAATTTTGAAATAACAGAGTCGCCACTTATTATTTATCTATCTATATATAATAACAAGATAGTGGTAATTTTTTTGCCATTGAGGGGTATTTTAGACATTTCATATTGGGACAAACTTGCAAATAACACGCCAGAAAATAAACGTGGCCAAATTTGGTTGGTTGTGTTATTTTTTTTTTTTTTTATTATTAAATATGGACACGTGTTCACCGTTTGGTGAAGGGTAGAATAGATATTTCAACGGCACATGTAATTCACGCTTAGACAAAGGCGCGTGAAGCCAGTTTGGTTTTTTTTTTTTGGATATGGACACGTGTCATACTCTGGTTGGTTTCCGCTTTTTTTTTTTCACCCATTTCTTTAACCTAAATTATATTATAATATATTAATTTTAAAATAAAAAAAAAATACACCAAAATTCATCATTTTTTTTTCTCTTTAAATTGAGACTATTTTCATTTGATTTGGAAACAGGAAAAATTTCTTTATTTTTTAATATACATTTCTTAATTATCCTTTTTTAATTTTCCTTTTTAATTATTCAATATGTTTTTATTCAAAATTATTTCTGACGAAAAAAAAACCCTCTTTTTTAAATATAAATTTCTTGATTATCCTTTGTTAATTTCCTTTTATTTTAATATATTTTTAGTGAAAATTAATTAAGTGTGAAGTATTTATTTTTAATTATTAATGATAATAATAATAATAATAATAATAATAATAATAATAATAATAATAATAATAATAATAATAATAATAATAATAATAATAAGGGGCTATGCGGGGCATTTTTGTCATTTCACACGGTGGCAAAATGGCAAATAAATCGACTGAAATGGCAGGTGGCGAGCTATGATTGGGTGAGGTTTTTTTTTCTTTTTTAAATCATTTAGGACACATGTCGGGCGTAGAGTGGAGGGTAATTCGGACATTTCTATGGCGCGTGTTTACCACGCGCCCACAACGACGCGTTTTGCGGGTTTTTTTTTTTTTTTTTTTTTATATATGACACGTGGAGATCCATGATTGGCTGGAAGGATTTTAGAAAAAAAAATTATCCTATTTCTCCGACCTCAATTATTTTATAATAAATTATTTAAAAAAAAAAACAATTTACACCAAAATTCATAATTTTTTTCCCTCTTTAAATAGAGACTTCTTTCATTTGATTTGGACACGAAAAAAAAATCATTTTTTTAAATATAAACTTCTTAATTATCCTTTGCTAAATTTTCAATTTCTTTTTATTGAAATTAATTAAGTGTGAAGTATTTTTTTAATTATAAATGATAATAATAATAATAATAATAATAATAATAATAATAATAATAATAATAATAATAATAATAATAATAATAATAATTTTTGTAATTAAAAAATAAATTATTTCGTACTAAATTAATTATTTTTTTAAAAAAATTACACCAAAATTCATAACAAAAAATCTCTATATATAGAGACTTCTTTCATTTGATATTGACACAAAAAAAAAAAATATCTCTTCTTTAAATATAAATTTCTTAATTATGCTTTGCTAATTTTTCAATTTCTTTTTGGCAAAGAATTTTTACTATTTCCTCCACTCATTCTCTCTCCTACATTATTTTAATACTCACAACACCATTATAATTTACTATTCTCTCCACTAATTTTCTCTCCTATTTTCAAATTACTCTCACAACATTTTTTTTTCCCTCTCATTTTCATAATTTGCGTGCCCACCCAAAAGGGTGAAGCACTTATTGGGACGGAGGGAGTATATAGATATATATATATATATTGGAGAATAGTTGTGATTTTTTTTTGTCTTATTTACTCTTTTTTATGTAGAACTTAAAACTCATATTAGTTTCTTTGTTTAAATTTTTTATTAATTTAAAACTCATATTAGAAGTCAATATAATATAGTTTTAGCAATAAGCATAAAATAATTAGTTATAAATCGCTATCTCTCTCTATATATAAAAAGACTTGCTTAAGTTTTAAAATAAATGAGGGCACATTTGTAGTTACTCGGTTAGGATTGAAAATCTATGAAGGGCAAAAGATTACTGAAAATGAGTAGCTTATTTAAGAAGATTTGTACATCATGTTAAACATACACATGTGCACACACAGTAAAACACATTAGAACAAAATATCAAGTAACTAAATGAGTTATAATTTCAATTTTTATGAAATGAAATAAAATACTTTTATGAACAATTACCCAAATAAAGTGGATAGTAAATGATTTATTTTGATTCTTATTTTTTTATTGGTTAAAATTATGAGAGCCGTAAATTACACGGGCCTAAAGAGGCACGTGAATGCATTAGGTTTTTTTTTGTTAACATTGGACACGTGTCATCTGTATGTGGAAGGGCAATTTCGACTTTTCTCTGGCGCGTGTACTTCACGTGCCGACAATGGTGCGTTTATGCAGTTTTTTTTTTCTTTTATATTTTAAGAATTTTGCCACAGTGTCGCCCTTTTATTGGCTGGATGAATTTTGGATTTTTTACATCATATTTCTTTACCCTCGATTATTTTATAATAAATTAATTTTTTAAACTTTTTTTACACCAAAATTCATAATTTTTTTTCTCTTTAAATAGAGACTTCTTTCATTTGATTTGGACAGATAAAAAAATACCCTCTTTTTTAAATATAAATTTCTTAATTATCTTTTGTTAATTTTCATTTTTTTCAATATCTTTTTAGTAAAAATTAAATAAGTGTGAAGTATTTATTTTTAATTATAAATGATAATATATATGGTTATTTAATATAATAATAATTTATATCTATATATATAGAATATAAAATAAAATAAATGTGGGTTTTGGTTCTATTAAAGAATATAAAATAAAAGTGGTGGGGTATAGGATGATGAGTTGGAATGGTGTTGAATTTTTTTTAACAAAACAATTGTGTATTTATAAAGTATACTCCCTCCGTCCCACGTGAATGCAAACCATTTTTTTGGGCACAATAACTAAGAAATATTATTAAGATAATGAAAATGTGTGGTAGGAAATGAAGAGAGAGAATGAGTGGAGTTAATAGTAGGTTGGTTGAATAAATTGTATGGTGAAAAATGAAGAGAGAGAATGAGTGGGTGGGGTAGGGTGAATATAAAATAATAAATTTGTTTCCATTTTGAACAGTTTGCATTTACGTGGAATGGACCAAAATGGAAATAAGTTTGCATTCACGTGGGACGGAGGGAGTATATGGTTATTTAATATAATAATAATTTATATATATATATATATATATATAAGGAATTATAATGAATGTGAGTTTTGATTTCTATTTAATAAGTAAGATGGGGTAATATGATTATTGTGTTTATTTTAATTCGATATATCAAACAATTTATTTATTTATTTATTTAAAATAATTCTTTGAAGCATAGTAAATAAAGTATTAATAAATTTGTCAATTTTTCTATTCGTCTCAAAAGATTGTGTATTTATAAAGACGAATATCGGGAAAGATGGCCATCATTTTTAAATTTTTGATTGAAGTGTATGTCAATATAATCAGAAATAAAGATAATATAAATTTGTATTTTAAAACAGGGAGAGGAAGAAGTGGGTTGAGTTTGATGAGGAAGGGGGGGAGGGTTTGGGAAAATTTCTTTTCATTTAACGAAATTGTTAGTATTTTTAGGATTTTTATTTTTCTCCTAAAAATTAAATAAGTTACATTGAAAATAAATATCATAATTATGTTCATAATGAGTTAATCTAAATAAATATGACATAATTTTTTAGATGTACGAGCATGAGTTAATCGAAAGTTTTCATTTGAAAAATAATGATATTAATTTTTATTTGATAATTGTACTATCCTTTTGGTATGAACAAATCTTTATTTTTATTTAAAAATTTCTCTTTCTCAAAAAGAAATAAAATATCACCTTTTTTAACTAGATTTTCAATCTTCACCTTTTTTTCTAATTTCAATAACTTATTTCGTATGTGATAAACATGTTCGTGTGTTTTATTTACTTTTTTAAATGATAAAATACTACAGAATTGTATATAGAGAAATGCATATTCCTTATGATTTTTGTTTTATTCCTATTTTATTGTTTTCTAATTGTTATGTACTTACAATGTAGTCTTTAAGGAAGTATTTCATAATGTATAAATAAATTGATTTTTTGATTTATTTTAATTCAATTTTTGTCTTTTGAATATATAGTAATGCCCCGTGCATCGCACGGGAGTCAATCTAGTTTAGGAAAACAATAAGAAAAACCTTAAAAAGAGATTTGAGGGTTCGGGGGTTAAGTTATCGAATGGGTAGGTCGAGGAGCATCCATTCCACCCAATCCGGAGATCGGTCTTGCTAATTGAGTATTATCAATCTTTTTAATTACTAATTAAATAAAGAACAAGAAAACCCTAATCAATTTCTTGATTAGGAATGTCGGATTGTACGCTTCGAGATCGCCTTCATCGATTGAAGGGACTCTAGGCTAATCCTTTTGATGGGATTACACCACTCTAAAAGTCAATAGAGAGAGATTAAGAAGAAAAGAGTAAAAGTATAGGAGTTTACCTAGTTTAGGGGGGATTTGATTTAGAACGTGGTTCTAAGATGTTTTCTCGATCGAGAAGTGATTTGGGCAGAGTTTCGACTCAATATGAGAGTCAAGTCTTGATGCGGACAGAGCTTCGCCTTGATGCTAGGCTTGAGCCTTGATGTTCGTCAATCAACGTGGTTGAAGGACGAATTTAGGAGTTATTTGTGAGTGATTTGAAGGAGTCTTTCGTGGAAAGAAACCAGCAAATTGTGTGTGTTGTGTGGAATTCTGGACCTCTGAAACAGTGGAAGTCACCAAGTATTTATAGGGGTTTAGGAGGTAGAGGTGGAGAGGTAAAACACTCCTAGGAAGCTTAACTCAATCGATTGGAGAACCTGGATTAGATGAGGTTTATCAAGAAAAGAGTTTGAAACGGAGAAGGAGAGTGATTTCGCACATCCTGTCGAGGGGATATCTCGCGCGAGATATGATATCTCGTGCGAGACAAAGCAGTCTGTGGACAATTCTGCCCTCTTCAGTTATTCCGTTAGTCAGTTAGGTCCAAAACTAACGAGGTTAGTTAGAAACTTAACGAAACATGCCGAAACTGATATGCTTTCATCAAAACATAAAAGAGAGACGAAGAGTAGTGTAATCATGAATTATTGGTTCAGAATGGGGTGTCTACAAGAGGGCATACTACTAATCGCACCCTGCGGGGAGAAATTCAAAAGAGCCTTGAGATTCAAGTTCGAGGCATCAAACAACCAAGCTGAGTATGAAGCAATTATAGCAGGCATGGAACTGGCAAGAGACTTGGAAGTTCAGAATATTGAGATCAACAGTGACTCTCAGCTCATAGTAAATCAAATTAGGGGGGAGTATGATACAATCAACCCAGTGCTAACTCAGTACTGCGGTCTTGCAAAAACCCAGATAATCAATATTGAAGATCAAGTAAGGGACTGGGTAGATGAGATCAATGATTACATCGAGAAGCAAACCCTCCCTGAAAATCCAGTAAGGGCTAGAACCATTAGAACGGTGTCCGCTAAATACCTCGTCCTAGATGGGATACATTTTCGACGATCATTCACCAAGCCTTTGTTAAGATGTGTCAAAACTCACATGATCACCAACTTACTCTATGAGGTTCATGAAGGAGTTTGTGGCGGACATCCTGGTGCTCGCACTCTCTCAGACAAAATCAAATTCCAAGGATTCTTTTGACCTACAATGAGAAGAGATGCGCAGGAGTATGTGAGAAAGTGTGATAAGTGCCAAAGATTTGCGGACATCCCTAGACTACCATCAACAGAGCAAACTCTGGTTGTACCATCGTGGCCGTTTGATACGTGGGAGATTGAGCTCATTGGCCCATTCCCAACTGCTCGAGGAAGCATTAAGTATGCCGTTGTGGCCGTGGATTATTTTACCAAGTGGACGGAAGCCAAGGGCTTAGCCACTATCTCCGAGGAGAATACCATCAATTTTGTCCACGATCACATCTATTGTCGATTTGGGGTTCCACGAACAATAATCTCGGACAATGGCACCCAATTCTCTGCAAAATTCACTGCTGAATGTGTGAGAATGAAGGTGCAACACCGTCAGTCCGCAGTTGCTTATCCTCAGGGAAATGGCCAAGCTGAGGCCGCGAACAAGCTAGTCCTGACCGCCCTAAAGAAAAACTTGGAGGGACGAGGAGGACGATGGTTGGACGAGCTCCAAACCGCATTGTGGGTTGTCCGCACCACAATAAGAAATTCTACAGGAGAAACTTCTTTCTCGCTCACGTATGGATCAGAGGCAATGGCTCCAGTAGAGGTAGCCCTACCCTCGTACAGAGTCACATACTTCGATAAGTCTCAAAACGAGGCAAACAGAAGGTGTGACCTGGACGATATCGAAGGAAAGATAATGCGGGCAAATGAAAAAACGGTGAACTACAAGTAGAAGGCGAAAAAGCACCACGATAAAAGAGTAAATAGGAGGAGTTTTTCAGTTGGAGATTGGGTACTCAGAAATGTAGAGGTCCAAGGGACCCAGCCTGGTTTCAGCAAGCTCTCCCCGAAATGGGAGGGTCCATATGAGGTCATCAAAATAATCAAAGAGGGCACCTACATATTGCGAACAAAGGAAGGAAAAGAGCTCAAGCACGCTTGGAATAGCAATCACGTTAGAAAGTACTTCTTTTGAAATCTTTGTAAATTTTTGAGGGAGTATACCCATGTATATATGAGTGTGAATTTACCATCAAATTTTTGTGCAAAACTATTGTAACCTTATCCCCACCAGCCTCAAAGCTAGAGTGGATGCCCGCAAGCGGATGTCAGTGGGTTCAAGGGCCAACATATGAGCTCCTACCTACTGATGCGTAAAGATCCATTGAGATCCGCAAGCCTGTATGTGTACAAAGGCCATTACGCCCATACTCGATCGCGGGGAGGATACTCTATCCTGCCCGCGTGACACCACCAAGAAAAAGTGGGTATAGATGAACGTGGGTACAAAGGCCATGATGCCCATACCTACGGATTCTAGTAGGGACAAAGACCTGAAGTCCGGACCCACTAAGGGCGCGAAGGCCCTCGTTAGGGCCGTTACTCGCATGCCTGTATGTAACAAAGGTCTACATATAAGCCCGCTTACATGATCGCCACAAGACCCTCACAAAAAACTCTAGGGAGTTTTGAATAAAGGGTCAAAAAGCGTGAACCACCAATAAGTGGATACAGATGCCAATAGGTTAAAGGGCCAATATGCTAAATATGCTCCTACCTACTGTTGCGTAGACTATAGCCTCACGGCCACACTCTACATGCCCTATTAAAGTAGCTTGCCTTGGCTGCTTTTGACTTACACCACGGTTCGCAAGGCTGGGAATAAGTGTAAATGGATGTGAGTGATCAAAAGAGTTTAACAAAGCCAAACAGACAAACGGGGTTAAGGCCTCAAAGTTTACCACAAGGCCAAACAAACGCGGTCACAGAGAAATGGGGCTGACTCTCACAAAAAACCCAAGAGGTTTTGAATAAAGAGTTAGGAAAACTCAAAAAATGCGGGCACAAGGCCTACAAAGCTCTTAACCGCGGAAGGAGAGTATAAAATTCAATTGTTAGTCAAAAACGCTGGAAAAAGTAAAGGCAAGAACGCAAATACTAAGGTACTCAAATATTGCCAAACACTCAAAACAGCCTAAGAGGACAAGCAATTAAGAGAGCAATCAAAGAAAACAATTAAGAAAAATATTTCTATTAATATAGAAAAAATGATTACAAGGTCCTACAAATCTATTACAACAAAAAGAAAGAAAAATCCTACACTAGAGGAGCTGAGTCCTTGGAAGCATCAGTAACCATATCCGTGACCACTTCTGTGGCCGCCCCATCCTTGGCTGCTTCGGAGGCTAGGGTAGGAGAAGGGAGACTGGTCACGAGCAGATCCGTGATAGGATCGAAGGGGAGCTCAGTGGAGACAGGGATAGGAGCTGCCCGCTGGGGAAAAAGATCACCTATGGCCGGCCCATTGGGAAGAACGCGAGCAAGGGCATCCCCAAGAGGTAGCTCCTCGTCCCCGAATCTCAGGGCGTCCACCTTTAAACCCGAGGCGATTACTTCGGCCGCGGGCGCGCAGGAAGGCTGCGGCCAGCTCCAAGCCCTTAACCTCGTGCTCGGACAGAGGAACTAATGCATGCCCGGGCAGGCACTCCGCGTCAGTAGCAACAAGTGAGCCGATCAAGGCCAACTGCTGAACGGAGAACATGCCCGTGGCAGCAAAATTTCGGATCTGTGTCCGGCAGCCGGCCTCATACTGAGCCAGATTCTCAGCATTGAGGAAATTCTTAAATTCCTCGGAGTTCTTATACTCCTCAACCGCCTCCTTGCGGGCATCCTCCAGCATCTTCTCCCTCTCCAGCTCAAACTGCGTCAGTGGTAGCAGTTTCTCAGAGAGCTCATCAGCCTTGGCCTCCAGGACCGAGACTTGCTTCTGGGTAGCCTCCAGCTTGGCCGCGAGCTCAGTGCTTCTCTGCTCAAGCTTGGTCTTTTGCCTGCGGAGCTCATCCCGCTGACCTTTATATTTCTCCAAGTCCTTCTCAGCCTCTGTTAGACGATCAGAGAAGGACTTCAAATCTGTCTCCTCCGTACTAATAAGGGTCTCCTTGGAGGAAAGAAGGGAGTTCAGGGTCTGAATTTTTTCCTCAGCCAGGGCCAGCTCTCGGAGCTTGTCCGCCAAGATTTTTGTCTTCTCAGCAAGCTCAGTGGACATCTCGTCGGTGCATTCTCGCAACCGCATCACCTTATTGCCCACCTGCGAGGAGGTATACAGAGTTAGAAGAATGACAAAACATCAGGAATGGAGTAAAAGAGGGGGACAGGTCTAAACCTCAGTCAGGGCAAGGCCAATATCCCCCGTCAAGGCAGACGGATTCTCCTTGACCGCTACGTTTGTGTAGAAATACGGGGAATAAAGCCGGTTTATCAGGCCGATCCCCACGGCAGAATTGTTCGCCGTCCTAGTGTACATGTCCACCCCAGTAATGGCAGGCACGTCGGACAGTCTCTTTCGAACGGCCAGTGTCTCCTCGCGGGTGTTCAAGGAGGCCACTGGGTAGGACAAAGAGCAGAGAGTCCGCCCTTCGAGGGGAGCAGTAGTGGAAGAAATGGAAGCAGAAGCAGTGGAAGCACGAGTTGATGCATCCACAACTTTTTGGGACTTGGAGGACCTCTCCTTGTGCCCCATGATCTCCCTCCATCTCAGTCCTCTTCCTGGACTCTTGGTTATGGCCAGATGAAATGGTGCGGCCAGGAGAGGTGGAGCTCCAAATGGCGTGAGCGGGGGGAGGACCCTTGGGGGGTGGGGGCAGATTCCCAGTGGTAGGAATAACTTTGGGGCCGGCCAGAGTGGCACCGGTTTTCCTGTTAGCCGCGGGCAGAGTGGCATCCTTGCCCACCACCCCGGCTAGAGACGTTTGCCTCTTCGCGGCAGCATTTATCTGGGCCTTCATATTCTTGGCCTTCATCTGAGCGGAACTTAGTGGGGCCATCATAAATTGTATTCTTCGGGATCTACTCTGAAAGAAAAGAGAAAGGGTTAAATACAGTTCGAAAAAATTAAAGGCAAGAGAAATTTGCAACAGTTTCATAAGGAGTCAGAGACTAATTAGTTCTGGAGGCTCCCATTCAGCGCCTAGCATGCAGGTCTTACAGTCGGCCTCAAACTCGTAAAACTCGTGCACCCTCCAATCAGGGTCACGAGGCTGGGCCTCTACCTCTACTCTAGGGGCATATGGGGCGCCCTCCCTTCGAGGAGCCACCCCTGAGTAGACGAGCAGGGGCTCAAACTCCACAATGGCGCCCACGTCATATATAGGCTCCACCCCATCAGATATTTACTTGGCCAGATTGGACTCCACGGCTACGCGAAGAGCCTCGGACATAGAGGGGTCAGGGTAGTTCTTGACAGACCTCTTCATCGGAACATGATTTGAAGGTTTGGGGAAGGGCCAGCCGAACCTAGACTTTATGACCAATATATCCTTCTGATTCCATTGATCAAATTTATTGGAGGGAGGAGAGAAGGTCCGGGCAGAGTAATTCCTAGCCTTCAGACTCAGATTACCATTGCTGATTTGGTTCTGATAATAGGCATAAAGCCCAGAAAGGGTGGGTTCGTAGCCCAAAACCCTGCAAACTGTTATAAAGGAAACAAGAGCCCTGATGGCATTGGGAGTCAGGTGCATTGGCAGGCAGCTATTGAACTCCAGGAAGAAGTAGAAGAAAGGATCTAGGGGAAGTCTTAGACCATTTTCAAATTGAGCCCCATAAAAAACGCAGGCCCTATTGTCCTCGCGGACATCTGCTACTGTTTTTGGCCGCAGCTTGTCCTTCCCCTTTATCTGTACATGACCGAGGAGGCGAACACGAAATTGCTTGGGGTCAACATTATAAGTCTCATATATCTCCTCCTCCCAGTCAATGGTGGTTGCCTCTCTGGTGTTTCTCCTGCGGCCTCGGTCAGGGTTTGCCTCAGCAGCTGGCCGCTTGCCTTTATTCCGGGCAGGGGCCACCTCCTCATCAGAATCTTTCTCAAAGGCATCAACAATCCTTGTTGCCCTCTGGGAGGTGCCCACGCCCATGCGGGCTCCCGCCTCGCGGTCATCATCTTCGGTCTCCGAGCTCGCCGAGCCAAAGAGACCGGTGGATGATCCCCTGGAGTGGGCCACCTCGGGTTCACCATCCCCGCCTCCGGTCACATCAAAGTTCAGTGGGTCCAGCTCCTCACTGCTACTCAGGACCACAGTGGGTATTTCAGGAGCCTCGGTCACAATGTCAGGGAAAACTGTCCTCAGGGGGAGAACATCCAAGGGGTCATTCAGGTCCTCGGTGCCCGGTGCCCGCGCCTCATTGGTGTTATTAGGATCCATCAGTTCACACTTCTCCCAGTCAATTATCTCGTCGGGGACGCGAATCGCTCTCCTCACTAGTTCTACGGCGTTCAAAGCCGAATCTCTCTCGCGGGAAAACCTGCACAAAACCCCCATAACAAAATTTCTTAACCTATTCGTATCCCCCAACACCAGTACATCACGGTTCAACATATACTTTCTCTTGGCCTCCCACAACCGAGGTGGGACAAACGTCCCCCATTGAGATTTCTCACAAAAATATAAAAAACAAGACAGGGACAGCCTTAGCCACCCCAGGGCTACCTTCCTAAAAATTCCCCTTGTCCCTTTACAAACGACAAATGTATCCGGGGTGGTTCCATCCCCTAGTTCTTTGGGACGACGGGGGCCAAACTCACGGGTTGTCATTGAGCCCAGAGAAAGAAATAGAAAGAGATGAAGAAGAAACACCAAATATCACTTACGAAGGTAAAACTTGAAGATTGGATTCGAAAGATGTATACTCAAAAGCGCAGCAAATTCTCTCTCTCTAGGCAGTCGAAGGTTTGGAAACGGTAAAAGGGTTTGAGGAAGAAGGGTTTGGTATTTATAAGGCCTACCAATACGGGTTAAACCTGTTTGACCCGTATTAATTAGCCCACAAACCGCTTCTCGAACCGCGAACCGTCTCCAAACATTTGAAATTTTGAAAATTCCGCCGGTTAGCATTTATTACCCCTCCTATATGGATGACACGTACCCTCTGTATGTACCACGCCCCGTCTTTTCATATGCCAAGGGGCCCACTTGCTAACCGGGAGGCAGAGCATGCAAGGGGCCACGTGTCTCCCGTCTGTGCCTCCCGAACGTGCCCATAAGCACATGAGGCAAAGCAAAAACTAACGAAAAATGTCAACACTGGTGCTCGCCAAAGTAGCGGTCTGATCCAACCGAGCTTAACTAGTAGCTCCTCGCTCAGACCATAAATAATCACACTTGTAGCTAGGGGTCATTGATGAGCCCGGACCTGCTGGGCCGGGCCCACTTGGTCTGATCTAAGGAACCGGTGACGTGGCATTTTCTAGACCGTTGAGGGGAAGACCGCGGACAGATAGGCCTTTGAGGTCAAGACCGCGTCCCTCCCCGCATCCTCCTTCTCAAAGACCGGAGGGATCCTGACCGCTGGATTGGTGCCCGCAGGAGGTATGACCGCTCCATCCGTACCCGCGTCAAACACCTTTGACCACGCCCAAGATGTTGACCGCGGGCTCATACCTGCCTCCCGGTTATCTCATCTGCCTCCCGGTTAGTGTCAATCCTTACTTAGCAAGTAAGCTTACTGGCTCTGACATGCAAGTTGTCGGCTCCCCCATCACGCATTCAATGCGGCTCAGACAGGCGCCTACTATATCATTTAATGCGCCAAGCCATATACACGACTCATGTCCCTTTCAGCCATGTCCCCTCTACAGTCAATGTTCCCTCCCTGACAGGGCCAATCAGCTGCGGACACGTGTAGGCGGTCAAATACCAAAGTGTCCTCTAGGGCTGATCTCATTGCTTACATCAACAAGCACCTCTCCATTGCCTATAAATAGAAGACATTTGTCCCCTTGAAGCAAAGTAAGTTCCAAATATATTGAGTAAGCCATATTACTCTAAACCCTAAACACACACACACTCCAAGACATTCAAACGTCTTATATATCTCAGCATTCTTACTCTCACACTCGAGGGCCTAAGTTGGAGTAACATCCAACTTTGACCTTAACGGTGCTTATTTGTGTTGTATTCTAGGTACATCAAACCATCAAAAATATCCTGCCAGATATCCTTGAACCGCTCCTGACCCTGAAAAGCTTGACGTCATCATAAAAGATAAAGATTCAAGTTATCCAAAAATAGTTATTCGTGCGATCCAAAATAAATGTCTATTTTGTTCATAATTGAGCAAGAAGAATGGACATTTATTTTGTAATGAACATAGTAATATCTTTTCTACATGAAAAACTGCAACAGTAACCCTAAGGAACTCAATAGAGCCATCAATTCGGAAATACGGGATGGATCGGGACGAAACTATAAAATCTCGCAGTTTTACGGAATGGGACGGGACGTCCCAAATTATTCGCGGGACGGAAAATCCTCGTCCTGTCCCATCCCACCTCGAGACACGGGACAATTCGGGACAAGAATACGCTAATATTATAAAACTAAAATCTAACTGAGATGATGTCAAAACATTAAATTGAAAATATAAGATTAAGTTTTTGCAATACAACAAGATAAACAAAAAAAAACTAAGTGCTAAAATACCTTTGAGGTTAAAATTAAAATTATAAAAATGTGGGAAGTCCCGTCCCGTTTCGATTTGTCCCGCGTCCCAAACGGAATATCCCAAATAGACCCACTTTTATACGGGATTAGAATATATTATCCCGTCATGTCCCATTTGTAGGGCGGGATGTGAAGTCTTGACGGGACGATCCCAAATTGACGACTCTAGAACTCATAGCCCTTTATATTTGTAATCCCAAGGGTCATATGCTTGAAAAATTGGTATAAAAGAGTCAATTTTCAGTCCAACAAAGCAATTATGAAGGCAAACCAAAGCCTGGGCCTACCCTTTTGTTCGGCCCATTTGAACAACAATAGCACTTACCTTGTAAGCCAATTGGGCTGTATGTGTATAAAAAGTTGTGTTTGGACTTTGGAAAACAGTATTTCCCCAGTCCAATAACAATGTATCATTATGCTATTTTAAGTGTTTTTTTTTTTTTTTTAAAGCAAGTGTGTTTTATTAGTAATTCACATTTTCTCAAAAAATTGAATTTTATAATCCTAATATACTAAATTATATGAGACCCACTTGTCTTATTTTGTATGCCTGAAATTTGAATAAATATCATTAGTCCTTGTGGTTTGATTTTATTATTTTCTTCCTTTTTTAAACATTTTTTTTTTAGTGAAATGACCATTTTATTCCTAAATTGCTTAAGTGATTAATCTAGGGCGGGATTTGTGAGTAAAATAGTCATTTTATTTTATTAAAAACAAAAGTTGACAAAAGTGAGATGAAATCAAACATGAAAGGCGAGATTGATTTTTGTTCATAAAATATGGGGGCGACATTGATATTTGTCCATAAATAAGGGGTAGGCAATGAAATTAACCCGGGAAAGGAATAAAAAGGTGGACGCCGGCCGGTGAACAACAATAGGCTGGGTTAGATATACTCCGATTTGCATTTGCCGGTACTTTATTTTTTCCCAGGTATTTCATAAATTATTGATAAATGTTTATCAATTATGATGCAGTATGAACTGCAGCAAACTGATATAATTCAATATTTTTATTAATCAAAACAAGGCTCCCTTTCCACTTAATACATCAAGCATATTTATAGGATAGAATTGTAAACTAAAAGGGCTTATTAATGAATCTTAGACTGACTTTCAAATACTTAGACTGACTTTCACTTTGACTTCTAAGATAAAGGGAATGAATCCGATTAAGATACTTATCACTTTTTAAATGGAGAATACTTATCACAAAAAATGCTCCAGATCAGAATATTATTGCATCATTCTCCCCTGGTTGAGAAGAATTCGTCCTCGAGTTCTCCATTTTCGCTTCTTGAATCTCGGTAATCGGGCCGTCCACCATTTCCATATCATAACAAGAACAGGGCCATAACTAAGGAAATCACATAGGCCGTTAAAGAAAGGCCTTTCGCTGAGATCATGATAATGCTTCTGGGCAAACTCCTTCGAGGGAAGCACTAGTTTGATAGCAACAAGTTTATATCCTTTGCGCTCAAAACGTAATACTATTTCTGATATCAGTCCTCTCTGCACACCATCAGGTTTGATAGTGAAAGATTATCTTCCTTGCTTTTTCATTCATCTGAAGTCAGTATATATACAACCTTTGAGCTTATCACACGGCTCAATCCTTAGCACTAATCTAGGAACTAAACTTGGTATAAGATTACTTACAAACTAACTGATACACTTTAACTAAGGAAGGGATATATATGCAATATAAATATATACACCAAATATTATCTAATATCAGAATGATATTATCTAATATTCTAACACTCCCCTTCAGTTGAAACGGGAGGAAGTCGGACGTTGAGACTGGAACGGAAATCTTCGAATAAAATAATAGGAAGACCTTTGGTGAAAATGTCCGCTATTTGATGACGGGACGGAATGTGTAGAACACGGACATCACCTCGCGAAACACGTTCACGCACGAAGTGTATATCCATCTCCACATGTTTGGTGCGTTGGTGTTGAACTGGGTTACCCGACAAATAAATTGCACTAATATTGTCACAGTAGACCAAGGTGGCTTTGGAGACTGGACAATGAAGTTCGAGTAACAAATTTCGAAGCCAACAGGATTCTGAAACTACATTTGCTACTCCCCGGTATTCTGCCTCGGCACTTGAACGGGAGAGAGTAGCTTGGCGTTTGGCGGACCAAGAAATTAAGTTGTCCCCAAGGAATACGCAATAGCCGGAGGTTGACCTACGGGTATCAGGACATCCCCCCCAGTCAGCATCAGTGAACGACCATAGAGAATCAAAGACGGACGGACTTAAGTGCAGTCCGTGTGTGAGAGTACCTCGAACATAGCGTAGAATCCGCTTAAGGGCTGCCATGTGCTCATCTCTCGGACTATGCATGAACAGGCACACTTGTTGCACTGCGTAAGTGATATCTGGCCTAGTGAAAGTGAGGTATTGGAGAGCCCCCAAAGGCTTCGGTGCATGTGGTCACATTTTCGAAGGGTTTGCTAACATGGGCACTGGGTTTAGGCTTTGTATCAACAGGCGTTTGGGAAGATTTGCAAGTGTCCATCCCAGCCCTTTGAAGGATTTCTTTAGCATATTTTTGTTGGGATAAAAACAGGCCACCTTGATGATGTTGGACAGCAATTCCCAAGAAGTAATGTAACGGACCAAGGTCTTTCATGGCGAACTCCGAACCAAGCAGCGAGATAATAGAAGTCCGAAGAGAGTCAGACGATGTTGTTAAAATAATGTCGTCGACATATAATAACAAATAAGCAGTGTCCGCCCCCTTCGTAAATAAATAATGAATTATCTGATTTGCTGTGAGTGAAGCCATGAGACGAGACGAAATCAGCAAAACGTTTATACCAAGCACGCGGTGCTTGCTTCAATCCGTAGAGAGATTTCTTTAACAAGCACACATGATCTGGATAAGAACGGCTCCGAAATCCCAATGGTTGATGCATGTAAACGGTTTCGGAAAGCTCCCCATGAAGAAACGCGTTTTTCACATCAAGTTGGTGCATTGACCATTTTTTAGAGATAGCCAAACTTAATACCGTACGGATAGTGGCCGGTTTGACCACCGGGGAAAAAGTATCGCCACAATCTACCCCCACCTGTTGGGTTTTGCCGTCACAAACTAGGCGTGCCTTGTGCCGCTCAAAAGAGCCATCCGACCTGTGTTTATGAGTGAAAATCCACATGGAGCGAATAACATTAGTCCCAAGTGGACGGGGAACCAACTCCCACGTCCTATTACTAATAAGAGCATCATATTCATCGTTCATTGCCATTTTCCAATTCGGATCATTAAGGGCCGACACGGGATTACGAGGTAGAGGAGACTCACTAGCAGAGGCATGGAGATTAAACAATTGTTTGGGTTTAAAAATGCCATGTTGACTACGTGTGACGGGTCCTTGTGTCGGGACGGAATGAGACAGAGTGGGAAGAGCATCAGAAACAGGAATATGAGGAGTAGGCATGGGAGGTGCGGCTGGAGGGGAAATAACAGGCGCAGGAGCAATGGGTTGGTCCGGCACAGATTGTTCAGTGGGCTGAGGAGCTGGATGAAAACGATGGGCCATTGTGTATGGACTAGGCCCGTCATCCAAAAAGGCGTATGAATGAGGGGACGGTGTATGAAGGGAGGCAAAAGGGAATTGTTGTTCATCGAATAAGACATGTCGATTAACAATGATTTTCCGGGAAGACAAATCATAACACTTAAAGCCCCGATGATTCGAAGGGTATCCCAAAAACACACACGGGGTGGACCGAGCTTGCAATTTATTTATAGTAGTGGACGGGAAAAGAGGGTAACAGAGACACCCGAACACTTTAAGGTGGGAATATGAGGGATCTTTCTGGTAGAGGATCTTTAGTGGGGATTGATAGGCAAGGAGTTTGCTTGGTAAAATATTGAGGAGATATGTGGCCATTTGGAGTGCATGATGCCAAAAGGAAGGGGGCAACGAAGCATGGGCCATGAGAGTCCGAACAATATTGTTAATGGATCGAATTTTACGTTCTGCTTTGCCATTTTGAGAGGAAGTATGTGGGCAAGAGAGGCGGAAGGCGAGTCCATTAGAAGTACAAAACCCCGAAAATTTCCCATTATCAAATTCAGTGCCGTTGTCACATTGGATATTTTTGATATTTCGTTCGAATTGGGTATGTATATATGCTTGAAATTGAAGAAATGTGGAATAAACATCCGATTTCTTAGCTAAAGGAAACGTCCAAAGAAAATTGGAAAAATCATCTAATAGAAGCATATAATAACGGTGTCCCGAAGAACTTAAAACGGGTGATGTCCAAAGATCACTATGTAAAATATCAAATGGCAGGAAAGTACATGAATTTGAATCAGAAAAAGGCAACCTAACATGTTTACCCAAAGAACAAGAATGACAAATATTGGATACACGAGATGAACTAGAGTGTATCATATTATTTTTCCTAAGTGTCTCTACCACGGACGTCCCGGGATGTCCCAAACGTTGATGCCATAGAGATGGTGAGATAGCAGCAAAAGCAGAAAGTGGTGTTTTATTGGTGGTGACATGGGTGGTGACAGGATACAGCTCGCCCCGACTTTCACATCTCATGAGACGCGTCCCCGTTAGGATGTCCTTCACAGAAAAACCAAAAGGGTCAAACTCAATGGAAACGGAGTTATCTTTTGTGAATTTTCTGACGGAGATAAGATTTTTAATAAGATGTGGAGCATGAAGAACGTTATTTAAAACGAATGGGGGGTGAGGGGGTGTAAACTTAGTATTACCAACACCGTGAACTGGAATTGAATGGCCACTACCAACAAGTATTTTACGATTAATGCTCGAATTAGAATAGGACGAGAGAATACCTGAATCTGATGTCATATGAGATGTGGCACCCGTGTCCATGTACATAGGTTGAGCAGGTGGGGTGAGACCGAGAGTGTACATAGCTGCCTCTATGTCGGTTGAAGATGGACTGGTGGTAGCAGTATGGGCCTGTGCAGGTCGTGACCCAAGAACCCCAGATTGCTGCTGGGCTGGATTGTAGTGTGGTCTGGCCCAAGGGCGGGGGCATCGGGTATGGGCAAGGAGGGTAGCCCACGGCCAAGACCGGCCTGGTCCCCATTGTGGTTGATTTAGGAACCCATTTGTTGTGGCCAAGGTTGAGACATGCCGGAGTTAGGATTACCACCACCCGTGAGCCAAAATTCTTGGATCCTGGCGCTTGCCGCCACCCTTACCATTGTTCTTGCCTCTGTCAGACGAGGAACCACCACGATTTTTCCCATTCCCACGGTTACCAACTCGTTGGCCACCACTCGAATTTCCAGTTGACGGAGAACGATCTACTACCAATGCCGGAACAGCAGTATCACGAGCAGTCATACCCGAGGCCATTGACGCCTTTTTGTTGAGACCTGCTTCTTCCAATGTGAGCATGGATCTGGCTTTATTAAAACTGGGCAATGGATCATGTTGGCGAAGTAAAGTAGCAACTCCATTGTATGCATCGGTAAGCCCTGCTACCATTTGTAACACCAAACGCTCATTAGACACCGGGGCCCCAACGTTTTTCAGTTGATCAGCGAGCTGTTTGAGATGCTGGCAATAGGCGGAGGAAGTGGGAAAATCTTCCATGAGAGTACGGGAGAAATCCTGTTCTAGTGCCACGGCCCGTGAGTTCTTGTTATCTTGAAAGATCTCACGTAGGCTATTCCAAGCGTCCATAGCTGAACAATCTGGGACCAGAATAGTGTTCAGAAGGTCGGTAGAAATGGTGGAATATATCCAACCAAGAACGGTGGAATCAAGAATTTCCCATAGCTCAATCTCATCATCCGTCTGAGGTATTTTCTCTTTACCTTTAGCCGGAGTGATGATATGATGAATGACAAGATGCGATTTGGAGTGTACCTTGAATAATTCCGCCCAAGTGGCGTACTGTACATTCTCCAATTCGAGGGTCATGGAAATGTGGTTCTTGATGTTGGAAACGGCGAGAGCCGGGTGATAAGAGAAACGGGAAGAAGAGCCAGTCATTTTTTTTGTGAGGAAGACCGGGGGTACAGAGGATAGGGCGCAGCGGAGTTTAGACGAGGTTGAGGAAAGAAAAATACCCAGGGAGCTCTGATACCATGAAAGATTATCTTCCTTGCTTTTTCATTCATCTGAAGTCAGTATATATACAACCTTTGAGCTTATCACATGGCTCAATCCTTAGCACTAATCTAGGAACTAAACTTGGTATAAGATTACTTACAAACTAACTGATACACTTTAACTAAGGAAGGGATATATATGCAATATAAATATATACACCAAATATTATCTAATATCAGAATGATATTATCTAATATTCTAACAGATAGCAATGAATGTGCGCTCTAGCTCTGCAGCATGGGCCTCTTGCTCCTGAAGCATAAAAGCTGCGGCCGGAAGGGCAAGGGCTTCGGTGTTGAATTCCTTTGTAGTGCAAACTTTTTGGAAACCCATTACATAATCTTCCTTCTCTTTCATAATTAGATATCCATCCTCATCGTACTCATCATAGATCGGAGGTAGTTTTCAATCTACTTTGCATCCTTGAACAGTTAAACTCGAAGTAGAGAATATGTCTTCGAACTTCATTGAAGTACTGTAGATGATTTTTTTATTTTCAACACTAACATCAACAACTCTCTTGTTGCTGTGGCTAGTCCTCGGTCTTCCGTCCAAGTGCAACATATTATTTTGCACCGAGGAATCTCAGCAGGATCTATGGCTCTGATACAAACTGATGCAGTATGAACTGCAGCAAACTGATATAATTCAATATTTTTATTAATCAAAACAAGGCTCCCTTTCCACTCAATACATCAAGCATATTTATAGGATAGAATTGTAAACTAAAAGGGCTTATTAATGAACCTTAGACTGACTTTCAAATACTTAGACTGACTTTCACTTTGACTTCTAAGATAAAGGAAATGAATCCGATTAAGATACTTATCACTTTTTAAATGGAGAATACTTATCACAAAAAATGCTCCAGACCAGAATATTATTGCATCAAATTAGTTAAATAGTTTGAAGATTGCTTGCTGAATTCAACTAAAATGTTATCATCAATTGACTGATATATATCATGCGTTTCCTCCGTCCCAAAATGATATTTTCACTTTTTTCCCCATTTTTTCCATTACTATTAATAGGAATTTTGAGCAATAATTTTAAATTGATTTTATTGTATAAATAAAAATCTAAAACTTGTTATTGATCTACCTTTAACAATAGTATCAGTATCAATGACAATAAGGTTTAGATTTTTATTAAGATAATTAAGGCAATCTAAAATTATTGCTCAAAGTTCATTTATAGTAACGATAAAAAAATTAAAGATCAGTTTTTGGTACGGAGGGAGTATATAACCCTACTAATCCATGCTATTTATGTTACTACTTAGGGTTTGATAGGATTCAAACTGGGGCACTAGATTGACTGCTTCACATTAATTAGGTTCGAATTCTGCAAACACCTCACCATTAGGGCAGTCACAAAATTATGTCTTGAAAGCGCAGAGTTGTAAAATCTATAAATATAAAACAGGGGTAAACAATTAATAAAAATGATTGATTACTTTCAAAAATCCAGTGAGTGTCGTTGCACCCGCTTGCCACAACGTGGGTCCGCCCCTACGCACGAGCTAGACAAAGTAATGTACAACTGACCATGACCATGACTAAAAACATGTATTTCTAGAAATAGACGGTGAAACATTTGTGCGATTTTCAGCATTTTACTTGGTGAATTAAATATTTTGGAGAAATATTATTGACATTTAAATAGTAAATAAGAAAAAAGGAAAGAAAAATGATAGGATCTGGTATGGAGACATTGGTCAAGTTACAGACACAATTATAGACCATGAGAACCTTATTTTCCTTTCCATGATTTCATTTCATATCGGCCTGTGCAATGCTTGCTCAATCATTATTTTTACACAGCAGAAATCATACCGTGTAAACAAGAACAACAAAAAGCAGAGGGGGCCGGTGACCGGTGGTCCAGGACTTATAATGTAAAATGAATCCACAAATAGAGAAAATGCAGCGGAATTATTAAAAACCTTGAATCAAGAACTAATCCTCACACGAAGATTAGATGATTCAAACGATTATTATTAAACCCTCGCAAAAGAATTTAATACAATCGAACAACGAATAAAAGGGATATGAATTACTCCTCGCAAAAGGACATAATCCTAGTAATCAAACGAATAAGATTACTTTGCAAGCCAAGGAATGACTTAGTCTTCTTAGAAAAAGAAGAAAGAACCGTTGAAGAAAATAAATTGTTTATTCTTCAAAATTGACTAATTTTCGGAATACAACTTTAGGCCTATTTTATAGTACCCATAAAACTTGAAAAACAATCCTAAACCTTCTAGAATTACTCCTAACATATATGGTAACTAAATATGACTCAAAAACTAGTAAATCTCCTCAAAATCTACTCTAAAATCACCTCAAATCATCCTATTAAAATAAATGACGAAAATAATAAATAAAATATAAACTAAAACAAATTAAATCCTAAAATACTAATTAAAATACAAATTTAATTAATATATTTGACTTTGTCAAATATTTCTTGAACCGGATTACATCATTCACCCCCACTTGAAAAAGGATTCGCCCCGAATCCTCGTCCGATCTTTGAAACGAGCCCCTCCATCTAGGGCTGTAAACGAGCCGAGCCGAGCCGAGCTTTGAAGTTTCGAGCTCGAGCTCGAATAAAAAATATCGAGCTCGAGCTTTTCTCGAGCTCGAGCTCGAGCCCAGATTGCATGTTCGAGCTCGGCTCGAATCAAGTTTCGAGCTTTTCGCGAGCTGGCTCGCGAGCTTTTCGCGAGCTGCTCGAACTCGAGTTTTAACGAGCCGAGCTCGAGCTTCGACTTATTTTTTGAAAAAAATCTGAAATCAAACGAGCTTTTAACGAGCCGAGCTCGAGCTTCGACTTATTGTTTGAAAAAAATCTGAAATCAAACGAGTTTTTAACGAGCCGAGCTCGAGCTTAAACTTATTTTTTGAAAAATGCAAATAAACGAGCTTTTAACGAGCCGAGCTCGAGCTTCGACTTATATATATATATATATATATACTAAAATTTATTCGAGCTTTTAACGAGCCGAGCCCGAGTCGAGCTCAAACGAGTCGATCTCGAACAGAGCTCGTCGAACATACGAGCCGAACACGAGCCGGCTCGAAAAAAATGACGAGCTTGAAAATCGGTTCGAGCTCGAGCTCGAGTTCACCTCGAGCCCACTCGAACTCGAGCTTTTTTCGAGCCGAGCCCGAGCCGAGCTCGAGCCGGCTCGGTTCGTGTAACAGCCCTACCTCCATCGAAATAAATACTTTGAATAAATCTTCATCTTTAACGTAGAAATAACTTGAATTTTTCCGCCCCAATGAAATAAATATTTGGAATAAATATTATCTCGAAGCACAAACATGGGCACATAAATATCTTCCGGAAATAAAATTATACCATCAATTCCATCCTTTCCATCCTTCTGTTGATCGTCATTCCCGTCCTCCATATGAATCAAATCGTCCTCTAGATCACAAATAATTTCTTCTTCCTCAAGATTTGGAATGGAATCTTCGACCATAGAAATAAAATTATCACTAACCTCTTTTCTTTTGAAATCGCCATTTATAATTTTCGAATCTTGAATCGTGTTGGCTTCATCCATAACCTTTCCCCCCTTGAAATCAAGGTATTCATCTGCTCGATTCCGAATTGCTAGATCAGCCGTGACAACAGCTTCTTCTTCATGGAGATGTTCGTCGCGAAAACCTGCCTGATTACTTGGGTTGACACCACCTTGACCAACTTGCAATCCTCTCAAAATTTCCATCAACTCTCTATGTTGACGCTCTTGTCGCTCTCTCGCCTCTTCTGCATTGCGATTCAAAGCTTCAAGAATTGTGGAAAGAGTGATATCTCCGTTGTTTCCTTCCTCGGCAGCCATCGACTCGTCCAAGAACCCTAGGATCGACCGATTTCTGATACCAACTGATGTAAAGTAAAACGCAGCGGAATTAAAATAAACAAGTTAATCGATTCAATCCTCGCAAAAGGAGTAAAATCGATTAACGAATAAAAAGGGATATGAATTACTCCTCGCAAAAGGACATAATCCTAGTAATCAAACGAATAAGATTACTTTGCAAGCCAAGGAATGACTTAGTCTTTTTAGGAAAAGAAGAAAGAACCCTTGAAGAAAATAAATTGTTTATTCTTCAAAAATTGACTAATTTTCGGAATACAACTTTAGGCCTATTTTATAGTGCCCATAAAACTTGAAAAACAATCCTAAACCTTCTAGAATTACTCCTAACATATATGGTAACTAAATATGACTCAAAAACTAGTAAATCTCCTCAAAATCTACTCTAAAATCACCTCTAATCATCCTATTAAAATAAATGACGAAAATAATAAATAAAATATAAACTAAAACAAATTAAATCCTAAAATACTAATTAAAATACAAATTTAATTAATATATTTGACTTTGTCAAATATTTCTTGAACCGGATTACATCAACTTAGTCCGGTGAAGCTAGGAACCTGGGTATCAAAAAAAAAAAAAAAAATAGAACAGCAAAGAGCATGAAACAAAATAAGAAATAAACTTTTGATTATTTAATGTTTCTAATTACAATATGTAATAAGTAACAAAGTATTCAGGGAAGCTCTATAGTTTCCAGAATACAGTCTGTACATGGAGTTATACATTAACAAATCCAAAAGCAAGCATAACTCTATAATTCCCAGAAAAAAAAACAAACAAAAAAAAAAGGAGAAAAACACTGAACATTAGAAAACCAAATTCTTTTGAAGACAAATTTAGGTGTTAATTAAAATGCCAGGATCTTAAATACCATCGATTGGTGATCATGTTTGCTGTCATCGTCTTGAGCTCTTACTCCTTGACAATGTATCTTTAATCCCACCAACAACCCATGTTTCCTTTGCAATATCCGAAGAAAATTTGTAAAAATCATCACTTTCATACCTCATCAGTTCTTCCAAGCTTTCTCTTTTCTTTTTCTTTTCCTTTTCCTCCTCCTCCTGCTTCTCTGAATTATCTTTCCTCTGTATTTCTTCCTCTAATCTCCTCTTCTCGATTTCCCGCTCATTTTCATGTTCTTCTTCTTCTTCTTCTTCTTCTTCATCATCATCTTCTTCTTTCTCCTCTTGCCAACTTTTCGCAGGAGCAGAACGGCACCTCATGAGCAGTAACGCATTCGGTGGTGGCCCACATGGAGGATCATCAATGATAACGGAGCTGTGTGTATCTTTATCTTTTGCAATCCCGGGATGTTGATTTTCTTGTAAGACCATAAACCATTTGGAGAAAACTGCTTTTGATGAACCCTCTTGATCATCCAATTCATGTTGGGTCTGTTGATGATGATGATGATCATCCTCCTCGTCTTCTTCCTCATCATCTTCGTCATCATCTGAAGTGACATTTGCATGTGGAATAGATCCAAAGCATCGGAAATCGAACTTGACACTCCGTAAACATGTTAAGAATTGCATGACTTCCTTCTTGAAACCCAATGCTTCAACCCAAGTTGCCTTCTTTTTCTGTTTGTTGTTGTGAAGCTTTTCAATTTCTTCCATAACCGATTGCCAACTCTTACACGGGTTGGCCCTGGGCCTGACCCTTATCTGCCCGGCACAAGTAACCTTGGGAGACGTCGGTTCAGAGTAATCAGAGCCCATTTGCTTGGTTTTAGACAACATATATGGGCTGCCATGACTACCACCACCGATAGAACCACCACGTCTAATGCTAGATTTCCTCAAGTGGTGTTGGTGGTAGTGGTGAGAATTCTTATTGGGGCCCAAACCCCGTGCCGGGCTGCATATAGCCTTGGGCATGAGTGTAAGATGAGCCCTTGTAGGAAAACATACCAACAGATCAGTAGGAGCTCCTTTGCCTTCTCTTCTTTTCATCTCACTCACTGTGTTTTTTTTCTGTGTGTTTTAATTCAGATGTTGTGGTTGTGGCAGGTGAAGAAGATCAGAGAAGTACTAAGGATGTAGTTGTAAGAGCTTTTTAAAAGAAAGGAAGAGGGCAAATGAGGAAGGTCAGCATCCCGACTCCACATCAGTTGGCACATTAAAAGAGAGTTCGCGCCAGCTGAATGGATGGACGAGATGGACGAGCCGAGCAAAATGTCTAAAATACCTTTAAATAATTCCGGAATGTGGATCTTCAAGATTGAAATAAACGGACTAAATATAGAATGCGCTTCGAACTCGGACTACAGTCCGACTGCACTGGCCCCAGATTCGAAAGGCGAGTGACAGCTTTTTTCACTTTGCCTTGATTACTATCTGCTTTTGGTCATGATATTCAAACACTTGTTTTAGGTGTGTTTGAGGGGTCAATGAAGAACTAACTAGGAAGCTTGGCCGTTACTTTATTTGCAAGGCTTGTAGAGCCAAACACATTAAATAAGGAAAAGATACAAGTACAGAAAAAAAGTATAAAAGTTGACACCCACGAGCCCTGTTTCATCATCCAATCATACCCTCAACTTGCCACCCCCATTTTGCAATGCCATTCGTTACTCTATATGCAATTCTAAAATTTGTTATTAATTTACCATATGAATATTATCAATAACAATTTTTAGAAATGTATAGGGATAATTAAGAGTTCATAAAACTATGGTCAAAGTTTGATTGAGTTGATCAAAAAAATCGAACTGAGACAAACTTTTCGGGAAGCAGGCGGAGGGAGTATGACATGATAAACTCACTAAATGTGCCTTTCTAACACCCTGGAGTTTATTTCACGGATTAGAACAAGAAAAAAAGGAAAAGAAACATGCATGATTCCTAAGAAAGGTGTTAGGTGTTTAGGTAATTTACTAAAATAGACATTAATATGTAGATAACGAGTCTAGTTGCGCTTCATCAAAAATAAAAATAAAAATAAAAATAAAAATAAATAAATACTCACTCCGTCCCATTTTAAGCTTCACCTTTTGCCGAAACAGGTGTCCCGTTAAAAGTTTCACCTTTCCTAAAATGGACATTTTATATTATTATTCCACCCACTAATTCTCTCTCCTGCTTTACTTTTATACTCACAACACCAATCAACTCATTATTTCCTACCCCACTTTCTCTCTCCAACCTCATTTTTCATACTCACAACATTTTTTTCACTAACTTTTTCCTTAATTTTTGTGCCACCTTCAAAATGGTGAAGGTTTAAATGGGACGGAGGGAGTATATAAAACAAAAGAAAAAGGCAGAAGAAAAAATGGACTTGTTAAAGTGGGGTGGGGGGAAGGAATTATGAAGGGAGGAGTAATGCAATTGAGTGGAGATTGGCCATACCCACTTCTCTTGCTTTGGGGATTAGACTTCTCTATTACTACTTTTACTTTGGAACCTTTCACATGTAGAGAGGCTCTTTAGTGTGTTACATCTATATATATATGCCTTTGGTCCCCCTCATCAACTATTTATTTATATGTCTAACTTTCTAAATCTTTCTTTCTCCTAAAACAAATATCCATTTAATTTTTCATGCTTTAATCCCACTACCGCGGTAGGGTGGGGGAATGAACGGCCGGAGTTGAGACATTTGAGACGTTTCGGAATGTTGTGTAATATGACCGCACTGCCCCTATTGTCTCTAGGTAAAAAGTAAAAGATGAAAGTTAAAAAGGTGGTTGATGAAGATGAACAATGAAGCGGGAAAACAGGTTGGATGTCTAAGAAAAGGCAAACAGTTGAGACCTGGTTACATACCCAAGCCAAGCCAAGGTGGTTCAAAACCTAAAAATAATCTTATCCCAACAGCCTGTAAAGTTCATGTCATAGAAATTAGATGAAGACTAAATATTATTTTTTTGTTTTTATCACTGTAGCCAATGCCCTTGACAATACAATCCCCTTAACAATACAATGCCCTTCTTAGGGTTGGATGCTTTTGTTTTGTTGCTACTGAGCTTTCAGGGATGTCGACTATGGTCTATGGGGGCCATGAAAGAAAAGGCATTCGAGCAAGAATTATAGTTCAGGTGAGGTGCAGAGAATGTAAGCGTAAAGTGTGCTTATTTTTGCAGTGCATGTCCTTCGTCACTCCATTATTAGCAGTCTCAAAACACAAGACACTAGGGTGCAGTCGTCAGTCAGTCTGCCGAATAGAACACCAAATAAAAATATAATTCATCTACTATTATACTCCCTCCCTCCCTAAAAGATTGTCATGTTGTACATTTTGCAATTATTAAGGAAGAGCTTCACCTTCTTGTACCTTAGTAGATTTGCACTAACATTCATGCCTAAGTTTAGAAATGAGACATACTTTTTGGGACAAATCAAAATGGCAAATGGGACAATCTTTCAGGGGCGGAGGGAGTAATATGTTACTCGTTATTATAATATGTTACTCTAATTACTATAAGATGTAGCTAACGTGTTACACTCTTTCAGTCCTATAATAAATGTTGTATTTGGTCAATTAAGTTGAAATTTGACCAAAAAATTATGAAAATTTGATTATCTTTGTTGGGAGTTGGGAGGGGGGATTAATTTAGGCTGTAAGATTGATTTGGGAGGATCAATCCTGACCTATTTTTATCCCAGCGGTTACAAATGATTAAACCCGATATGTATTGTATTGCATATTTTTATGTCCAAAATATTAAGAATATGGTCAATGGGGCCATGAAAGGAAAGGCATTCGAGCCAGAATTAGAGTTCAGGTGCAGAGAATGTAAGCGTAAAGTGTACTTATTTTTGCAGTGAATGTCCTTCGATACTCCGTTATTAGCAGTCTCAAGACTTCAGAAATCAGGTATCAATTCTCTTGGATTTGAGATATATGCAGTCAAATATGGTAGAGAGGAACAAATAAAAATACAATTCATCTACTA
The DNA here is from genome assembly GCA_022495995.1 of Adenophora triphylla var. japonica. Taxonomy (NCBI): domain Eukaryota; kingdom Viridiplantae; phylum Streptophyta; class Magnoliopsida; order Asterales; family Campanulaceae; genus Adenophora; species Adenophora triphylla. Next base: position 38,483 of record JAFEMH010002123.1, on the reverse strand, counting down.
TTATAATATATAACTCATGCTACTATAAGATATAACTAATGTGTTATATTCTTTCTGTCCCATTATAAATATCCAGGGTCGGACCTGTGATAAATGGGGTCCTAGGCTAAATAGTTGCTTGGGGCCCTCATTTTTTTTATCCCCCTTTTTTTTTTTGGCGAAAAGGGCAATATCCCCTATATTTTATTGAAAATTAAAAAGTACAATAAATAAAAGAAAAACCATAAAATAAAGTAAATAAAAAGGTCAATCAAATTGTCTTTTATTAATCCAAGGTTTTTTAGGCTTGAAGTTTTTTGATTTAGCTTTCGATCCAGATTTTTCTCGTTTTCCTTTAACCTTTTGAAAGCCATCTTCTTCATCGTAATAATCGTCAAAATTATCGCAGTCAGCCATTGGAGCACACGGATCAACATGAACTCCTCCAACTATACCCCCATAAACATCATGATGGCGTTCTAAAATATTTATTCTCTACGACCTGCCCCTTATTTTTGGCCTTTCTTTATGTTTTTTCTAAAATTTTAGCATTCTTTTATTAAATGTGTCTCTTTTCATCATTCCTTAGCTTTTAGTGTTAATAAAATGATTGAGATTTTTGACTAGTGAAGATGAATAATTAGGTTGGATTAACATTTTTGATTTGAGATAATTCAAAGTAATTTAAAGAAATATTGTAATAAAATTATAACGATAATCACAAAGTATTCCAATAACTATTATGATAATATTAAGATGATAATTGCAGATAGAGAAAATTGTAAATAATTTAATATTTTAGAAGAGTACTAAAAAATTAGAATACGCAGGCTAATAACAAGAATCAAACATGCCCAATTCCCATTTTGGCTGCCTCCTAAATCACTTGGCCACTTTAGTAAATATGTAAATTTTTGAGGTCCTAATATAAGTAGTAATTTTGGTGGCCCTGGGCAATGGCCTCACTTGCCTTGCACTAGGGTCGGGCCTGTAAATATCGTATTGTGTCAACTATTCATAACTTTAATAAATATGAAAATTTGATTATCTTTATACTATTCTGAAAATGATTATTAATACATTAATAGAAACACTATTCATAACTTTTTAAATTTTCATATAAATAAATAATTTATCATTAAATATTGAGTTGATTTATAAAAACTAGTTTTTTTACTATGGTTAAGGAAATACCATTTTACACTAGCACTTAATAATGCATGCACCGACTCTTTTTCACCGACACTTTTTTTATACTAACACTCGCATTTTTTACCCTACACTGGCACTCTTTTATACTGGCATATAATAATACATGCATTGACACTCTTCACAATGACATTTTTTTAAACTAACACTGAATTTTTTTATAATAACACTGGCACTTAATAATACATGCACCGACACTTTTTACACTGGCATCTTTTACACTAACACTGACACTTTTTTACACTAACGCTGGTACTTTTTTACACTGGCACTTAATAATACATGCACTGAAACTCTTTACACTGGCATTTTGTTACACTAAAACTGACACTTTTTTACCTTAACACCGACAATATTTTAAACGTGCACTGACATTTTTTTAGATGTGTATAGACACTTTTTTACAATGACGTTGCTGACACTTATTTAGATGTGCACTGACACTCTTTTACCATAACACTGATAATTATTTAGACAAATGTCGCACTCTTAATTGCTACTCTTTCACTCAATAATACCAAATCAAAAATCCTTCAACAAACCAAAATCTTGCTTCAAATTATTGTTTTATTTTTGCAGGGAAAAGGCATCTATCCCGGCAGGGTCTTTATCAAACAATTTTCAAGAAAAAAACATGGGCATACCTCCCGGTTATAGCGGCCCTACCTTCCGCTTCAACCCAGGCGAGGTATTTCTTCTCTCTTCAATCCACACACACACATATACTCGTGAATCCCTTATATAATCATTTACAATTCAGTCGATTTGTATGGAATTACAATCGCTTATACAATCACTTACAATTCAGTCGATTTGTATGAAATTACAGTCGAATTGCTTATATAATCATTTACAATCCACACACATTCATACACTCGTGAAATAATTATTTATTCGTAGGACTCAATTGTAATATTCAAATAATCTATCCACTTAATATTTCCTACCCCACTTTCTCTCTCTCTATCTCAGTTTTCATACTCTCAACACTTACTACACTATACACTTTCCTTAATTTTTTGTGAAAAACCAATTTTGTGTCTTTTGTAATAGGAAGTAGGGAGTATGCGAATATAATATTGTGTACAATATCGTAGAATAATATAACATGTGAACTTGGAAGTTTTCTATTTTCATCAGTTGATTTATACTTTAATTAGGATTGTTATGCCCGGGATTTTTATTCTTTAATTAGGATTGTTATGCCCGGGATTTTTTTTTCCAAAATATTTCTTTTTAAAAAAATAAATACCAAAATAACATTGAACAAAACTTATGTACCATAATAGCATCCTTTTGTAGTTTCGGTATTGCCACTACCGGAATTAAGTTTAAAGCCGGAATTGCCACTACCGGCTCTATTTTTTTTTAATTTTTTTAAAACCGATTAATCTTTTTTTAAAAAATAAAAAATGTGAAGCCGGTATTGACAAAATCGGGATTGAATTTAAATCTAAATCCGGGTTTGTCAATACCGGATTAAATTTTTTTTTTTAAACATAAATTGTTATTTGTAAAAATAATAAATGTGGAGCCGGTAGTGGTAATACCGGGAATGAATTTAAATTCAAAGCCGGTACTACCACTACCGGCTTTAAGTTAATTTTTTTTTTGTTTAAACTGATGAGCACGTGGGTGAGAGAAAATGTGAGAAAAAAAGGAAAAGAGAAGTGCTGTGCTTCCAAGGAGAAAGAGAAAGAAGAAGAAATAGATAAGAATGAGAGGTTTTGGAAAGAGAAGGAGAAGGAGAAAGAGAAAAGAAGAAATAGAGAAGAAGAAGGAGAGGAAGAAATATTTTCTTAATTGTAAGTTAACTAGTACTTCCTTACCCGTGCCAATGGCACGATGACAGTACAACATAAATAATGCGTGGTTGGGATCATAACTCCCAAATGCATTTAGTTTAGTATCTAAACTAATCTAAAAAAACATAAAGCCCTAATCAACCCCATTCTCGACTTTCTCTTTCTCTACACAGGACCCCACGTCCTCCCCATGCCCCAATTACATCTGAAAATTCAAATGTTAGATTGAAGTATCAAACTGAAAATGTGAAAGAATCTAAATGTGCACAAATAATAACAAATAGAGTAGCAAACAATCACAAACTACAAAGATATATTGCCTAAGTTTATCCTTAGCATCAACTTGGAAGTAAATGAAAATTCAAATGTTAGATTGAAGTATCAAACTAAAAATGTGAAAGAATCTAAAAGTGAACAAATAACAACAAATGTTCAAATTTATGGTATTTACCATAAGGGATGAACATTGGTTCACCATTTTTGAAGTTGCAAAGATAGATTTCTCCATAAACCGTTCCTACATCACTTTCCAATTCCACATACATATCAATCTTGGACTTTAACATAACTCAAGTATGATTGAAACAGAATTATGCCAGAAACAAAGTACTATAAGCAATCACAAAATTACATCAAAAGTCCCTATCATCACCATTACCTTTCTACGATACTTTCTCCACTTCGCTCCTGTTACAAAATAACAAATCCATGCAAGTAAATGAATCATCCCATATATCTTCATACGTCAACTGTGGTGGAGTCATTTTATGAATCAGTTGGAGCTTTAGTATCTTGCAAATCTTCTGTCGAACGCGGAAAAACCTTTTTAAAAGTTAAAACATGCATTAGATCAATATACACACATATATATAGTTATATATAAATGTGTCATGTTATCGATATTAGGTTCCGCCATTTAGTTAGTTAGTTATCCATCTCATTATAAATCTCTTAACTTTATTTTTTAGTTAATTTAATTGAAATTTAACAAAAAAGTTACTAAAATACATTTATTCATAAAATTTTAAATATTTTTAATACAACAATATATTAAATTTTATAAAAATTATTTAATATGAAACAGCTGAAGTATACTGATATCACGAAAAATAGAGAGAGATTGTGATTGATAAATTCAGGGATAGTTTTAGAAATCGGTTAATGAGAGTCGTTGGATTAAAGCATTGATAATTAATCTTACGGTTAGAATTGAAGAAGAAAATAAATTATCAAATTACAACCCTTGGATCGTAGCGGTTATGGATCGATACCAATCGTTCTTTGTGTAATGTCAATAGGTGGTTATGAACTGAGGTTAGAGAGAAAATGAGATAGAAAATAGTAAGACGATAGTCGTTATGAGTATTACAAATGAGTCTCATTAATAAATAAATATTATATACTTTCGTTCATAGAAAATGAGACTTATCAATAAGACGCTCTAGATGACAAAGTGGGTAAGATTATTTGGAATAGAAGTTGCGTTAAATTAAGGTCAAAATATGCATTTTGACTAACGGAAGTTAGTAATGAAACTAACTCTGGGTAATTTTTCATGTGAAATGATCAAATTGTCCCTTAAAAAAAGATGTTCATGATATATGACTTGAAAATATAACATCATATTTTTTTTATTTGCAACAGATTATAAAAACAAATACTCCATCCGTCTCGAAAAATTTAGATCAATTTGACTTTAATAGTCAACTAAATCGAATTTTGACCGTAATTTTATGAAAATTTAGATATTTTTATGCAATTATAAAAATTGTTATTGTTTTACCATTAAAAATACTATCAATAACAATTTTTAGAATTCATGAAAATATCTATAATTTTCTATAAAATTTATTCATATTTTTTTTTATAAAACTATGTCAAAATTTGATTGAGTTGATTATGCGAAATAAAGGAAGTGATCGGATCTACACACTTTTATTTTTAAAAAGTATATTACAAAAGTAACCAAAATCCATGTTAGTTAAATTGTAAATTGAGAGAAAGTCAGACAGTCGGTACACACAACCAGACCACTTGCTTGTTTTCTTTCCATTTACATTTGAATTGAAAATCTTGGTACATGCCAATTTTCAAATAATAGTTATGTATACTATTACTACATTATTATACTCCCGTACCGTCCCACGTGAATGAAAAATTTTAGTCAAATTAATGTAACTTTGATCAATAATTTAAATAAAAAATAGTGACTCTAATAATAATCTAATTTTTTTTATTATAACACAATTAATAATATTTTCAATAATAATTTTTAAATTAATAGTTAAAATTATTGCAATTTGACTAAAAGTCTCGTGATGGAGGAAATATGTATTGAAATAGAAATCGTCAATCTACAGCCGTAGGATCAAACAAATTGAAAAGAAATCCAACGATTGAAAATAAAAAAAAGTTAAAACTGATGTTGGAGGTAAGAATCAATCCTAACCACTCTTTGTCTTTTCTGAAACACAATCCTAGCCACTAATTGTCTGGCGGTTATTCTTGACCTCTATTGTATTATAGATTTTTCTTCTTTCTTTTTCTTTGCTTGTATACATTTTTTTATAATTTATTGTTAAAATTATTATGATTTGTTGTTAAAAACTATTATGAAGAAATAGGGAAGAACAAATAGAGTTTTTATTATAAATATTTAAGGACTGCTTGTATATATTTTTATGATTTATTGTTAAAATTATTATTATTTATGAGTTCAATTGTTGAATATTAAGAAATTAATCATTATAAATAGTATTCGTGTATTTCAATTGATTTTCTTTTTGTTTTTGTTTTTTAGAAATATGACAATAGGATTTGTGTGTTTCAGATGAATCAACAAGAAGTCGGTATGTTTGTTCATCCCAGACCAATAGACCCGTCTGTATTAACTAGACAGTCATCACATCGATCAGAAAATATTTGGAATAGAGAAGAGTTTCCCAAATTTCGATGTAGACATGGTACATAGCTTCCTGAAAAATTGAATTTTAGGATTGAAACGAAACTTAATAATCTAGGTTTTTTTGGGGTATATAAATTAGGTCATATTAAACACGACTGGTGTTTGATTGAGGCTTTCATTGAGAGATGGCGTCCGAAAACGCATACTTTTCATTTACCTGTAGGAGAGATGACAATCACCCTTCAGGATGTTGCTAGCTTATGTGGCCTTCCCGTAGAAGGATATCCTGTGATTGGTACAGAAACCCATATGACACATGGGCAATGGAAAGAATTATGCGTAGACTTACTTAATTTTGAATCATCATCATTATATAATTTCTCACCCTCACCCTCACCCCCTCCCTCTTCCTCTCCCTCTTCCTCTCCCTCTCACTATAGCAGCTTAAAGAACCCATCTGAAAGGTATCCATGTCATTAACATACTCATTTTTTAATGGCTGCTCATGGGTTTCAAACTCCTCAACATTCACATTATCAACTGAATTCATCTTAACATACAATTGTAAACTACTCAACCCACCAAACTGAGCAGAAACATCAAACATGACTTTCATACCCATATTATTGTCGATTACAAATGGAATGTAATTTGCAACCCCGAGAGCGACAAGATGAGGATATCTACAAGTAACTTGCAACTGAACATTAGCTTGATCTATCCCAATTTTCTTAGCTAACTTCCAAATCAACTTCTTGTAACTCCACCGAGTTTTAGCCCTAAGTGCACATTTTGGTCCCCTTTCAAAATGTTCACCTTTAAATCCTCCCCAATAACACATGAAAACAAGTGGAACTCCAGCCATATTTATTCCTTAAAATTGATTTTTTTTTTTATCAAAAACCTAATTTAACAAGAAATCATAATAATTTTAACAATAAATTATAAAAAAATGTATACAAGCAAAGAAAAAAAATTAACTTGCAATTAAGAAGATATTTCTTTCTCTCCTTCTTCTTCTCTATTTCTTCTTTCTCTTTCTCCTTCTCCTTCTCCTTCTCTTTCTCTTTCCAAAACCTCTCATTCTTCTCTATTTTTTCTTCTTTCTCTATTTCTTCTTCTTTCTCTTACTCCTCTTTCCAGCACTTCTCTCTTTCTTTTATTTTCCTTTCTTCACTTTTTCTCTAAACTGTGCCTTTTCACACATCAGATTAGTTTAAAAAAAAAAATTTAACTTAAAAGTCGATAGTGGTAGTACCGGCTTTGAATTTAAATTTATTCCCGGTATTGCCACTACCGGCTCCACACTTATTATTTTTACAAATAACGATTTCTGTTTTAAAAAAAAAAGAGTTTAAATCCGGTATTGACAAACCCGGATTTAGCTTTAAATTCAATCCCGGTTTTGTTAATACCGGCTTCACATTTTTTATTTAAAAAAAAAAAGATTAATCAGTTTAAAAAAAATAGAGAGCCGGTAGTGGCAATTCTGGCTTTAAACTTAATTCCGGTAGTGGCAATACCAAAACTACAAAAGGATGCTATTATTATGGTAAATAAGTTTTGTTCAATATTATTTTGGTATTTATTTTTTTAAAAAGCAATATTTTGAAAAAAAAAAAAAATCATGCCTTGGGGCTAATCAATGTCAGATTCAATATTAAACCCATCAATGATTTCATTTCGACCCACAAATCAAATTAACTAATCCTAGTGACCATTATTATTAATTAATCAACTTTGCTTTAATAGTGGTTATTTTAATCCCATCCATCAGTTAAGTACATGTACTTTCCGATCAGAAAATTTTGGGGGAACTCTGTTTCCCCCAAACATATAAAAAGTCTTGTTTTTAAAAAATTCAAGGCAAAAACTCAGTATTTTAAGACATAAACTCGATGTTTTAAGACAAAAACTCGATGTTTTAAGACATAAACTCGATGTTTTAGTTGCTAACCTTAACTCGGTGTTTTAACGCCTAAACTCGATGTTTTAACTTCTAGGTATTTTAACGCCTAAACTCAGTGTTTTAAGCTCGAAACTCAATGTTTTACGCTCGAAACTCAAAATTACAAAGTGGACTTTTTATAACTTATGGAGAAACAAGTTTCCCCCAAAATGGACTCCGATCCGATTGTCCATATAGCTAGCCATGACAGAGTTAGGATTATCAACAAACGGCATGGAGTTAAGTATAACTTGCGCAAAAATAAAATAAAAATTATGTGATGCATTTTTAAAATATAAACGCCACAAAATATTTGTTTTTTCTTTTCATAAAAAAATTCACATTTTTCAAATTTGTGATTTTGAAAAATGACATTTTTCAAACCTATAAAAAGTTGCGAGACACTGAACGGGAACATAAACAAGTGAATTAAGGCAAACGGGCAACCCTACTCTGAAGTGAAGTAAGATATCGAGAAAGAGTTCACCTAGTGAAACTAAAATGTTACTAATTGTAGCTATGGGGACTTGAAATTTGAAGTTTCCGTAAATAGATCTCAATAATTCATACTTCTTATCTCTTGATCCAAAGCTTTATTGTGTGTTCATGCCTAATAAAATTATACTTGCCTTGATGCATATTTCGAGTTTGAATAATACTAGTCGCATAAAATAGTCCCAAAAATTTGTTCACAAAATCTTATGTGTAATAATTTTATTGGTGTTTTTAATTAAAGTGTAGCGGATCCACTATCGATTCAACCAATAAAATACGGTCAACTTATTTTGTGAGTATGATTTTAATACTTTCTTTTGTACCCCTAGCATTGTTCATGTATGTCTGTTTCAAAATAATAGACTTCTTTGATTATTCATATAATTTAATAATTTATTTTTATTATCATCACTATTTTTGATGAAATTTAGTTATTATTTTATTACTTTAATTTTCTAGCAATTATTATTATTGGACACTACTCTTCTCTCCCTCTTCTCCCTTGTTGAGCCATTATGAAATTTCAGTTATTTTAATTTATTAACTTGAAAATAAGACTAATATTTGAGAAAATAAAATGATAAATGAGACTATCATTTTTTTTTACGAAAAGAGCATTTTTAAAGTGTACTAGAATATTGTATTTCATAAGGTACAACTCTATAGTCCAACTAAAAGTTAACTCCGTAGTCAAAAATAAAATAAAATAAAATAAAATAAGAATAAGAATAACATTTAAGATGTGACCTTTTTTGGGGTTACACTTTTTTTTTTTTTTTTTGCTACTGTGCTCCTACCTTCGCCGGCTATTCCCGAACCACTACGCCACCGGCCCCACTATCCCCAACAGAGATAAATCGCGAAAATGCCCTGCAGCCTGTGCCAAAAGGCACTTATACTCCCGCCCAAGGAGCCCCTCCTACAATGTTGTTGTGAATATAGCCCTCCACACCCAAAGCGAACCTACAAGAATAATAATCGCACACAAACCAAGCACAAGAAATCAAATAAAACAGAAAAGAACACAAGAAATTGTTAACCCAGTTCACCAATTTGATTGGCTACGTCTGGGGGCACTACCAAGCCAGGATCTTGCACTATGTAATTAGAATTTGTGTTACACCGAATTGGGGCGGAACATTGTTTATATATGACCTAGGGTAAAGTCCAAATCCTAAACAAACAAGGAAACTGGGACCGCAGTAAATCGGGCGGAGCGCGGCCGCTGGAGCCTAGCGCGGTCGCGTACGGTCCATAAGTTCAACGCCTTTTGACAACGCCTCAGCGCGGTCGCCTCCCATGCGGCCGCGGTCGCCCTCAAGAAAATCCTCCGAGCCATAAGTTACTGTCCAAGAGCGCGGTCGCGCACGCCATAAGCGCGGCCGCTCGACCCCGAGAAACACTGGCTACGAAATTCTTCCCCTTGCTTCGATGCCTAGCCCAATTGATCCTCTATCCCAACAATCTCCCACCTAGAGATCAACAACACATATAAACCCCGTATCCGTCTTCAACTCACCCTTGGTGTCCTCCTAGTGCTCACCTCGATCATGGTAGTGCCATCCTCCTCTCTCATTCTTCAAGCCCAATTGAAGCTTTGCACAGCCTTCAATTTCTCAAGGTTCACAACCTTTGTCAACATGTCACCCGGATTTTCCGATCCCAATATCTTCTCAAGCCACAAAGTCTTCTTCTCCAAGAGATGCGCCCGATGTAGTGAAACCTCGCTCAATGTGCTTCGTCCTCGAATGAAACGCCGGATTCTTTGCCAAGTGAATTGCGCTCCGACCGTCACCGTAGAGAATATTACCACTTCGCGTCTTCCCAAGTTCACCCAAGAAGTTCTGAGCCAAACCATCTCTTTACTTGCTTCCGTATCGCCACATATTCTCGCTTCGCAATGATCGAGCCACGATCTTTTGTAACTTAGAAGCCTGTGAGATTGCTTTGTACCACCCAATGTAAACACATAACCCGTAGTGCTTCTCCTCTTATCAAGATCACTTGATGCCAAGTCCGCATCAACATAACCCGCTAACACCACTTCCTTGCTTGAAAAACATAGAGCCTTACCAGCATTCTTCAAATAACGTAGGATCCACTTAACGCTTCCCAATGTTGCTTTCCCGGATTGCCCATGAACCGGCCGACTACTCCCACCGCATGTGCAATGTCCGGCCTTGTACACACCATTGCATACATGAGACTCCCCACAGCCTGAAGCATATGGAGTCCTCTCCATCTTGTCACGCTCTTCCTTGTTCCTAGGCGAGTCCCTCGGATAGCTTGAAATGCAAACCCAATGGCGTCCTGTTGGCTTCGCCTCTTCCATACAAAACCTTGCTAAGACCTTCTCAACATATTCTGATTGTGAAAGAACCAACTTGCCCGACTCCCTATTCCGATCAATCCGCATGCCCAAGATTTTCCTTGCCTCTCCCAAATCCTTCATCTCGAACCGCTCTGACAACTGAGTCTTCAACCTGTTTACCTCTCTACTGCTAGAGCCCGCTATCAACATGTCGTCCACATATAACAAAGCAAGATAATATACCCATTGTCCGTGTTCTTGAAGTAGCAACAATGATCCGCCTCACATCTCGATAAAATCAATGTCGTGCATGAATCCGTCAAATTTCCTGTACCACGCCTAGGAGCTTGTTTAAGGCCATACAAGCTCTTAGTCAATCTCGCAAACTAGCTCCTCGCCACCCTTAGACAAAAACCCTCTCTGCCGTACCATGTAGATCTCTTCCTCCAAGTCCCCATGAAGAAAGGCCGTCTTCACATCCATCTGTTCAAGCAAAGAAGTTGTCCGCCACTACTATCCCGTAACCATTCTCGATAGTGGTCATCTTCACAATCGGAGTGAATACCTCGGTGTAGTCAATACCGTACTTCTGCTGAAACCCTTTAACAACCGCCTTGCCTTGTAACGCTTGCTACCGTCTCGCTTCCTCCTCGATCCCGTAAACCCATTTGTTATGCAAAGTGCCTTCTTCCCCTTAGGTAGTTCGACTAACTCCCAAGTTTTGTTTGCCTTCAATGAGACCATCTCATCATCCATCGCAGCCTTTCCACTTATCACAAAGCACACTACGAATCGCTCCGCATAACATTCCGGTTCCCCATTATCTCGTCAACAACAAATAATAATTCGAAGGAGTATACTGCTGTGTGATCCACGCACCGGGCTGGATCTACGCAATGGAATATCCGGGCTCGAGTACGTGGTTCATCTTTCGCGACCTCCCGACCACGGTCAACATGAACCGTCCCCGCTCCCACCCGAGTTAGGAACCTCCACCTCAACAATATCCGGTTCCGAACTAGTATCATCAGATGCCCCCTTTCTGTCCTTGTACAATACCTGTTCATTGAATACCACATCTCGACTACGAATAATCTTATGGTTTTGATCATCCCAAAATTTATACCCGAAGTCATCCCCGCCATACCCAATAAATGTACACTTAACGTACTTAGCATCTAATTTAGTTCTCTCAACAGAATCAACATGTACATAAGAAACGCAACAAATATGCGAAGAAAGGACAGATTTACCCGCTTGCCACTCCAAGCTTCCTCTCGGGAATTCCATTCCCAATGGAACCGATGGTCCCCGATTGATCAAGAAAGCCGCCAGTGTCAATCGCATATGCCTTAACGTCTTCTAAGTCCACACTTCAATCTCATACTTCTAGCCCGCTCGTTCAATGTTCTCGTTCATCCTTTCGCTACCCCGTTGAGTTGTGGAGTCTTCTTTGGAGTCTTCTCCATACGAATACCATTCGTAGCACAATATTCCCTAAACTCAAGTAAAGCTCATACTCCCCACCATTGTTCGATCTTAAGCACTTAAGCTTAAGTCCCGTTTGATTCTCCACCAAAGCCTTCCACTTCTTGAACACCTCGAAAGCCTCATCTTTCCCCTTCAAGAAATAGACCTGCACCTTCCTTGTAGAATCATCAATGAAAGTCATGTAATATGACGCACCACCTAGAGATGTAACCTGAGATGGCCCCCACAAGTCCGTGTGAACCAATTCCAACTTTGCTTCCCTCAATCCCCTACCTCGTCCTTGAGAAATTATTCCTCCTTGTTTGCCAAACATACAATCTTCGCAGATTCCCACGTTGACCGTGCCTTCAAACCCTAGTAGACCCTTAGTAACAAAGTACCTTCATCCCCGTCTCACTCATGACCCAATCGACAAAGTGCCACAAATCAGATCACCTCGCTACCACCGCAATACTATCCTTGGTGTTGTTCGCCAAATACAAAGTACCCTCCTTATTACCCCGAGCGATCTCACAATCCTCCTTGGTAATAACTCAGCCTCGCACTCGAAAGTCACCTTGTAACCCTCTTCGTCCAACCGCCCAACCGAAAGTAGGTTCTTTTTCAAACCCGAAATGTGTCTCGACTCCCGTTCGCATGTAGAACCTTCCCGTCCGATGCTCCTATCTCGACATCCCCCTTCCCTTGATTTCCAAAGGCTCGCCATCGCCTAGATAGACCTTCCCGAAATCACCTGGAAGTGTAATTATCCATCTCTTCCTTATGCCCGCAAGAGTGGAATGATGCCCCGAATCCAAAGACCCATGATTCTAGTGCACTACTAACACTCGTAACCGCACATCGTCACCTTCGATCGCCACATTCGCCTCGATTGCCCTTACGATTTGGACAATCCCTCTTAAAGTGTCCCAACTCCTTACAATAAGTAGCACCGAACAGATCCCTTCGCAACCTTCGGTTTATCCTTGGTCTCATCGCATTTGCCCTTACCACTCACTCCGTTCTCCCTTGATTCGGTTCTCCCTTGTTTGCTAGTACCCGGCTTCCCCCTACTAGTAGTAGCTAAAGCCGCACCCGAAGTACTTGATGTCCCCAACTTCTTCATGCGATTTTCCTCACCTAAAAGAAAGTCTTTAACATCATCATATTTCAATTTTTTCTTTACCTGTGAAGCGTTGATTGCGATCACCGTTCCGCTCCAACTTGCTTCTGAGAAAGAAGCTAGCAACAAGCATGCATGAACCTCGTCATCGAACTTGATCTCCACCGCTGTCAATGAATCTATGACATCCATAAATTCATCGATGTGCTTAGCCAAGGATCCTCCCTCTTGCATCTTGAGACTACCCATCTTGCGTATCAAATCAACCTTATTTGCAGCAGACGGAGTTTCAAATCTCTCAGTAAGATAATCCAATAGCTCCTTGGTGGTTGTCGCCTTCCTGGTAGTCTTCGCGATCCACTTTGACAAAGTAGATCTAACCACCCCTAAAGCTTTCCGATCCATGAGTTCCCATTCTTCCTGATCTTCATCTTCCGGTTTGACACCCTTCAGAGGCTTGTAGAGATCTTTGTTGTACAAGAGATCCTCAATCTGCATCCTCCAATATCCGTAGTCAGACCCATCGAATTTCTCAACCGCCTGTTTGTCTTTGCCCATTCTTGATTGCTTGAAACAACTCCCTCGATCCTAAACCAAGAGCTTTGATACCAGTTGTTGTGAATATGGCCCTCCACACCCAAGCAAACCTACAAGAATAATAATCGCACACAAACCAAGCACAAGAAATCAAAGAAAACAGAAAAGAACACAAGAAATTGTTAACCCAGTTCACCAATTTGATTGGCTACGTCTGGGGGCACTACCAAGCCAGGATCTTGCACTATGTAATTAGAATTTGTGTTACAACTGAATTGGGGGCGGAACATTGTTTATATATGACCTAGGGTAAAGTCCAAATCCTAAACAAACAAGGAAACTGGGACTGCTGTAAATCGGGCGGAGCGCGGCCGCTCTGGAGCCTAGCGCGGTCGCGCTCTGATCCGATAAGTTCAACGCCTTTTGACAACGCCTCAAGCGCGGTCGCCCTCCCATACAGCGCGGTCGCCCTCAAGAAAATCCTCCGAGCCATAAGTTACTGTCCAAGAGCGCGGTCGCGCACGCCATAAGCGCGGCCGCTCTTGACCCCAGAAACCTGCTACGAAATTCTTCCCCTTGCTTCGATGTCTAGCCCAATTGATCCTCTATCCCAACAATGCGGTAGTTGAACTCCCCACTAGAATAGTGAACATTCCTTTTAAGGTTGTCCAGTAACATTTTTTCATTTTTCGAATTCGTAACCTTATAGTCACCAAAGAAGCAACAAATTCAACTGTATTAGAAATAATATTTTAGCGTGAATATTTAAGGAAAACACATGTTTATTCTAAGGATAAAGAAAAACGTATTTTCAAAATGCACAGTGACATTTTTGTAAATAACTAAAACTTATTTAAAATATTTGTTGATATTTTTGTTAATAACTCACACTATTTTTAAAATGCATGCGTGACAAATTTGTAAATAGTTGAAACTTATCATCAAAAACTTTCACTATTTAATACTATCACTGTCTGACAGTACTAAAAGTATCACTGACACTCTTTCTTATAGGCACTAGCACTTTATCATATACTCCCTCCGTCTCATCCGAAGCGTCACTTTTTACCCAAAAGGGTGTCCCGTTTAAAGCGTCACCCTTTCCTAAAAAGGAAATATTTTATTAATATTCTATTACCCATCCACTATTCCCTCCACTAATTCTCTCTCCTCTACACTCACAACACTTTTTAAATTCACTATTTCCTCCACTAATTCTCTCTCCTATTTTCAAATTACACTCATAACATTTTTTCTTCCCACACTTTTCCTTAATTTGCGTGCCACCCCTAAAATGGCGACGCTTCTACCGGAACGGAGGGAGTAAGTATTGACACTCTTTTAACACTATCATTTTATACAAATTTTAGGAGCACTTTGAGAGTTTGAGGGTCTATAAATGACATATTTTGGTCTTTTTAATTCTTTTACCAAAGGGGATAGCTAGATGATTTTTGTAGCTCTCAGAATTCTCTTCGTTTGATATGTTTTGTGCGTTTCGTGATTCACCACTAGTTAAAAGTTACGCTTGTTTTCACGCACGTACTCAAGAACATAGTCATTTCCAATAATAAAACACATGTACTATCATTCTTTGTAATTCACAATGTATGTACCAATTTAATGCCATTGATGGTGTTATTGAGTGCCGACATATGCACCAGCACTTTTTGTAACTTACACAGGCTATAGAGGTGTCCATTTAGTCAATCAGATCGGCAAATTGGTCGGTTTTTAACTGGTCAACCGGTTTTATCGTAATCGATTTTTCAAGGTTCGGTTTCGGTCGGTGTATTTCAAAAATCGTGAATCGCCGGTTTTATGCTCAGCCGAGTCATGAGGATTGCTCGGTCGAGCAAGACATTTTCCAGTAAGTCTGTTTATCATTTAACGGTCATGCTCGATCGAGTCATATGAGTTGCTCGGTCGAGGGAGTCATTTTCCAGTGTGTAAATTTCCATTTAATGGTCATGCCTCATGCTCGACCAAGTCATATGAGTTGCTCGGCCGAACAGAACGCCAGAAATTAAAAAAATGGGTATGCTCCCATTTTTAATTGTAAGACAGAGGGCTTACAAGTAATCCGATAATTTAGATTATTTCTAAATTATTATTTCTAAATTATTAATTTTCCAGAAATTAAAAAAATGGGTATGCTCCCATTTTTAATTGTAAGACCACTTACAATGGTGGTGTTGAAAAAAAATTTCAACTACTTAAACGCTTGCAATGGCAGTTGAAAAAAAAATTAAACAGTTGAAAACTTTTGATTTGTTGAAAAAATTCAACAAGTGTTGAAAAAAAATTTGGGCCCATTTTGCCACGTGTCCCGCTCCCATTGGGCCGGAATAGGCGCGTGAAGCACACCTTCGGAACGGAAGAGGCGCGTTGATGCGCTAAAAGTTTTGCCTTTTTTTTCTTTTTTCCTAGAGACGCCATGTGTCACTCTCTGATTGGGCACTGAAATTTATTTTTGGTTTAAATCCTCTGAATTTTTCAAAGGCAATTATCTTATATCAAAAAAAAAAAATTTTACACCAAAGTTCATAATTTTTGTTTATCTACAAATAGAGTCTTGTTTCATTTTATTTGGACATAGAAAAAAAACACTATTTTTTCAATATAAATTAATTATATTGAAAAATAAAGAATATAAAATAAAAGTGGTGGGTATAGAATGATGAGTTGGAATGGTGTTGAAAAAATGTGAGTGCTGAAACCATTGTAGAGGTTAAAAATTGAATGGGGTGTTGAATAATTAGGTGGATGAGAGAGAAGCTGATGTGTCGTGTTTTAAAGGGTGTTGAAAAAATGAGGGTGTTGAAACGACTGTAGATGGTCTGTAGATGGTCTAAGTACTAAACCTCATAAGTTTTTTTTTTTCATATTATATTATCATGTTGTATTATTTTGTCATAATACTACATACAATATAATGTATAATATTGTATACTCATATAATACAACATTAATAATAACAAATAGCGTCGGTGACCGTTGACCTGATTTCGGTGATATTTCGATGGCCGGCGACCGACGGTCGAATTATGGCAACCGTTCACCATTGAGAATGTTGTATCATAATTTTTTAATATTTCATATAAAATGCAGTATAATATAACACTTAATAAGAACTATGTGACATTTAATTTAATAAATAACTTGAGGGGAAATATTTATCCCAGAATGAACTAACGGATAAAATTCCATATAATCTCAAGAGAAAAAAAAATGTTCACAAGGGAAGGAGTAATAATTTTAAATAATTTACTTTTAAGAAACACGCATATATATAATCTCGATAAAATAAAATAATACTCTCTTCATCTCATACGAAAACGAAAAGAAACAAATTTTTATTTTTAGTGTTTCATTTAAAAGGGACACTTACAAAATGAAATTTTTTTAATAATTTTTTATTTGTGGGACCTACTTGTAATACTCACAATAAATATCGACTAACTATTCTCAATCTCACTTTCTCTCTGCTACATCACTTTTTATAAGAACAACATTTACTATACTATACACTCTCATTAATTTCCATGCAATACCAATTTTGTACCTTTTCAAACAGGACGAATGGAGTACTAGGTAAAATAATAACCTCAATTAAATAATAAATTTGTTGGTAGCGACTTTGATCAATTAAATGCATAGATAATAAGAAAATGAAATCATTAAGGGCCAAATAAAAATATGAAATAATAATTCCCAAATTTCATATATAAATATATATATATTTATTTATTCTACAATATTATTTAAAAAAAATATGAATCTATAATCACTTGTTTCTCTATATATAAATGATTGAGTTTCTTTATATATGTAAAATGTACACACACAAAATCTCTACAAAATTTATAATATGAATCTCCGAAATGATAAATATTACTTAATTGATAGAGTATGAAAATATGTACAAGGTAGATAGAGTCGGTCGCGTTTCTCCGTCGCGTGTGGAGAAACGGGGCTATGTTTGTCGCGCGACATACTTAGTCAGTTTCTGAATATCCTTTTCAAAGCTTCTGGATATCCAGAAGCTTGAATATGGATATCCAGAAGCTTTGGAAAGGATATCCAGAAACCAAATATTTTTTCTGGATATCCTTTCCAAAGCTTCTGGATATCCAGAAGCTTGAATATGGATATCCAGAAGCTTTGGAAAGGATATCCAGAAAAAATATTTGGTTTCTGGATATCCTTTCCAAAGCTTCTGGATATCCATATTCAAGTTTCTGGATATCCATATTCAAGCTTCTGGATATCCAGAAGCTTTTGAAAAGATATCCAGTTGTTGTGGCTAAGTATGTCGCGCGACAAACTAAGCCCCGTTTCTTCATACGCGACGGAGAAACGCGTTTCTCCCCAGATTTTGTGAGGTACATATGTATACGGAACCGATCACATACGCACTTGTGTGTACGGATTGGAAACAAAAAACATCATTCTACTATTTTCTCTCTCTCTCTCTCTCTCTGATGTTGCCAAGACAAATTGGTTGTACAGGAACTGACTGAAGCTGAAACAAGGGATACTTCGGTTGTTCTCTTTGAATGATCACCTATACACATGCACAAACGCCAACTAAGCCGGGGGTGTCTCCGGCGTAACACTTTCGGCGCGAGAGCAAGTTAACAGGTCACAAATAACAACAATGAATATGGAAACTTTAGAGAGAGAGAATGCAGTGAAGACAGAGAGAAGAACTTACAAATGATATTGTTTGAGTTCCTTTTATACTCCCACGCAACATGTGCAAGACACATGTTTGGACACTTGTTAATCATCAACAAAGGGAGCCAACCACCCCCAAATAGTGGAATTGCACTGTTCAACCTGTCACGTCTATTATCAGTGGCGATTATGGCGGGACCCAGGTATGACAGCCTAAGTTTCACCCAAAGCCACCAATCGCGCAAGTTGTCCAGGTGACAACCAAGGAAAAGGCGACAGTCCTCAGGTCTCCGCCAATCCTAACCTTCTCTCAAGCGAGATTCTCGCCTTTCGGCTCTATTATCTTGAGCCACTAGTAACCCAAGGTGTGCTTCTTGCTTGGCCTTACTCTCGCACGCCGATCTACTTATGTCGCCTCATTACTTTGGGCCTACCATGTTACACACATTAAAAGTATTTGGGCCATCTGACCCATTTTGTCATGTTGGGCCTAATTTACTATTCAGGCCCAGATCCATTTTTCATAATCGTATCACTCTCCCAGTGCAACACTTTTTTTTTTCACAAAACAAAAACTTCCTACGACCCCAATCTCTCCGTTCCGTTCCCATCTTATAGATAAGTTTTCTTCAATCTCTCTAACTCATATATATAAATGATTAAGTTTTTCTATATATATACAAGACACATATAATATACATGATTGAATGATTGAGTTTCTTTATATATTCAAAATAATAAATATTAATTTATCGATAAAGCAAAAAAATATTCATTTATTTATAAAATAATAAACTCTTTTGAGTAGTATTATTTTCGGTTCCAACTTCCAAGATTCTTAGTTTAAAGTGGTTTAACTGTTCGTGCTGTCCAAACAGGGGCCGTGGCATGGCCCTAGTTGTATGGGTTAACCCGTAATACTTGAACTTGACCCACTTTCTACTTAGGTTGTAGCTGGAGATGCAAAAGAGACCCGAGAACTGCAAAAGCCCGTTAAAGGCCATTTGGACCAGCTCACAATCCAAGAGATTACGACCGAGCCGGGCCTGTTTTTTCTACTCGGGTCTCCCACCGAGCCCAGGCCATCAAGTAAGCCTATTGGGCCGCCCGTTTAGCAACTCCATTTGTCGCACACTTCCAGGTTCCCAGGTCCTGTTCTCAGGATTTCAACCAAACTGGTTCCCAATTCTCCAATTTCTTGCTCGACCTTAACCCTAAACCTCATTTTCTGTAAAATGTAAATGGATTTTCATCATGGCATGAATTGAAGTAGCGAAATCCACTGATCCGTCTCTGTTTCCCGTTCTCCAATTTTACTCCTTCTGCAGGGAATTGTACTTTACGGGCAATCTTATAGTCACACCCTCCACCTGTTCGACAAAATGACCCTGAGAAGTTTATGGAGCGTTGTCAAAAGCCACTCATGTTATCTCTACAAACCTCATGCGACTCTCCTCTTCTTTTCTTCTTCTACTCATCGAACCCATATCGTTAGCACATATGATCACTTGATAAATAAGCACCAGTTTTCTCCAGAATCAGCTTCCAAAGTCTCTTCATTTCTGCCTCAACTTCAACACCCAGAAAAGACTGATTCTGTACTAACATTCTTGAATGGGAATGGCTTCTCAAAGACCCAACTCGAGTACGTTGTTCAAAGCCTGCCCAAAATTCTGTGTTTCGAACCTAAAAGCACCATAAAGCCTAAAATCAAGATATTCCAAGACACGGGTTTCTCTCCTACTGAGATTGCCAAAATCATTTCATCTGACCCGCGGATTCTGAAACATAATAGAGACGATACAAATGATCATCTTAAACGATCACTTTTGGTGTTGCATAAAGTTTTGGGTTCCAGTTTAAGTGTTTCTGTTGTCAACAGATATTTTAAGCAGATCCTACATCGTGATTTAGACAAATCTTTGCTGCCAAACGTTGAGTTCTTGCAAAGCTTGGGAATCAGCTCTTCGCAAATCATATCTCTTGTATCTCTTTGTCCAAGGGTCATGGTCATCAAACCTGATACTTTCAAGGAAACTGCCAAGAAAGTAGAAGAAATGGGCATTAGTAGGGAATCCAAGATGTTTATTTACGGTTTACGCACTCTCAGAAGCATGAAAACTGAGAATTGGGAACGTAAATTGGATCTCTTCCGTAGCATAGGGTTATCTGAATGTGATATCATGTCGACTTTCAAAAGGGTGCCTTTTGCATTTGCAGTATCCGAGAGGAAAATCAAAGAAATGGCAGAGATTCTGCTTGGCTCGGGGCTGTACGATATCTCATTTATCGTTGACAACCCACAAATTCTTATTTACAGCATTGAGCGCACAATCAAACCAAGGTTACAAGTTCTTAAGGTTCTGAAAAGAGACAATCTTTTAACTGTTAAGGCTAGCATGTATGCATATATTATGTCCGAGAAGAAATTCATAGCTCATTTTGTGCTCCCTTTTATGGATAGAGCACCAGAATTGTTGGAGATGATCAGTGAAGCAAAACATCGACTTGTGGTTGTGGAGAGATCCGAACCCTCTCAGGTTTAGAATGTTATGAATTTGTCAATTCGAATAGTGGGGAATACATCAATTGTCCTTGTACTTTGTGATGTAGCAGCATAACTTTTGACATGTAAGTACTCATCCGTCTTTAAATGAACATATTTATCTAAATGAATGTCTAATTTTCTAAAGGTTTTGAGTTTTAACTGAAATATTGCATCCCAGTGTACCTGCTTCTTGGCCCCTTTGGTTTCCTTTGTTCTCCATTCAGCAAAGTGAATGGCGGGGACTTGAAAGAAATGAGTATTAGGAATATAATATAATTATATTATATTCAAGTATATATTAGGAAGATAATATATGTACCTCTAACATCAAAATCATTCAAGTCTTTCAATATCAATTCTCTCTCTCCATCTTTGATTGACTTTGTCTCTCTCTATTCTATCATGGTATCAGAGCAATTTGATCCATAGTAGGACCTCTCCGCCAAAACCCTAAAGCCGCCCCTTCCCTCTCACCACCTTGCTTCCGCCACCAAACATCAAAAAACCTACCCTTCTCCTTCAATCAACCCTCGGCTCATACCCCTCTAAAGCCAACACCCTAATCACCTCCTTTTTCCTTTAAACACCCTCGGCTTAAACCCTATTAGCCGAAACCCTAATCTTCTTTACTTCTCCAACAAACCCCCCCCCCCCACAACATGCGGCAAACCCACTGCCTGCCGTCAAACCCCTCCCCCTTCACTTCCTTCAAACCCCCACCGACAAAACCCTAAAAAAAAAAAAAAAAAAACCGCACCCCCTCCCCCTTCACCTCCTTCAAAAACAACCCTCCTGCCTGCCATCTCCCCTCGGCTCAAACCCTTCCTTAGGCCGAAACCCTAATTTTTTTTTCTTCTCTTTTTTTTTTTCCCTCGGCTCAAACCCCCCTCTTAGAGTGAAACCCTATTGCTGCCACTAAATCTCGGCAAACTCTAAAGCCGCCTCACCTCCTTCAAAACCTTGGCAAAAACCCTACTGCCATCAACTAAACCCCATCCTACTCGGAAAAAGCTTACTGTCGAAACCCAAACCACCACATCCGCCATCACCACCAACACCAAAATCCCAAACGGCCCGAAAAAAATAACCTTGCACGCGGTCGTGCAAACCCGGTTGACAAAAAAAAAAAAAAAAAGAAAAAAAGTCCACACGGACTATTCCAAATCTGCACGGGCGTGCAATTACAGGTGCCCGACCGTGCCCCAGCAACCACATCATCCCTACACAGCCGCACCCTCACCCCCTCTCCCTTCATCTCCTTCAAACAACCCTACTGCCAAACCCGCCATCAAAATCAATACCCTTCTACACCAAAACCCCACCCTCGGCTCACACTTCTCCACAGCCGTCCCTACTTCCCCTTCAAACCCCTCGGCATAACCCTACTGTCGAAACCCTAACCACCTCCTTGAAACACCCTCGGCAAATCTCATAGCCGAAACTTTCTTTTTCCCCATCCACCACCAAAACCTCGCCCCAACTCACCTTCGGCAAACACCCACCAGCCAAAAATCTCCTCTCCTTGCATAACTAAAAGTTTGCAAAGCAATGATATTTATGAATTTATGAAAAATGGGTTTAGGTATAGTGACTAAAAGAAAGAAGTAATACTTCATTTGCATTTAATTAATACGGGAAAGAAAAGGGTAATTAGGTTAATTTAAAGACATTAATTATTTTCTTGATTAGTTGATTTGAAACAAACTAATATTCTACATTCATCCATGGTTTGGAGGGAAAATGGGCTTGTTGAAGTGTTCTATGCACTTCAACCTTTATATATATATAGATATAGATATAGATTATTATTATCATCAACTCTGTTTTTTTTTTTTTCATTAATCTGTGTCTTTTAAAAATAGTTTTTTTTGTATATCTTATAAAGTAATATATCGTATTTTCTAACCAATATTATAAAATAGTTTTCTTTAAAAAAATTATCTTATAGTTTTTATTTAAAAAATCCATATAAAATGATTTTTTTAGAAAAATATTTTGAAATAGTTAAGAAAAAATTTATTTATTGTTTTAGCAACAAATAGAAAATTTATAACCCCCAAAAAAATCAACTTAAATTTTCAATGCAAATTAATTATCCCAATATTTGAAAATCCTTTCTTATAATTTTTCTTTACCAGTTTTTTTTTATTTGTGAAAATTCACATAAATAACACTAATTGAAACTAAAACTTATATTACTCTTTAAGAAGATGATTCAATAAGAAACTAAAAAGTAAAATCTCATTTTTTATTTTATTCTTTTCTTGGAGTTTTAATTAACAAATCTACTATATATAATAGCAAAAGTTTTTAAAGCTCCTAAAAAACTCCAAGTGACACAATATCATTGGCCAATCTTTCCCTCATCCACCAATCACAATCATCCATTTGAAATTCAATATGTAAATGATTCTAATTTCAATTTTAATACATCATATCAAATAGTTTTATTTATTCAAAAATAAATTAAAAAAGTATATGTTATTATCCGTCCCTCTTTTTTTTCTATTTTATACTTTCATTTTTTTTAAAAAAATTAACTTTTTATAAAAAAAAATTCCCTACTAAATAACATCTCAAATCTACTATATATAATAGCAAATGTTTTTCAAGCTCCTAGAAAACTCCAAAAGGCACAATATTATTGGCCAATTTTTCCCTCATCCACCAATCACAATCATCCATTTGAAATTCAATATGTAAATGATTCTAATTTCAAATTTGAAATATCATATTAAATAGTTTTATTTATTCAAAAATAAATTAAAAAAATTAAAAAATAAATGCTATTGTCCGTCCCTCTTTTTTTCTATTATATATTTTCATTTCTTTAAAAAATATTAACTTATTTGATATAACTTTTTATAAAAAATTTCCCTACCAAATAACATCTCAAATCTACTATATATAATAGCAAAAGTTTTTCAAGCTCCTAGAAAACTCCAAGTGGCACAATATCATTGGCCAATCTTTCCCTCCTCCACCAATCACAATCATCCATTTGAAATTCAATATGTAAATGGTTCTAATTTCAAATTTAAAATATCATATCAAATAGTTTTATTTATTCAAAAAAAAATTTTTAAAAAAATTATAAAAGTAAATGATATTGTCCGTCCCTCTTTTTTTCTATTATATACTTTCATTTCTTTAAAAAATATTAACTTTTTTGATATAACTTTTTATAAAAAAATTTCCTACTAAATAACATCTCAAATCTACTATATATAAATTCAAAAGTTTTTCAAGCTTCTAGAAAACTCCAAGTGGCACAATATCATTGTCAATCTTTCCCTCATCCACCAATCACAATCATATTGAAATTCAATATGTAAATGATTCTAATTTCAAATTTAAAATTATAGGTCCACTCCGTCAAGATAATACTCCCTCCGTCAATGGAATTTAGTGGCCAATTTTTTCTGTATTCCTGAGTTTATCGTATAAAAAATATTTGTTTGTTTTTTTTTTTAATTGGCTAAAGCAAGTTAGAGAAAGCTTAGGGCAGGATTGTAAAATTATTGTTTGACATTTGAAATTAAAATTTAATCAAATATCTAAAATGATTCGAAATCCACATATTGAAAGGAAAGTGCATAATTTAAGGAAATTATATTTGACTAAATAATTAAGTACCAATTTAAAAATTAGGTTGAAAGAAAAGTGTATCATTAAAAGAAATAGTTTGAATTCCTAAACACCGTCAAGTGCTCTGGAATACCTAATCACATACTGAAGCTAAAGATTGGATGTATCGTCATGTTGTTACGAAATATAGATCAAGTTTCAATTCAGAATTGTGTAACAGTACAATATTGATCGTTACAAATTTAGGTACGCAGATCTATTTTGTTAGTATATAATTATACATTTATACAATTAATTATTTGATTATTTGACATAAAACATATTGTTATTTTAATATATATATATAGGCAAGCACGTTGTCGAGGCAGTAATGTTGTCCGGAAAAAATGTTGGTAAGAAGGTGTTGATACCGAGAATGATTATTTCACCTTCTGATACAACAAAATTCCCGGTTAGGTTTCAACAGAGACAATTCCCACTGACCGTTTCTTTTGCAATGACGATAGATAAAAGTCGCCGGTCGACTCGCTCATGTTAGTCTTTTTCTTTCAAGACCAGTATTTAGTCATGGACAATTAAATGTTGCTTTTTCTAGAGTAACTACAAGGAAAGGATTTAAAATGCTTATATGTAATAGTCATGAACAATCAGATGACACGACTGCAAATATTGTGTACAAAGAAGTTTTTGACAAGTTGTAATATATTACATAAAATGATCTCATTAATTTTTTGAATTGTATTTACATTTAACTTTTACCTCAGTGTTTTATTCCCCGTCGGGGACCGACGGGTTACTCACTAGTAAATTATTAATAATAAACTCAAAAGTTGTGTTAAAAAAGGTGGATAAATAAGATTTCAAGTCCATTTTTAAAAATTAAAAAATACATTATACCTATTAGCTAAAAAAAATAATACTTAGTTTGAAGAAATTAATGACGAAAAGAAAAAACGTTTTATAAAAATAAAAAATAATTTAAGAAAATATAAATATTATAGATTCCTAAATATAATCAATAACTATTTCATTTAAAAGACACTCAACAATTAAGAAAAAAAAAGAAAAAATATATAAATATCATTTTTATGCATAATCAATAGCCATTTAAAAAAAAAAAACTTATAAAGTTAAACATATATGTGTAACTAATTAAGTTTTATTTTTAAACCTAAAAATCTATTTGATTGAAATATAACAAAAAAGTTATATAAAATATAAATCTTTTATAATTTTAAAGCCTAAGAATACTAATATTATACAATTTGTATCCAAGATATAATTTTAAAATTTATATTAATTCAAATATATCATTTTATTAAATGAAAGAATTCCATGTCCAAGATAAATTATCTTTTTTATCCCAAAATATTTTTCTAAATGTATTTTTACCATTATTCTTTTTTCATATTTCATTTTTACTTGCAAAACTAAAAGTTTGCAAAGTAATGATATTTATGAATTTGTGAAAAATGGGTTTAGGTATAGTGACTAAAAGAAAAAAGTAATACTTCATTTGCATTTAATTAATATGGGAAAGAAAAGGGTAATTAGGTTAATTTAAAGACATTAATTAGTTTCTTATTGAATCATCTTCTTAAAGAGTAATATAAATTTTAGTTTCAATTAGTGTTATTTATGTGAACTTTAACAAATTAAAAAATCTGGTAAACAAAAATTATAAGAAAGTATTTTCAAATATTGGGATAATTAATTTGCATTGAAAATTTAAGTTGATATTTTGGGGGTTATAAATTGTCTATTTGTTGCTAAAACAATAAATAACTTATGAAAAAAAAACAGAGTTGTTGATAATATTAATTACTCATAAATGAGATGATTGTTTATATTTAATGATAGTCATGCAAATAACATGTGATAATTATAGTAACTATTTTTACTTAGTTCATGTTATTTATCATAGTTTTTTAGTCGTGCGTTTAACGCACAAGTGTTATACTAGTTCTAAAAAATAAATATAGTATAAATAGGTAGTTTGAAAGAGGGAGATGAAGAAATGGGTTGGGTTTGATGAGGGAGTGTAGTGTTTGGGAAAAAAATTCATTTAACACAGTGTTAGTTATTTTTGGATTTTGATTTTTCTTCTCAAAATTAAAAAAGTTAAATTGGAAAAGAATATTATAATTTTGTTCATGATGAGTTAATGTAAACAAATATGATATTTATTTAAAAAAAATCCTCTTTTTTGAATATAAATCAAATATTTTATAATAAATTTTTTTTACCAAAAATCATTAAAAAAATCCTCCAAAAATAGAGACTACTTTCATTTGATTCGGACACAAAAAGAAAATCCTCTTCTTTAAAGTGCATGTCAATATTCTAAAAAATAAATATAGTATAAATAGGTAGTTTGAAAGAGGGAGAGGAGGAAGTGGGTTGGTGATAGGCTTTATCGCAACACCTACAAATTACTACAAGGACTCCTAATAATGTAGATAATGAAAGTCCAGGATCGATCTCAGGGAACAGTTTTTGTTTGTGTAATAGTCACAGACCAGTTTGGGGGGTTTGATTGATTTGATTGTAATTAAACTAAAGCAAGAAATTAGAGTTGTAGACAATAATTTAAAGAGCACCTTGGATAAATAAAACTATCACTGTTTATCAATCAATATCATTGATTCATTCTTTCTGTTCTTCCCCTAATCACTTGATCACGAGATATAAAATATCTATCTCTTCTTTGTTATTAATTACTAGCGGCGACACGCTCAACCAATAATCCTAATCAATATTAAAAACCTAGCCGACATGATCAAGATTCTAAATATCAATTGATGAAGTTTTAAGAGATTAAGATCAAGGAATTATTCTATTCTTTTTCAAATAGAAAATAAAGCTAATTTTACCCTAATCACAATTCAAGATGGCACATACAAGAGTTATGAAATTGCTACAATGAAAACCCTAGTCTGACACGATAAAAGGGAATTCTAGCAAAAACCAATTAAAAAGATTAAGAAATTGATCAAGTTTCAAAACCCTAAAAATCGATTTAACAATAAGCACGAGTAAAATTATAATTAGGAAGAAAGAGATAGAAAGAATAAAACCTCAATTGATCTTCAAAACAGATCCAGATTTATTATCCAAAGTGGTGGAAATTTAAGCTTCCATGAAATAATCAAAATACCAAGCTTTCTCTCCAAAACTTGTTCCAGCCGTCTCCCTCAATGTTCCAGCCTTCGTCCTCCCATTAATAAAATAAAGCCCAATACTATTTATACTCCCTCTCCAAAAATACCTAGTCTAAATAAAAAGAAAAAGGAAATAAATTAAAAACATAAAAATCCGAAATTCCCGTCGCTTGTTGCACGCTTCAGCGCCTAGGGCACGACTCGTGACGAGATGGACGACTCGTCCCTGTTGCTTCCTCTTCTGATTCCGGCGTCCCTGTTATGGGGAAGAATTGGTTGAGTCGGGGACGACTCGTCCCCTGAACCAAGCTTCCTGAATTTGTCGCTTTCTCTTGACTCTTTGCTCGATTTGTTGGCTTCCATGGAAATTGAAGTAGAGATGATGCACTTGCCTCCTTGACTTGAGAACCAAATTCGATTACAAGGTAAAACTCTCTAAATCTCCCTCGAATTACAATGTTACTCAATAATTTCTCACAATACATAATTCTCTCAATATTACATCAAACCTAACTAAATACATGGAAATTGAACATAATAAACACGGAAAATATAGGAATTAGATAGTATGAAATACGCCACATCAGTTGGGTTTGATGAGGGAGTATAGTGTTTGAGAAAAAAAAATTCGTTTAACACAGTGTTAGTTATTTTTGAATTTTGATTTTTCTTCTCAAAATTAAATAAGTTAAATTGAAAATGAATATTATAATTATGTTCATGATGAGTTAATGTAAACAAATATGATATTTATTTATTATTACTATTGTTCATATACTAATAAATGATATTTATTTATTTATTTACAAAATTAATTATTTGATTGTTACATTGATGAAATGATATTTTTCTGAATTATGACATACATATATAGATTTGAAATTAAATATTTCTACATATATATATAGAGTTTCAATCATTTAAAATAAAAAAATATTTATTTATTTATTTATTTAAGTCACTATTAAATTTATACATAATATATTTCTCTTTTCAAATGATTAAAATAATTATGTATTTATAATTGATTAAGTGGGGAATATATATGAAATATTTTAGGGGTGAAATTAGATTATTCTGTACATATATTAAGAAGATAAAGTTTATTAGGTGATGTTTTTTCTTATAATTGATTGTAATAATCTTTGTTGTAAGTTAAAAGATAGACCTACTATTATTGTTTGAGTTGAGCTTTCGACGTTTGTGGAGTGCCGTCTATTATGTTATTGTGAATGCAAATGATTTGTCGTTTGATAAAAAAAATTGTGAACAAAATGTGGATATAATTTTTTAGTAATAAATATGTGAGAGAAGAGAGACATTTGCAAATTTTAGAAAAATAGATGAATTTATGATAGGTGGATGGGGTGGGGGCATGGGAGGGAGAGAGATGTGAAATTTACAACTTATTGCTTTCACCTTTTTTTATTAACATCTCTCCATATATAGTGTTGCATATAAATTAAAAGTTTTAATTTACAAATTAAAAATTTGTCTTTTCTGGGGACGGAAAAATTGGGGTTTTGGGTTGTCTGAAAAAAAAGGGTTCCCTTTTCCGTTTATCATTTATAAACTAATGCTCATTGATTTAATATATGTCTTTAACGTCTTTAAGTATTTTCGATTCAATTCTTTCCCACAGGAGGGATTGAATTCCGGACCTTTAAGACGAAAAGACTTAAACCACCTACTCAATATATTGTTTGGACACAAGTCCTTTAGCAAATAAGAAATACTTTAGTGCATTGATACGGGTGGATTACATATTTGTAGGGGCAATTACCAAATCATCCCTCACCCTAACAAACAATATCATATAAATTGTTATATAGAAATGATTCTTAATTTTTTAAAATGGAGTTAGTTGTAGCAAGTGTGTATGTTATATAGTACGTTAGTGACATTCAGGTATGTAATCTCATCTTTCAGTGGTGAAGATGATATATGGTTAGGGAAAATTATTTACATAATCATATTTGTTGTTGTTTTCTTTGTTATTTATTTTTCTATATTTACGTTAAATATCACTATTTCATATTATATTTTTTAATTTTAAATGGTGTTTAATTATATATATTGTTATACTAATTTTGATTTAAGGTAAATTATGCTATTTCGTGCATCGCCCGGGTATACTGCTAGTAAAAATAAAAACTCAAAAGAATATAATAAAACGACCTTGAACAATGGGTCGGTCAAGACCCGAAGCCTATTGGGCCGCCCGTTTGGCAACTCCACTTGTCGCACCCTTCCAGGTTCCCAGGTCCTGTTCTCAGGATTTCAACCAAACTGGTTCCCAATTCTCCAATTTCTTGCTCGACCTTAACCCTAAACCTCATTTTCTGTAAAATGTAAATGGATTTTCATCATGGCATGAATTGAAGTAGCGAAATTCACTGATCCTTCTCTGTTTCCCGTTCTCCAATTTTACTCCTTCTGCAGGGAATTGTACTTTACGGGCAATCTTATAGTCACACCCTCCACCTGTTCGACAAAATGACCCTGAGAAGTTTATGGAGCGTTGTCAAAAGCCACTCATGTTATCTCTACAAACCTCATCCGACTCTCCTCTTCTTTTCTTCTTCTACTCATCAAACCCACATCGTTAGCACATATGATCACTTGATAAATAAGCACCAGTTTTCTCCAGAATCAGCTTCCAAAGTCTCTTCATTTCTGCCTCATCTTCAACACCCAGAAAAGACTGATTCTGTACTATCATTCTTGAATGGGAATGGCTTCTCAAAGACCCAACTCGAGCACGTTGTTCAAAGCCTGCCCAAAATTCTGTGTTTCGAACCTAAAAGAACCATAAAGCCTAAAATCAAGATATTCCAAGACACGGGTTTCTCTCCTACTGAGATTGCCAAAATCATTTCATCTGACCCGCGGATTCTGAAACATAATAGAGACGATACAAATGATCATCTTAAACGATCACTTTTGGTGTTGCATAAAGTTTTGGGTTCCAGTTTAAGTGTTTCTGTTGTCAACAGATATTTTAAGCAGATCCTACATCGTGATTTAGACAAATCTTTGCTGCCGAACGTTGAGTTCTTGCAAAGCTGGGGAATCAGCTCTTCGCAAATCATATCTATTGTATCTCGCTGTCCAAGGTTAATGGTCATCAAACCTGATACTTTCAAGGAAACTGCCAAGAAAGTAGAAGAAATGGGCGTTAGTAGGGAATCCAAGATGTTTATTTACGAATTACGCACTCTCGAAGCATGAAAACTGAGAATTGGGAACGTAAATTGGATCTCTTCCGTAGCATAGGGTTATCTGAATGTGATATCATGTCGACTTTATAAAGGGTGCCTTTTGCATTTGCAGTATCCGAGAGGAAAATCAAAGAAATGGCAGAGATTCTGCTTGGCTTGGGGCTGTACGATATCTCATTTATCGTTGACAACCCACAAGTTCTTATTTTCAGCATTGAGCGCACAATCAAACCAAGGATACAAGTTCTTAAGGTTCTGAAAAGAGACAATCTTTTAACTGTTAAGGCTAGCATGTATGCATATATTATGTCCGAGAAGAGATTCATAGCTCATTTTGTGCTCCCTTTTATGGATAGAGCACCAGAATTGTTGGAGATGATCAGTGAAGCAAAACATCGACTTGTGGTTGTGGAGAGATCCGAACCCTCTCAGTTTTAGAATGTTATGAATTTGTCAATTCGAATAGTGGGGAATACATCAATTGTCCTTGTACTTTGTGATGTAGCAGCATAGCTTTTGACATGTAAGTACTCATCCGTCTTTAAATGAACATATTTATCTAAATGAATGTCTAATTTTCTAAAGGTTTTGAGTTTTAACGGAAATATTGCATCCCAGTGTACCTGTTCTTGGCCCCTTTGGTTTCCTTTGTTCTCCATTCAGCAAAGTGAATGGCGGGGACTTGAAAGAAATGAGTATTAGGAATATAATATAATTATATTATATTCAAGTATATATTAGGAAGATAATATTTGTATTAGATTAAAAATATTTGTATAGATCTAGGCCTGCAAATGTATGAAATAAATAAGTTAACAATGTTATAACCGTAAATACATGTTGTAATTATTAAATGATTGTTAAATATTACCTCTAAAAAACTCAAACAACCACCGATCTGCTTGCATCCGTATCTAGATGCCTTCCCCAACTCCCGGTATAGATATGCCAACGCAGCTGTCCCCCAGGATAGAGACCCCACTCTGTCAATATCCACGCCTAATGAAAGGTAGTCTGAGGGTATCTTATCCTGAGTCTTGTCCACGAACAGCGTGGAGCCGAGGAGGAACATGATGTACGTAGAAGCGCGCTCATCGTCAGTCATGTCGGAAGGGGACTCAAAGGACCGGCGGAGGCCATCTAAAGAGTAGGTCGTGCCCTTCCGACATGTCTCAAGGCGTGCCCTGACGTTAGGCTCGATCCGCCTTCGCAACAGGCCACTGAACACCGATACCTACAAATTGTAAATGAAATAATTAATAAAATTGATAAAATTTATGAAATTGATAAAATTTATGTAATTTATAAAAAATAGACAATAAACAAGAATATACCTAGGATATGAGTGACGTCATGCATAGTGATCGTCATCTCCCCCCACGGCATGTGGAAGGTATTAGTCTCGGGAGACCACCGTTCCACAAACGGCTTGCGTTAGAGCGCCATGCTAGGCCGGCGAATGGTAGCATCATGTAGGTAATGGAGGGGTACCCTGAACACGAGCCCACCAAGCTTCTATCATCCTCCGGTAAAGAATCATGCGAGAACCTGTTGATTCCAAACAAAACATTATAATTAATACTCCCTCTGTTTCAAGAACCAGATGACATTTCGTGTGGAAATACCCGAAATGTTGGTGATAATTTCGTTATAAAGACACGAGAAACCTCACCACATATCGTGTATTTAGAGCACGAAATGCAAACTGATGAATCAATTTACATTTCGTGTCCTAATATACGAAATGTGGAAAGTATCTCGTGTACTACAACACGAAATGGTCTCCAACATTTCGTGTATTGGCACACGAAATGTCAACTGATTCTTGAAATGTTTTGCAAATGGCTATTTAATAAACAAATCATATACTTACTTATCTAGAATCTGCTGCCTCGTTTGGCGCTTCAACACCGGCTCACAAGTGGCGTTCTCCCATATCTTACGGGCTCGATGATGACCAAACCCGTACAACAAATCAACCTCCTCCGGGCCGCCACCGAGGTTACTCTTAAGCTGCCACTCATCATCCTTAGCCCCTTTCCCCTTTCTGGCCGGTGCCTCCCGCCTCTTGCGAGGCCTCACAGATACACTCTCCTCCACCTCCTCCTCCTCCTCCTCCTCCTCATCATCATCATCACTAGATATGTGACGACCCCAACCCTAGGCACTAAATTTAAATATCTTATTATATGCTTTTAATGATTATGATAGCTTTATGTGTTCAATTTTGTCTTTAGATTCTTAATTTAAGATAAATTGGATGAGAAGTAAATTTAGAATCTTTTGAGAAATTATTGAGTATTAAATAAAGAAACTTGGGAAATAATAAAAATGGAAATATGATAAATAGTACAAGGAGGTTATTTGGGTAGGATGAATTAATTGGATAAGGATTTATCTTATTTTAAAAAGTGGTGAAAGCCTCTAGATTTAGAAGAGGGGGGCCAATTCCCTCTTCATTCCAAATCCTTGCCAAGTGTTCCCCTCCCCATTCATCCTCCACTCTACCCTCCCCCCCTTTAACCCCTCACTCTTACTCCCTTCTCCCTCCATTTTTTTACTCCATACTTCTCCTAGCAAGACATAGAAAAACTCCATGGAAGCTCTCAACCCATTTTCTTGAAGCCAAGCCATTCCTCCACCATTTTCAAGTTCAAGAGTGTTTTTGAAGTGGGATCATCTAGGGGAATCCATCAAGTTAGAAAGATCACCTTCCATTATAAAACCCTAAGGTGAGTTGTTATGATTTCCTTCTCCTACTTGTTCATAAGTTCTTTACATGTTGTTCTTGTTCTTGTGATGTTGATTTCATGCCTTGGAAACCTTAATGGAAGTTGGATGATTGAAAAATGAAACTAGTTGAAGTTAGGGTTCAAGGAAGACAATCTAAAGGGTTGAAATGGGTGGAATTTGTAGTAATAATCAATCTAGGGTTACTTGGGTTTGGGTTTACTTGTTTGGAGTGAGACTTGGTAAAGCTAAGGTTCCCTTTGGTGTTCTTGTGATAGGCATGGTATAAGGAAAGGAAGACTAGGGTCAAAATGGGTAAAAATCTGAAAATGGGCTGGAGGAAGGCTTGGGCGGTCGCCCGTAGGGGCTTGGGCGGCCGCCCGTCACGGCGAAATTCATATTGGCTTTAAAGTCCACTTGGGCGGTCGCCCAGTGGTTAGTGGCGTCGCCCATGTTGGCGCATTTTGGCCCGGTTCCCTGTTTATTTGAATTTTCACTAGTAACCTCCTAGTATGATCCTTAACCAAAATAAAGTTTGGAATCTAACCTTTCCGGATATGAATTAATCCTTTTAACCTAGGTTATACTTAGAACAATTGTATCACTTAATGACACCTTAATTGGGTTACTATGGAACTACGGAAGCACGTTAAGTCGGAATCAGGAATTGTTTGAAAATCTTATTTGGCCTTATCAAATGTAACTCCGACTTGATAAATCTAACATGAATTCCTATAAAGACCTTGTAATATAGAATATTGTCCTAAATTGGTTATTAAGCTTGATTCGTACTTCACCAATGTAGTTCAAACTTGGGAGGTAGATCATGAACTCTTATTGAGGTTATCCGAAGTTGTGTAATGACTACGTAGGAATTGTTTATGATATGTTGTTTTATTGCTTATTCCCTTTTGTGGATTATTTAGCATGTTATTATATTATCCCAAGTGTGGATTTAATTATCGTATGGTTATATGTTATCCCAAGTGTGGATTTATATTGCAAGTTTATGCTATGTCTTTGGACTTTGGTATACCCCAGGTTGTTGGAGGGTTGTTTCGAAAGTGAATATTGCTTTAAGCAGTTCACGGGAGATGAGTTATGACAATAACTATCTCGGTTGTTAGGGGTTGTTTCGGTGAATATTGCCTAAGCAGTTCACAGGAGATGAGTTATGACAATAACTATCTCGGTTGTTCGGGGTTGTTTATGAATATTGCCTCAGCAGTTCATAAGAGATGAGTTATGACGATAACTATCTCAGTTGTATGATTTGTTTGTGAATAATGCCTAGCGGTTCACGGGGAGATGAGTTATAATCATAACTATCTCGAATTTATGATATTGATTACGGTGGATATGCATTCACGAGAATAAGTGGAGTATTCACTTCATGATAGTGCGACTTCATGATTCGGACGGGAAAAGGTAAACCAAGGTAATGGAAGATGTTTACGGTTTTCCAATGTGTGTATGCAATTTGTTATATGTTGCATCTTATATGGCATATTGCTGCATTCATAATAACTTCTGAGATTTATTCTCACCCTCTCCCTTCTTGTTTTTTTAGATTCCGAGACAGATGGACCTAGGCCAAGTAAGGGCGGTGAGGAGTTTGGAAGTTATATTTTGGGAATTTGTCGGGGTATGATTTGGTTGGTATAGAAAGTGTATTTTGGCATAATTCTTTTAAAGGGTTTGTATTCATAAACTTTAATTCCATTTTATATTCGATATTTTTGTAACTAAAACCGTTTATTATTTTCAAGGATGGTCAACTCTTCCTCCAATGTGGAAAGGAGTAGAGTTATTTTAAATGGTTGTGTGTATGTTTGAAAGTTAAATCAAAGTTTTAAAAGTTTAGGATCTTTGGGTTAGTTTGAGGACGCTCCGGCTCGGGACACGTGTAGGTTCCGGGTCGGGGTCCTCACGGTTGGTATCGAGCTCGGTTAGAATTCTCGGGGTAGAGTCTACGAGTGAGAGTGTGTGATGAGCGACGGCCGAGGAGTATTATGCAGGAATTTGTTCAATGACGAGAAAATGATATTGATCAACCAAGGAATCAAGGAAAGGTGAGTTATGGAGAGATAGATTCCTCCACAATCATTTGAGGTATATTGCTCCTGTCTCACGGAGTTAGTGGTTCATACTTTTCTAAATTCCGTTCATTTCGTTCTCTTGTGGCATTACATTTCGCTCTTATTTGCATAATTGGCCTAAAAGTTGCCTTATATCTTGGAGGTTCTACTCCTATGGGAGAGTACCTCGAATCATTCTTGGTTATCATGGTGGTTGTGATTAGGGAGGACTGCGCAAGAAGCGAGTCTCCTTATTTCATTTAATTTGTCTCCAGTGTGTAATTGAGGCGGATAAATTATTAATTGATATTATGTCATATATGCATAAATGTCTAAAGTATGGCCTAAGGAATGTGAAGGTTATTTGAATTGTGTGTTATATTTGATTTAAAAGACACTTGAATTATCTCATGTACCGATGGTAAATAAATTGGTGAACTCTTAGTTGAGGTTAGGTGTATAGCCTAATTAAGAATGGTTTATGGTTGTATAACTTGCGTGAGTATTTATACATTGGTGTCTCGTGGTGGAGACTAGATATATGAGACTAGTATTGGAAGTGATAGTCTACATGGGATTATATGGATTATAAAATATCGCGAGTACGAGATCTTATGGAACTAATATATCTTTGCCTTATGTGCTATTAGTTGACTAAGTGGTGTTTTCCATGTGAGTTTCAAAATGGGTTTCATCAGGTATCATACCGGGTATTGAGGTTTTGAGTTGCTATAAGGTACTATTTTGGTATTCGGATTTCTAGATAGAGGACGCTAATTGGGATGATGGAATTGATGATTCATCTTGGGAAATTATTGATAAAGAAGATAATTAGCTTAGCGAACCTCCGTAAGGATAAATTAGTACTATATTTAGAAAAGATGATACTTGGTGGTTATTTATAGATTATAGAGATCTCAAATTGGTGCTTGTAGGAAATAAGTATCAGTTATCACTTGTTGATGATTTGCATGACCGATTCTAGAAACTAGTAGGATACTCGATGGTTATTAGTTGAATTTCGAGTGTTACAATTACGGTAAATATTTGCTTTAAGGATATACTTAAGACAACATTTATATCTAGTATGACCGTTTTGAATTATGGGTGTGTATTAGTTATGGAGAGGTAAATAGGGTAAATGGGAAGAAGTATAATAGATGTAGTTATTGGTGACTTATAGGATCAACTTCAGGGAATTAGTAATGTATGTATATGGCTTGTTTGAGAAATGATTATCATTAGTTGAGGAAAATAAAATGAGGATGAATCTTATTTGGAGAGACGAGGATACTTTAGGATGATTATACCACAGCCAGAGTCGAGCTTAGTTGCATGAATGAAATAAGAGATTGGTGTGATGCTTATGAGGAGGCCCAGGCGTTATGCGGATTTTTAGTTGTTAACGGTTATCGAGAAGGTACTAAGTTAGTTTACAGTTAATGGAAATTTAATCACAATTGGGGATGATTGATCTATGAGAGTTCCAATTATATTTTCTTATTAGGAAATCATGTGTAATTGGCCAGGAAGCTGGAGGTATGCATTACATTGTTACTAAGTCTGATACCAATATTAAAGGTAGGGAATAGATGACTCGAAATTAAGTAAAAGTGTTGAATATACAACTTGAGGAATTATTATTGAATTGAGGATGATTTACCTAGTTATAATCTTAATGATTATTTTAGTGTTATTTATCGGAGATAGTAATAGTATTGCGAGATTGTGTTTTTCTTACAAGAGAATTTAATTAAAGTATAAAATATTATAGAAATTTTGGAGATGTTGCTATACTATAAATAGAGGGTCAAACAAAGAATATTATGTTGGTATTGTTTAATTGTGTTTTAACGATTGAAAGTGTGTATGTTGAACTTCGGTGTGAGCATGTTTGTACCCTTCGGGGATAATTGATTGTTAATAGAGGTTCGATGAACGTTTTTGTGTACACATTCAAAATGCGCGTGAGTAATTCTAACTATCTGAAAAGCTTTGAGCTATGGGACCGGTTTGTAGCATAATTTAATTCATCACTCGAGTTATTTTTGGTTAGCTTATGTCCAATCTTTTGAAAATTTCTTAAAAGTGTGAGTGGTTTAGTTAAATTAAAGCGGTATGGGACCCGGTTTAAATAATTAAACCATTCGAGTCTCATTTGATCCTCATTTTATCCTATCCTTGGAATTTTTGAAAGATGTTGTAAATTTTAGAAAGGTCATGTTATTTTAAAGGTATAGTTCGATACAAAAGCAAGTAAAAAGGCAACCTAGTTTCCCTTATATTGATTAAATATATTAGAAGTTTTTGATCCAGAAAGTGAATTGATAAATTGTGGGGTTATTAATGTTGGAGAGTCGCTTGGTAGACTCAGGTTTTTGTTTTGGAGTTGGATCGGCTCCAAGTTTCATGACTTGACCATTTGATTGAATATTGATATGTCAATGGACACAGGCATAATTAGAGCATTGAATTACTTGATATATAGTCGACTAGTATTCCGTTGTATGGGAATCGGGGTCTTATTAGCATGTTTTCATTTATTATTTCATAGGCGGTGCCCCAATGTTTGTATCTATGAGAAATGAGGATAGAGATATGATTGAAATAACTTTCGTTTCAAGCAAGTCAAGACATAAGGGGTTTGGTCATAAGGGTGAAAATGGAATATTGATGTTAGAAGGCCTATTAAAAT